>JAPKLY010000606.1:75667-151096 GCA_026898435.1 Prunella vulgaris | reverse complement strand
CCTTCAAGAAGGATCATCGCTTCGAGAAGGCGCATCGCCTATAAGGCAGAATCATGCCTCAAATGTCAAGAGAGGAATCTCATTTCCATTACTCAAATGTCTCTCCGTAGAGGAAGGTCAAAAGGTGTTAGAAAAAATCCAATACAAGAAATACATTACTAGAAATTCTCTCTCTATTTTCTTATCCATAATCCCAATTATAATTCCCATTAACAACTTTAGATTATTGATTGAGTGATTTACTTAAGTACAATTAGCCACATAAATCTTTCGATTGTATAAATTGCTCAACAATTTGGCGCTAGAAGAAGGGTCGAACCTCCGTCGATTGAAGAATTCGATATTCATTCTTCATTATTCTCAAGAACGCCAAGAACGCCCTTCGAATTTCGGTAAAGTTTTGAGGAATATCTTCAACTGTGAGTGTTTTCAAGAATTTGTTGTCTTCAAAAACACGAACTAGAAAAGATTTCTTTAAAAACTCATCTACTATACTCGATTGTCACCAGAAACAATGACGAGACAAATGTACGAGGCCTCCCACGATGAATCCCATACCACCTCAACAAGTCGAAGGTGGAAAGGAAAGAAGCCTTCAGGACATCGTCATGCTGAGATGACTCGAATCCCAGCATTGCCAGCGGCACCAGAGAGACCCCAGATTGAAGCAACCATCGAGTCGATGGTCAGGACCCCAGAAGACATCGAGAGGGCGATGGCTACCCTCAGACAGATGCAAAGGCAGCAAATTGTGATGGCGCATCAACCCGTAATTCAGGCTGCCCCAACGGAGACTAGGCATGACACCCGTACAAGTTATCATTCCCAGGAGGAGGAGGCTAGTAGTGGACAAGTTGCTTCGGTAAACTTGAAAGGCAAACAAAAGATGTGTGACCGTCTGGGCCACAACATCAATGCTCAGACCAGCGACCAGCTATGCGATCAGCTGGGCGAGCAGGAGATCATTTAGGATACCAGGAGGGATCGCAAGGTGGAAGACACAATGTGCCGAGCCATCGGACCGGAAGTGGAAGGTCCGAGCATTCTCAGTATCATGAACCTTGTGAGTCTGATGCTAGGCATCAACGAAGGCCAGTACAGGAAAGGTTGAGGAGGCGAGCGTCCGAGAGGTTAGGACCCAATGCCGCAAGTAACCTCCAACGACCGCACCGAGAGATCGCCCAAAGTGAGGGACTGCCGGAGGCAGCACGTCATCATGAGGTGCAACCGGAATAGCCTCGAGGAGGGGGATCGTCCCTGGGGTCGTCGGTCCTAGAGATAGAAATGTTGAAGAAAGCTGTGGAGGACTTGCAACACCAGGTGGCCATCAAAGACAAGGTTGAGACATACACGTCACTTCCAATTTCACCTCTGTCATCGGTCATCCTTACAGCACCCATCCAGAAGAAGATACAGTTTCCCTCATTAGTGATGTATGAGGGAGAGTCTGACCCCAAGGTTCACATCTCAAAATATGCTGATTACATGATCTCAATGGGGGCATCAGACGCCACGCAATGCTGGAACTTTCCTTTAACTCTTGGAGACTGTGCACACAGATGGTTCTCAGCCTTGACACCCGGATCAATTCAATCATTTGGACAGTTGACCCGGGAATTCCTATCCCACTTTTCGGGGTTCGGAACATATCTCACACAAAAGCATAGGCTGGCCAATATTTCACAAGGGGCCGAAGAGGTCGATCAACAATACTTAGAACGCTTCGACAAGATCCTTTTAGAAGGTGAGTCGGTCAGCGATGACACAAAGGTTGTGGCAGTCATGGCAGGACTGCGTAAAGGAACGGACCTATGGAAAGAGATGCATCTGGCTTGTCCAAGTACATATGCCGAGTTCCGTCATAAGGCCAGAGTGTATGTAGCAATGCAAGAAGCAATGGCCAAACAGTTAGGTTCAGAGGCTGATGACAAGAAAAATGGGAAGAAGCCCAGTGGTAGTGGTTACAAAGCCCCGAAAAATTTGAAATCATTTGGAGACACGGCGGAGTACAAAGAAAAACTAAACCAAGTATTAACTACCACAATTGACCACGTCTTCACAGCTGTGACAGACCAGGACATGTTAGCCGCACCCCGGAGGATCAGGCAGGATCGAAGCAAGTTAAACCCAAATAAGTTCTGTGCATATCATCAGAGTATCGGACACTTCACCAGTGAGTGCCGGGATCTTCTGAAACAATTATGGAAGTTTTACGAAGACGGGAAACTTGCCGAATTCGTCAAGAAAGCTCAGGGAAAAAGACAGTGTCAGCCAAGACAAGAGGCCTCGGATGAAGAAGATAGCGATGAGGCAGAGAGGGCCCCGAACAGACAAGTGAGGAGAGGTCCACCGGCAAGGCCGACACATCTGGAGCCTAACCGAGAGATCCTTGTACTTGAAGAGTTTGGTTCAGCTGGGGGAATGGTGGATGGCCGTCCAACATCAAAAAGATAAAAGAAAGCAGAAATTCGGGCGGTCAATCAAGTCCAGGAGACGGGGTCCGGATCAAAAGCATCAGCTAAGCCAACTGCACACTTGATTTTCTCACAAGCATATCTCGAAGGGGTCCTTACACCGCATAACGACTCCCTGGTTATCAGTGCCAATATCATGAACACGAGAGTACACCGACTGCTAGTGGATACTGGAGCCTACACAAACATCCTATTCAAGAAGACACTAGACCAGTTAGGAGATTACGAATCCTATATAGAGGATTGTAATCACAAAATAGTGGGATTCGGAGAGGCTGTGACCGTCCCACTAGGTGTAATAAGATTGCCTGTAGAACTTATAGCGCTAGAGGACCCGGAAAGGAGGATGACTAGGTTGCTAGACTTTTTAGTCGTAGATCAATCGTCCACCTATAACGGGTTCCTCGGCCGCCCTTTCATTAAAGCCGCATGTTCTACTTACTATTATTGTATCAAATTCCCAACTCTTAAGGGTGCAGGTATGGTCAAACGGGATCAGAAGAAGGCACGGGAATGCCTACTAACTCTGAATAAGCCTGTTACCAGGGTGTTGGTGTTTGAAGATCTGATATCACAACCCTCCCCGGACGTGCCAAGCAGTTTGATTGATGTCTCAATAGATACCGAGATGATGGAGATGGATCAAACGCCAGAAAACATGGAAGTGGATGATACACTTCAACAAAATCAACAGACTGGGAGGCAAACGGGAAGTGACCCGGAAGTTCAGGATCATGATCCGACAACGGTGGCTGAAGTAAGTCGAAGCATGGAGTTAACACCTGAAGGCCAGACAAGTGCCCCGGAAGACATTGAACCTCGGTTGGGTTATGAACCCATCCCGGTAGAGATGGATATGCACCTCGAAGGACCGATTGATGACCCCAGGTGGAAGAATAAAAAGTGACTCGCTACACCAGTCGAGGAGCTCAGGTCCATACAAGTTGACCCAAATAAAAAAGATTTAGAACTCTTTATTGGGTCGGAGTTGGAGGAGCCTTATAGAAGCAGGATGGAGGAATTCCTTCGGGCTAACCTCGATGTATTTGCATGGTCGCACGAGGACATGACGGGCATACCGGTGGAGCACGCGTGCCATCGCCTTAACATAGATCCCACAAAGAAGCCTGTCCGCCAGAAGAAAAGAAAATATGGACCAGATAAGTATGAAGCATTGACCGGTGAGGTGAAGAAGCTCTTAGACAATAAGCTCATAAAGGAAGCACTATGTCCTCAATGGGTGGCGAACCCTGTCCTGGTCAAGAAGCCGAATGGAACGTGGATGCTCTGTATAGACTTCACAGACCTTAATGCCGCGTGTCCAAAGGATAACTTCCCTTTGCCTCACATCGACCAGCTGGTAGACAATACGGCGGGACATGAACTAATGACGTTTATGGATGCCTTTGTAGGTTACCATCAGATTGCCATGCATCCCGATGATCAAGAGCATACAACCTTCTATACAAACAAAATTTTGTTTTGTTGGAAAAGGATGCCCTTCGGGTTAATCAATGTCGGCGCCACATATCAAAGATTGGTCAACAAGATGTTCGACCAACACCTTGGTGACACAATGGAGGTATATGTTGACGATATTGTAGTGAAGAGTTTTAGAAAAGAAAACCATCTGGAGCACCTCAAACAAGCGTTTGACATCATGAGGGCATATAACATGAAACTTAACCCAAAAAAGAGCAGCTTTGGAGTGCAATCCGGCAAGTTCTTGGGACATTTAGTAAGTCAACGGGGTATAGAAGTTAACCCTTCACAAGTTAAATGCATCTTGGAGAAGGGACCACCGAAGGATATACCAGCAGTTCAAAGACTTACCGGATGTCTCGCGGCACTAAACAGATTTATATCCAGATCCGGAGATAAGAATAGACCCTTCTTCGAGTCTATCAAAGGCAAAAGGCATCTGCAAGAGGACCGGGAAGACCAACTATGTGTGGACGGATGCTTGCCAAAAGGCGTTTGAGGATATAAAAAGTTATCTCAGCAACCCCTAAATCCTGTCAAAGCCGGTGCCGGGGGAAAAGTTGTATTTATACCTGGCAGCATCAGAGGTAGCCATAAGTTCAGCCTTGGTGCGTGCGGAGGGCAAGGCACATTTGCCGATATACTATGTCAGCCAAGTGCTACATGAGGCAGAGCTCCGATACTCCCCAATGGAGAAGTTGGCGTATGCATTGGTGATGAGCGTGCGAAAGCTCTGGCCATACTTCTTCGATCATCAAGTGGAAGTTTTAACAACTTTCCCCTTGAGACAAATCTTACACAGACCTGATACTGCCGGACGATTGTTAAAGTGGTCACTAGAGGTCAGCCAGTATGGTATAACATACGCACCCCGAACAGCGGTCAAAGGGCAGGCTCTAGCAGACTTCATTGTAGAGCTAACCTACCCTCAAGATCCGACGAGGGGACGTATATACCCATGGCACCTCTACTTAGATGGCTCAGCAACAAGTTCCGTAGCCGGAGCGGGTGTCGTCCTTTTAAGTCCCGACAAACAAGTATTCACCTCAGCAATAAGGTTCGACTTCCTAGCAACCAACAACAAAGCCAAATACGAAGCACTTATTGCGGGTTTGAGACTATCATTAGCTGTGGGGGCAACCAGGCTTCAAATTTTCGCAGATTCGCAGCTAATAGTATCTCAAGTCCGAGGTGAATACGAGGCGAAGGACCGGCAGATGATCATCTGTCAAAGGATTATCGCATACCTGATATCCAAGTTCGACCAGGTGCATATCGAACAAATCCCTCAACTAGAAAACACACAAGCAGACGCTCTCGCTCGGTTGGCTACAAGCACCGGACAGCCAAGCATCTCAGAGGTGGTGGTCACAAAGCTAACTAAGCCTTCAACATTTGATTATATTAATCAAGTGTTGAAGAGGGGGCAACAAATGGTCAACAGCCAACAAGTGACTACTGATGATTGGCGGACACCTATCTGCGAATACTTGTCCCACGGAGAACAGCCGGGAGATCCATGGGAAGCACGACGGATTGTGAAGCAAGCTGCTATGTACACAATGGTTGAGGGGCAGTTGTACAAGAGAGGAATCTCACTTCCATTACTCAAATGTCTTTCCCCAGAGGAAGGTCAAAAGGTGTTAGAAAAAATCCAATACAAGAAATACATTACTAGAAATTCTCTCTCTACTTTCTTATCCATAATCCCAATTATAATTCCCATTAACAACTTTAGATTATTGATTGAGTGATTTACTTAAGTACAATTAGCCACATAAATCTTTCGATTGTATAAATTGCTCAACAATGACTAATATTATCTTTTAAATTTTTAAGGATTAAATAAGTATACTTTAAATGTCGTAGTCTGGTAGGAGTTCAATCATATTATTAAAAAAACATTTTCATTATATTTTTTGTGATGAAGTTGGGTTGGAACTTCTTATTAGGTTGTTTTAACCTAAAATAAGACTCCGAATATATAAAATTTTGAATTACGCATTTTTTTTGTACAAATCTAGTATTTTGTAAGGTTGAAGGTTAGTCTAAATTTATTAAAAATATCATTCTCATTTGTATTTTTTTTTACGGAGTTGGGTCGGAATAATTTTTTATGTTTCATCAACCTAGAAAAAATTTAAAAGATGCATGATTATAACTAACATTAACATTTTTATTTTTAAGGATTAAATAAGTATATTCTTGAAAGGTCGGAGTTCAGTCAAATGATTAAAAGATTGCATTTTTGGTAAATTTTTTGTGACGGAGTTGGGTCGGATCTTCTTATTAGGTTGTTTTAACCTAAAAAAGACTACGAATATATAAAATTTTGATTTATGCAATTTTTTTATTAGTACAAATCTAGTATTTTGAAAGGTCGGAGATTAGTCTAAATTTATTAAAAATATCATTTTCAATTATATTTTTTTGACGGAGTTGGGTCGGAATAAATTTTTATGCTTCTTTAACCTGGAAAAATTTTAAAAAATACATGATTATGACTAACATTAACTTTTTTCATTTTTAAGGATTAAATAAGTGTTCTTGAAAGGTCTGTGTCTGATCGGAGTTCATTCTGATTATTAAAAAATAGCATTTTCGGTAAATTTATTGTAACGGAGTTGGGTCGGATCTTCTTATTATGTTCTTTTTACCTAAAAAAAAACACTACGAATACATAAAATTTTGATTTACACAATTTTTTAAAATTTTATTAGTACAAATATAGTATTTTGAAAGGTCGGAGGTTGTCATTAGTACAAATCTAGTACATGCATCATATTTTTTATGTAAAAATAACCTAAAATATAGTTCCGACCCAACTCCTCACAAAAAATTAACTGAAAATGTTATTTTTTAAAAATCCGACCAGGTTCCGACCTTTAAAACATACTTATTTAATCCTTAGAAATTAAAAAGATAATGTTAGTCATAATTATGTATTTTTTTATAAAACCTAAAAAAATCATTCCAACCTAACTCCATAAAAAATATACTATTCAGAATGACATTTTTAATAAATGTAGATTGATCTTCGATTTTTGAAAATACTAGTTATTATACTAATAAAAAATTAAAAAATATGCATAGTTTTTTTAAGGTAAAAGTAACCTAAAATATAGTTACGGCCCAACTCCGTCACAAAAAATTAACTGAAAATGTTATTTTTAAAAAATCCGGCCAGGTTCCAATCGACCTTTAAAAAACACTTATTTAATCCTTAGAAATTATAAAGACAATGTTAGTCATAACTATGTATTTTTAAAAAAAAAATTATTCTATGTCAATAAAAAATATATACTAATCAGAATGATATTTTTAATATATTTAGATTTATTTTTTACTTTTTAAAATACTAGTTATTTTACTAATAAAAATTAAAAAATAATATCAATCAAAATTTTATATATGGTGATTAGGGTTATATTTACATTAATTTTTACTTATTTTGAGATGATTTTTAGAATTTTGTATGCATTTAAGGCCTTAATTATTATTTTTTTTATTTAATTGAAAATTTCTCAAACTACACAAGTTTTAACAAATTGCAGGTTTAAATTGGATAAGAAGTAAATGGGCCCCACAGCCACACAGCTGCACAACTTCACGTCTGACTCACAGACGCCTTCAACCACAGACCCATGCATAAACCACTGCTCAACTCTAATCTGAGAAATGCCCAAAATTCCACTACTGCCCCCAGCAATAACTGCCTTCAATCCACATCTCGACATTTCTGCCACAGCAAATAGAAGACATCGTCACCGATCCAAAGTACCGACGTAAATAACCGCCTATCTAGCCAGTTCGTTGCCAAAGACCCAGCCGCCTGCAAGTGACATGCTGGAAATAGGGGTGTAAATGAGTCAAGTCGAGTTGATGTGCTGAGCTCGAACTCGACTCGGAAGCAATACTCGAAACTCGAAACTTGACTCGAACTCGATCGAGCTTGATTTTTTTAGCTCGAGCTCGAGCTCGGCTAAGAACTCGACAAACTCGAGTTCGGCTCGACTTAACTATTTTATTATTTTAATAAAATGAAATTTTAAATATATTTTAGCTCTTTTTTTTTTGTCTAAAATTCAAATTCGGCTCAACTCGAGCTTGACAACTTTATTTATATATAAAAAATTAATGAAAAAATATTAAATATTATGCAACCTCGATTAGGCTCGTGAGCCTCTCGAGCCGAATATTTATAAACTCGAACTCGAGTAGCTCGAGCTCGACAAGATTTGGTTCGAGTCGACTTCGATCTTTTTACGAGTCAAGTACGAATAGATTGCGAGCTGACTTGAGTCATTTACACCCCTAGCTGAAAACTCTCCGTCGCTCGACACAGAAGCTCCTCTGTCCTCAGCCGACACCGCCGCACACGACACCATAGTCGTTCCTCGATCGAAGCAATTCCCCACACCTCTGTCCTTCAAACCAGACGCGCCACCATAGGCCGTCGCATCGATGCGCCTCAACCGCCCTAAAACCGCAACCACTTTCGCCGTCACAATCGAAGACCGTCGCCACCACTGGGAACCGCTCACAG
The DNA here is from genome assembly GCA_026898435.1 of Prunella vulgaris. NCBI lineage: Eukaryota > Viridiplantae > Streptophyta > Magnoliopsida > Lamiales > Lamiaceae > Prunella > Prunella vulgaris. Next base: position 142,594 of record JAPKLY010000606.1, on the reverse strand, counting down.
TCGCCACACTTTGTTTCACACCGGTAATTGAGAAAAGATCTTGGGCCATATCTTATTTTGTTAAGGCCAAGGTTATTAGCACTAGCCTTTTTTGAAAATAACTACCCAGATAAATACACTATCCTTTGTTCATCATTTTTTTCCGAAATTTTTTCATTTTTTCGAAAACTTTTCCCGAACACAGTACAAAAATGAACAAAAAGTTCAAAAAATTTTGCCAAAAATTGATAAAATTTTCGAATAAAAATGCCGAACATTTAAAGAATAATGTATTTCTTAAAGTGGCTAGTGTCAATAACCTGGGCCTTTTGTTAAATTTAAAGTCCAATGTTCCTTTTTAAAATATCTTTAAGCCCATCTTAGTATACTGGGCCCATTAGCTGCGGGAATTGCATGAGTAATTTAATGGGAAGGCAGTATATATATTTCGAGGGCACGAATTATTGGAGATGACGACGCAGTAATTTAGGAAATAGGCCTCCGGGCAGAAACCCTAGAAATTAGGGATTAAACAAATTTATTTTCGGTCAATTTTAATTCATTAGGTTTTGGAGATTTTCAGAGATTATTTGTTATTCGTTTTGATTTTTTTATTTCAAGTTCTAATTAGGATTTATGTTTATTATTTTAATTGTTCCTGCTATGATTTTTTTTATTGATTTATTTATTGGTATGAATTTTTTTGTCTCAATTATATGCATATTGATCCATTAGCCATGAGTTAGGTCTTTTGCTTTGGGTGAAGAAAAATTATGATTCATTATAGTCTTTGACTTCAATTTCTATTGTAGGTTCTCTGACAAGGTGAGTCCTTTTAGTAGGTCACTGAGATACTGAGGGTTTTAATTTATATTGATGAATATTTGAGTCATAATCACAACAATACGAGAGTTGAGTGAGAAGGTAAGATTATTTACTTGATAGTAATGGATTCTAGGATTGTGTTAATGTTCCTATGACATTGAGAGATACTTAGAAATTGAGAACAAGACTACTAGGGTATTGAGATATAAATGAGAGTTATATTTCATCAGGACATTAATGTCTGGCTTACTCATTAGATAATTTTTACAAAGGAATTTTAGGCAATTGATTGTAATTGATACATAACGGAATTCACCCGAAGCATCTCATTATTTCTGCACGTTTTAGTTTAGGTTTTATTTTCATATTTTTTATTCATTTCAATTATCTACTTTAGTTAGTAATTAGATATAAACCAAATCCTGCATTTTCATTCTTGTTTATTTGATTTCAAGACTCACACACAATTCTTAGAATTAGACTTGTCTCATTGCTTCCTGTGGATTCGATATTTATAACTTGGTCAGTTTACCACTACACGATCATATACACTTGTAGGAAAATGCATTTGTGTGCGAACACAAATCGCTAGTCAATATAAGCATGGTATTTATAGTTAAGAATAACCTAAAAGTATTTTAGACCCAACTCCGTCAATGGAATTTTTTTAAACTCGACAGAGCTCCGATCAGGTTCCGACCTTTCAAGCTTACTTATTTAATTCTTAAAAACTAAAAATATAATGTTAGTCATAATCATGAATCTTTTAAATTTTTTAATGGTTAAATGAACCTAAAAAGTTATTCCGACACAATTCCGTCAAAAATATACTATTCAGAATGATATTTTTAATAAATCTAGATTGATCTCCGATTTTTCAAAATACTACTCCCTTCGTCCCAGAAGACATTGCGGTATCTTTTGGGCACACGGTTTAAGAAAAAAGTATAATAAGTACATTTTTATGAATATTATATGTGTGTTGTGAGAGTAAAGTTTAATAAAAGATTTCCACTTTTAGGCATGCAAACTTTTTGTGGGACAAACCAAAATAGAAAGTATGCAATGTCTTTTGGGACAGAGGGAGTAGTTATTTACTAATAAAAATTAAAAGATAATTTCAATCAAAATTTTATATATGCATAGTATTTTTTAGTTAAAAATAACCTAAAAAGTATTTTCGACCTAACTCCGTCACAAAAAATTTACTGAAAATGCAATTTTTTGAAAATTCGACTGTGCTCCGACCAGGATCCGACCTTTCAAAATTACTTATTTAATCCTTAAAAATTAACAACAAAATGTTAGTCATAATCATGTATCTTTTAATTTTTTTATGGTTAAATACTATTGATAATGATATTTTTAATAAATTTAGATTGATCTCCAACTTTTCAAAATACTAGTTTTGTACTAATAAAAATAAAAAAGACAGCATAAATAAAACTTTTATATATTCGTATTTTTTTAGGTAAAAATAACCTAAAAAGAAGTTTCAACCCAACTCCGTCACAAAAAAATTATTGAAAATGCTATTTTTTTAAAAATTTGACCGAGCTCCGACCAGATTCTGACCTTTCAAAAATACTTTTTTAATCCTTAAAAACTAAAAGATAACGTCAGTTATAATCATGTATCTTTTAAATTTTTTTAAGATTAAAGGAACCTAAAAAATTATTCCGACCCAACTTTGTCAAAAAATACTATTGAAAATGATAATTTTTAAAAATTTAGATTGATCTTCTACTTTTCAAAATAGTACTCTGTAGTTTTTTTTACTAATAAAAATTAAAAAGATAATGTCAACCAGTATTAAATTTTTAGGTAAAAATACCTAAAAAGTTGTTTCGACCTGATTTCTTCACAAAAATATTATTGAAATTGATATTTTTGAAAATTAGAACAGGACTCGACCTTTTAAAGATAATAAAAATTAAAAAAAAACTTCAATCAAGTTATGCATCTTTCAAAATATTTTTTTACAAACTAATATATTAATTTAGTATAGGAAAAGAAATAGATAAAACATTTGGGTGTAGAAGAGAAATAAAAAATAAAGAATGAGAATTAAGGGTATATTGGTCACTTATTTTTAAAAAAGGCTAAAAAAAAAAATTTTATAAATTTGTGGACAAAAAAGAGTTTGTGCATTAAAAAAAGGCTAGAATTTATAGTTCTCTGTAAAAGAACTTATGTATAATCACTTTTAAAGTGTTGAAGATTTGAAGATATGAAGAAGATGTGAAGAGGGAGAGATCATGCTTGTCTTCTAGTAAAATGACATTAATTTTTTCGTGAACAAGTGATTACATATTTATAGAGGATATTTAAGCATGAGGTGGCACTAGCTTTTGTCACCTTTAACATGATTAAGCATGTGGCCTTAATTGTTAATTAAACTTGAATTTCTTAATTCTTAAGCAACTCTAATATAGTAGTTGGTCGTTTAAGCTCCTTGGGTGACCTGTAGTCTACTCTGCCTTGGATCATAATCGGTGTATTGTCCATGTAGCAATGTCACAAGCAACTTTTTATAGAGGCGAGCAATTCTTTATATTTGCCAGGTGGCGAGCAACTAAGGTAACAAGTTGCTCGCTACTTTTGCGTATTGATCTACAAAGTGTGTTCAGTCTTCCTAATTTCTAAAATTTTGTACTAATTGTTTGCCATTTTTTGTATACCAAATGCACATCTATCAATAATTGCCCATAACATGATGCTTATTTGAGCCTAACAACGAATAGTTAGTATCTGGCTAATCTCCATGTACCTTGTCTTTTCTAGGCGAGCGGCTTGAGACAAACTTGGTGGAGTGAAACGAACTTTAACTAGGTGGCGAGCAATGAGCACGCGTGTGGCATGATAGACGAAACATCTTTTCGTGAAAAACCGCACTAATAATTCAAATTTGAATTTTTATACAAACTAGGCCCCTAAAAACTTTAGATTTTACAAATAGGTTCTCTCTCTCTCTCTCTCTCTCTCTCTCTATCTCTCTCTCTCTCTCTCCCCGTTAGTTTCCAGATTCCAGCGACCGTCTTTCTATTCATATGTTATATTCAAGGTAGATCTTAACATTCTACTTCTTCCCTTTTCTTACTCTTTTTTCCAGAATGAAGAATTTCACGTGAGTGCACATTTTTTAAGTTAGGTATCAATTTAAGACATTAATTTTAAAGTGTCTCAAATCAAGATCTATATTTTTTAATTTGTTTCTCCTTAAGATTCAATTTTATTATTTTTGTTTCAATTCAAGGTCCGATCCATTTGTCTTTATTTCTTTTAATTTTTTAAAGATTCTCCAACATAATAATTTTTATATTTAATTAATTTTGGAAGATATAATATATCAAACTAAAAATAAATAAATAAAATATGATTCTATTAGACATGCTTAAAAAATAAATATTTTGTGGTTGAACAATGAAATGTAAAAAAAAAAAACTTTTTAATTTCTCCCCCATCCTAAATATATAGGTTTGTTTGTTTGCACATGGTTTTATGCAATATGTCAGAGGGTATTATAGGATATTGTGACGTCCGTCAACGAATAAAATGATTATTTATGAAAAGTATGTTTGTCCTCTTTCCATAATCAATCACTTTATTTGTAAATGGACTTCATAATATCTCATAATACCCTTCGACATATTGTATTAAATCACGTGCAAATAAACAAGCCTATATATTTGGGACTTCACAATATCATAATACATAATTTGATGGCAATTTCCCCTTTATTTATGAGTACAAAACTCCTAACACAATATATAAATTATAAGAAGAAAGATGAGTTAGTTCAACTAGTACTAATAAAAAGCAGAGCAAATCCCCTTTTTCTTTGGAGGATCTTTTCTAATGACCAAACAGTTTTGAAAAGATTTTAACAATGAAAACTATGAGCAGTGGACAGATAAACAATCTGCTCTTATACCAAGGGTTGGTCTTGGCTTTGCCAAAATAAATTTAGGAAATTTGTTAATTTTTTTAAATACATTAAAAATAGAGCATATAAATAAGTAAAGCACAAAATGATGTAAAGTGGTTCAAAGAACTCAAGCTCCTATACCCACTATCTAATTTAATAGGAGAATTCCTTACATTGAATTGTTTTTAATTTTTAACTTGCCTAGGTGCACAGAATGGGTCTCATGTTCCTCCACGAACCACCCTCATCAGGTTTTACGTTCCTCTACGGAACAACCTATAACTGGACTAAAAACCCTCAACGAGAATGCGAACATCCACCTCACTTCAACTTCTAATCTCTTGTTTGGATTTTGGTTTGGTTTGCTTTTAATTAAGTGATATTTTTGTTACATTGTGTTAGCTTTTAAGCTAGGACAGTGAAGATCTCTCTAAACTTTGGATGTATATGATGGGCACAAGGATACAAGCTAAGAACACTCGTAATATTTTTATTCTAATATGAGTTGTGTGTTCTTCGGGTGGAGGTGCTCATGGTTAATTTTTTTTTTTTTTGTCGAATCTGCAGCTTCACACTTTATACTCACCATTCGTTATTGAATTATTGAGGTTGAACTTGTATTTATAATGTGGAGAATATTACCATTGGACAGTGTTATATATAAATCTAAACTATCTTGGAGAGTAGTTCTCCGTATCCAGAGTAGCAAAAACATTTGTCAGTTTTTGTTAGATGAGCTGCCTTATTCCAGTTGGTCCACGTCATGAGGCATTGATGGATCTTTGCCCCAGGGTTATTGATGAGATCAGTCCACACTATCGAGCAACTTGTCTTCTATCAGCTGACTTCAAGATCTTCAGTAGACTTCACCTCAAGTTGATTAGTCTTCTAGTCTTCAGTGGACTTGTCTTCTGCAGACTTGGAAGATCTTTACAGGAACCTGACATCAGTCTGGTTCATGTCAGGTTCAGGAGACTTTATAGCCTGACTTCTTCAGAGTCTATGAGACTCAACTCTGATATTCCAAATTAGGCTCTTCACTGAGTAGTCTACTGACCAGCTTAGAAGAGTCATCTTATGCTCAGTGGTGTTCATCATGATTGTCTTCAAGTCTGTAGAACTCAGTTGATGTTCTGCTATGACCTTAGGTGATTGCCCTTAGTTAATTCTGTCATCCTTAGCTGATCTGGTCTTCTCAGGGAACAAGCCTAATTACAACATTTGTTTCTATTACAACTCTTTTAAAATCATCAAAACTAATACATATCCCTAAAGATGGCTTATGGATTTTTGTGGTAATGAAGACATTAGTCCATTCATAACAATGTTATTACATATTTATAGAGGATCTTTAAACATTAGGTGGCATTTGATTATGTGACATTTAACCTGCTTAAGATATATGTCCTTGATGAATAATAATACTTGAGTGACTTAATCCTTAAAGAAACCCTAATCTAAGTAGTTTGGTCGTCTTGGCTCATTGGGTGACTTGTAATCAACTCAGCCTTAAAATAATATTTAATGCATCGTTCATGTACTGACGCAGACGAGCAGCTACTTGTGTTTGATAGGTGGCGAGCAACTGAAATAACCAATTGCTCACAAGTTTTGTATATTAACCTCCTAAATGTATTTAGTCTTAATCTCTAGAATCTTGAGCTAACTGGTCACCACCTCTTGCTTTCATACTTTCTGGTCGCCATTTAAGTGTATTAGTTGCTTGTCGGCCTATCAACAACACTCTTCATCATTAGATTCAAACTCCTTATAAATATTTATTTCTTAATCAAGATGAGAAATTATTTTCGCCAAGTTCTCTAGTCGAGAACTATTTTGAGAAATACTTCCCGATCTCATATGAAGTTCTAGTGAAGTCATGCCCGAGATTGAGTCAATGTCTCCCTCAATAAAACTATCATCCATCGATCCACTTTCAATATTTTTTAGCACAACTTTAAAATTTAAAAAAATATTAATGATCACCTACTCTTGGTGGCACCAAGATCGTCTAGGCAGCACCAATTGCGTTGAGCGATTTATTCGCCAATTTGACTTAGAAATCAGTAGCCGAATGCCTTGGCAACCGTCTATGTGATCTCAACGACCGCCATTTGCATCATTGGTTATAGGATGACCCAGCCAGCCATAGGGCCCGCCCTACGAGTATAAGGAGTGTAGGAGGAATTAATTTTACACCATTACTTTAAATTTAGATTTTAATATATATATAAAAGTGAAATTCTCTCATCGCTCATTTGATGTAGAGTAAAGGTAATTATCCAAATAAAAGGTATTTGGCATTTTTGAACAAGCAAACAATGAGGAAATCGTAGCTTACCCTTGGTAAAACCCTCAAACTAGAAATCCAACCAATTAACTAAGCACACATACATATATAGCTATAAGAGTGTCAATAATTTTAGGCTATCTAAAAAAAAGCTTTTTCAATGAGTAAATCTTTTGTGTACCAAGTGTAACATACAATTAAAATACATTTTTTAAAATTACACTTGTTATTATTGAGATTACATCTATTACTGAAAATTTATTTTTATAAAAATACATTCTTTAATAATAAAATAGCATGTGTAACTTTTCAGCAACAATTGACGTAACTATTTAAAACTATAGCACACAAAGACTAAGGCTTATTCATTTTGTAATATTCACAGCTTGTAATAATCAAGAGCACGATAATCTTCCAATCCAGTTGTCAAGATCTTGGATCTATATTCCCCCAATACAATCTCTCTGTAAACAGGAGGATTCTCCTGTGATATCATCTCTTCAATGGGGCCATAACTCTTGCTCTCATTTAGAGGGCCGGAGAAGAAGCACGCCACGGATATTCTCGGCCCGATTGCATTAGCTTTCACTCTGTGCTCGCTGCTCTTGAATCTCCCATTCGAAACAAGCTAATTCATATGCATAAAGAAAGAAAGAATTGATCAGCAAGACTATGACTTGCATTCACAATAGACCTATTTAGTTTAGAGGTCTTAGCTTGTGTGAGACGACTGAGTTTCATCCACTACAAGAAAATAGACTTATAATGAATATTTTGATGCACTTAATTAAATATTTGATACTTTAAAATAATTTTATGATAAGATTATAATGAATTATTTTTACACAATACCTAATCTAAAAAAAAATTACCAGACAGAAAGAACGATATAGCATTTATAAAGCATAAGGATATTTCTGAGTTTTTTTTTTTTTTGAAATTTTTAGTAGATTTGACTAAGTGACACTTCCTCCATTCCCAAAATAAAATCACACTTTTTATTTCATCAGTCTTTTCAAAAAATAAAAATAAAAACATCCACACCTCAAAAACTCCATTCTCATAATATCCATAAATTTATATTAATTTCATTATTTTTGAAATAACAAATATAAACAATTCCAATTATTATTCTTTTTTTTTATTTGGCGTGTTCCCTCTCTTGTGAAAGATTTTATGAGAAGGAAAAAAAAAATATATAGGATGTGTTCGCTTTGAAGGATAAAATTATCTATTTTTATCCTTTAAAGCAGAAAAATTCAAGTATAAATAGAAATTTATACCTGAAGAAGATCTCCAATGTTAACAACTAATGCTCCCGGGGTGGGGTGAACATCGATCCAGTGGCCCTGATACGAAACCTGGAGGGCGTTGGGGACATGGTTTTGAAGAAGAATGGTGAGGAATCCGGCATCGGAGTGCTTGGCCACTCCGATTGCCAGTTCGGGTTGAGGGCATGCCGGATAATAGTGACAGTAGAGGCGGTGCCCATCAGAGCATTCCATGTTTTTTAAGTGATCTGTTTTCAGTCCCAGAGCTTCTGATAATAACCCAAGCAGAGTATTTCCCAATTTTTCCATGTTTTTGGAGTATTCTACTGCCGATTCCCTGTGAATCAAGTGTTAATTGATCACATTTGAAATTCAGCATACATTACTAGCATTTTTTCTTCCTCCTAATATAATTTGAACAATAACAGACAACAAACTTTTGGTGCTGAACATACGAACTACCAACTAATTTATTTATTTTATATTTAAAAATTTATAAAATTATCCTCAAAATTCTTAAAATTACTCAATTTTCTTATTTTCTGTGCATCATTCCTATGAAAAAAATTTTGTGGGATGCATGGAGTGTTATTCTAGGACAAACTTTTTATGAATTTGATTATTTAATATGAACATATTATATGTATGTACATTGTTATTAAGGATGGAGCAAATATCGAATTTTTTTTGATATATTTGCAATTACCGTATCAAAAAATATCAAATTTATAAAAAATTATTATATCTTACCAAAAATATCAATATAGTATCGATATTTAATATTTAAAAATCTTTTGTATATCGATATGTACAAAAATATTAAAATATTTTCAGTATAAGTCGATATATACCGATATATTAAAATATTTTTTATATTCGATATACACTGACTTATACCGAAAATATTTAATATTTCAGTATGATGGTATATACTGCGCCGAAAATTCAATAATAAAAGTTAATTTATTTTGATGTTAAATAATTAATTAAAATTCTACTTCAGTTATTTCAATATGGACCGGTATGATCGAAATAGTGACATGTCGATATTTCGATATGGACTGGTATTTCGGTATGAGTCAGTATATACCGAAATATCGATACGATAAACTGAATGTTTAGTATAGTATGTGATATGCTTTTTTGGTATACAGAAAAATTAGTACGGTATCGATATGTAAAAATGCATACTGAAATTTTCGGTGCGATATACAGTACAGTATGGTACGGCCGGTGTTGTACATTATGCCACCTCTAACTATCATTGTTTAAAAATCATATATTTTTTAAATGGTAATAATAAATTTACTTAATATTCTCTACGTTTAGAATTTATTTTCACATTTGTGTTTGACACACATATTACAAAAAGCTGGGTTATGGACTTTTTCTACTAATTAAAATGAATTGTTATTTTAATAAAAATATTAAACAGGTTGTCTCTAACCCATTAGGACTAGTCCTATAGGGCTGTGGGCTTAAACGGTCCCGAGTCATAGCAGTTTGTTTTTAGTGTGTCATTAATAATTGGGAACTAACCCTAGGCCTATTCATTCGCGAGCTAAACAGACCATTAATAGGCTTAGGTTAAAAAGTTTTTTTTAAAAAAAATTTAGTACAAAATGCAATATTATAATTATAATATGATACTATTCAAACATAAAATTCAAATATTTTTTTTAAATTCATTAAAATTATATCAAAATATAGTTTATAAAGTTCAAACAGTTATTATTAATTCAGAATTGATAAATGTATTCAAACCCCTCAATTTTGTAATAGTCATCATTATCAATAAACTTTATGTTAAATTTAAATTATTTAAGTTTTTAATAGGTCAAACATGTTTATCAATGGAAGTCAAAGGAAAAAAAATTGATATACTATAACAGAGTTAAATAAATAAGCCAAGGATTTGAATTTTCCTCAATATAATATATATGTGTTAAATTAAAATATATACAGATTCTTCTAAATAACATATATAAATATTAAATTAAAATATATACAGATTCCTTTAAATAACATATATAAATATTAAATTAAAATCAAATATATTTAGATTACTCTAAATAATATAAATATATATATATATATACATATATATTAAATAAAAATTGAAACAAAATAAATATATTTTAAATATAAAAATATTAAAAGATATATATAAACAGGCAAAACAGGCCAGACCGTGAAATCGGCCGGCTAGACCATTTAGTCCGCACGTTAATTGGTGTAGGCTAAAAAATCGTGTTTTTAAATGGGTCAATATATGTTCGGATCTAACCCTATATATTTTAGGGCTAAACTGGTCAGCCCGTGATCTGTTTAACATTTCTATTTTTTAGTGTATATAGTGGATATAATGTGAATATTATATTCAGTTTGGCAAGGTCTTGTATAGACATTTTTGTGATAATTCTTATGATGAACCATTATTCATTTTTTTTTATGAATTTTTTTTTATGTTACTAAACTTGTTGTTTGACTTATTTTTTATGGGCTTATTAAAAAATTTACTCATTAAACTTTTTTTTTCTTTAAAATGTGAGGATAGAGTTGAAAAAGAAAAAAGAAAGTGTCTAATCACATGACCAAAAAAAAGTAACAACAATGTGTATAATAACTGCGATAATATAAAAACAGGGTGTAACAGGGAGTGAAGCAGGGTAAAGGGCCTTGAACATCAAATTAATAACTTCAATATCCTATCCAATTGAATAAAAAAAATGTAAATATCTTTGGAATTTAATAAAGAAGTTATACCTGCAAGTGGGAGGCAAATCCAGGGGATCCATAGCATCAGTTCCCGAACTAAAAGAAATGGATAACGTATCCCTCCAGCTAGCAGTTCTTGATGTGAACAGATCATAGCTGCTGTTATACCTCACACTTCTACTGTTATCCCGGCTATAATACCTCTTTTTATCCTCAACATCCATATCATTAAACCTCCCAACTCCATCTATCATTGCATCCACCACTGATGAGGGGATCCCATGATTCACCACCTGGAAAAATCCCCAGCTTTCCGATGCAGCTCTCACTTCTTCAACCACCTGCTCATGGATGGCAGATAGATCTATCACGGGAATTGCATCACGAATTTCGGCCGTCGTGGTTAGCTGGTCTCGAATCAGCTCCTCCGACGGCCTCATGAAAATCTTTGCAAGTTTTGGTAAACTGCCTGAATCTATGAGGCCTTTTACGCCAGCTTTCGTCTCGTCGAAAGCTTTGAGCATTTCTGTTCGGTCGAGTTGGTGATCTTCAGCATCCATTGCTCCTGCCTTGTCCATCAGAAACTTGATTGATTTTAACCTTATGATGGATCAAGATCTGGATTTTAGATAATGTATTTATATGGAAAAGGATATGTTTGTTTTGTATTGTTTATATCTTGTGGAAGATGATGAGAAATTGCCTAACTAACTATATTTTTAATGTATGAGATTGGGTGATTAAAAACATGTCTATATAAAGGGAGATGTTGATAGGGATGTGTCGGTTTAACAGTTTGTTTACTTAATATAACCGCATAACATTAGAAAACATAACAGCTAAATGAAAGATTACATAGTTCTCTAATTTTGTTTCAAATTTGAATTCTCTCAAAGATTTACCTTTTTTTCTTTGTTCATAGTAACATGGTATGTGTCACAAGGGTAAATTCAAGAAACAAAATTTTCGCTCTGTGTGGCACTGTTTGCAGCCCAAACAAGTCCACGCACTGCACTCGCCCACAAACAGTCAGCCCTCCTCGCAAACGTCTCTTCGTTCTTTGATTAGATCACATCCTCACCTCACTCGTGTTTACTTGTTTAAGGGACGTGTGCACACAACCATGCATATCAAGTAAATAAGCACAGCGGAATTGACAATGTACGGCACACAAAGCTTACGGGAACGCACTCCCAACCCTTGTATTATTCCCACAGTAATTTTACAAAGGAAGCCAAGGTTATACACATGAAATCCAATGAAGATCCGTGCACTCATGGTTGTACTCTATTTACAAAATTTTAGAATGTATGCATGTAGAAAACCAAATAAAATTTGTAGGTTTTTTCAAGTGAATCAAACTATGCATGCATGTCCATTTATAGGCATGAACTCACTTAATGCAGGTTTTTCCGAATTGAATGGTAATCAATGCCATAATGGGAGAGGGAAATCAGCAATCTGTAACCACCATTTAATTTGGAACATTTCACGAATCTGGACAGCCTATTGTTCATGTTTGAATCTTCCAAACAAGCAAGGATTGACCTTCCTTCCAGTATTCCTGAATTTCGAGAATCGAAGTCTTACATTTCTTTCTTCAATGTCAGACTTTCCCGAAGTCCGGAGCACCAATTATGTGGCCCAAAAAAATTATAGGTGAAGCCCAAAGTCCAATTGTCGAGGACCAAGGGCACGACTCAGCGACAACGCGTGTGTGTGTGGTTCAACGGAATATTCCTTAGAACCTTATAGTTTGGAATTAACTTCACAACCCCTTATTAATTAGGAGTTAATATGTTCTTTCATTTTCCAATGTGAGATAATTAACTTTGAGTTAATTTTTCAAACAAAACATATTTAACTCTATTAAATATTGTTTGAACTTGGTGCATTAATTTCTCACTCACCGAAATTCAGTTTTGAGATTTCAAATATATATACTACGATATACTTCGTGAGTAAATCGATTCTACGATATTTAATTTTCCAGAAATTAAAATTTTATCGATTATTTAATTTACTAAAGATGAGTGTTACACAACCTCCTCATTTAATAATAAATAAATAAATCAAAATCAATTAGGTAGTGTTTGTTTACGTCTTGAGGTGGATGGAGCATATCCGGATGGAGAAAAAAAGTGGATGGGGCAAATCCTTTGAATAGTAAATTTGTGTTTGGTTTGAATTGGATGTGGTAGGGATGTATGAAACTTTATGTCAAATTAATACTTTTTGGAGATGATGATGTATTATTTTATTATTGTTAGTTAGTGGAGTAATGATTGAATGATTGTATATTAATTATATTTTGTTGTAATACATAAATAAATTTTTTTTAAAAAAATAACCTTGATAATTAATAATTTTTTAGATAAATTAAATTAATAATAAATAATATAAAAACAGTGTATATATAATAAATAAATAATTTGATAATAAATTATGTATATATAATAAAAAATATTTTCAATTCTAATATTTTTAATTAATTACATATATATATATATATATATATATATATATATATATATATAGTTTATATATATTAATAACTAATATATATTATAATATGTAAAAAAATATATAATTAAAATTAATTCTTATTTTATATTAATTGATATAAATTAAATAAAAATATATATGATACTCCCTCCGTCCCAGAGGAACTTGCAGGTTTTCCTTTTCGGGACGTCCCAGAGGAACTTGCAAGGCCAAAAATGGAAACTCTTTTATAAACTTCACCCTCACAATATCTACAAATTCTCGATATGTCTACGAATACCAATATTTTCAATCATGCATTCAAATTCAATATTAGGAAATTAAAGTCGGTATAAAAAATAAAATAAAATTTTGATGGCCTAAGCAATGACGTATATTATTATCACGTGAAATAAGGAAAAAAGATGGTTTGGAAAATGTATAGTCACAAAAACGTTGGAATTGAAAGCTAGTTTATAGTGTGAAATCACTTCATTTTTCTAATTTTAAGTCGCACGTCAATAATAATCATCATACGAAAAAAATGGTTTAACCAACGTGGTTTTTTTTTTATTTGATTTAAAAAATATTTGTATCTTATCTTTTTATTTCATATTATATCTTATCTCTTATATTTGTCGGTCCTCTCCGAAACATATTTAATATCTGTTTTGAAACACTTAAAATAATTTTTAAAATAATTTTTTTTCAAAATTATCTCTATCAGCATTTAAAAAAAAATTATTCTAAAAGTTGTTTTGTACTATTCCAAAAAAAAAACTTACAAGTCTTTAAATTCCAAAAAATAAAAATTCAAATTTGATGCCATAATTTATTCAAATTTTCAATTTTAATCCTGATGCGAATGTGACGCAATTTGTACTAATACATGCGAAGAGGAGTAATATGCAATAAATATTTTAAGTTGAGACTATCATTTTGGTCTGACTTAGCTGCTTAAAATGTATAGGAAAGTGATGGAGAAAATGACATCTTGAGGGTCTAAGCAAGACTTCAGCTCCTGATGGTAATTGTTTAACTTTTTGGTTTATCTGATAAAATTATTTATGTGCCGAAAATATGCATGTTTTGGACAAATAGATAATTTCATCTTTTACATTTCGCCGTATGTGCAAAAAGTATAACCAAAAATCATTTATTTTTGTTATTTGACGAAGTCGTATTGTTCAAATGATTTGAATCTCACTATCTATACACCACTAGGGAATGGGTTTTACATCATCAGTTGCCCAATAAAAAAAAGTAACGGCAGGCTCATAGTTTTAAGGGATGGCAAACATAAATTTTGAAATAAAACCAAGCACGCAAATTTGTATGATCCAATTACAAATTTAGGGACATGTTTAAACCATTATACTTATTACTACTACTCCAGAGGATCTTTAGGCTTTACTCATTTTCCAATCTTGTAATAATCAAGAGCACGATAATCGTCCAATCCAGTTGCCAAGAACTTCACTATATATTCCCCCAGTACAATCTCTCTGTAAACTGGGGGATTCTCTTGTGATATCAGCTCTTCAATGGGGCCATAAGTTTTGTTCCCATTTGGAGGTCCGGAGAAGAAACACGCCACCGAAATTCTTGGTCCGACTTGATTAGCTTTCGCTCTGTGTTCGTTGCTTTTGAATCTCCCGTTCGATACAAGCTACACGCATACATTACACATTGAGTAGAGCTACAGCTCAAATTACTTTACGTAATGGAGATGTTTCGTGATAAACTTATCATGAACTGGTTTTAAAAATATTAAATAGTTGACGGAAAGTATAAAAAATTTCTTCAAAAGTATAAAAACTCTGAATTAATGATATTATGTTATAATTGTTATAAATTTTAATAACTTCAATTTTTGATACTCCTGATAAATATTTTGATAATTTTGACCAAATATTTGGTATTTTAAAACATGAATTATTTTTATATATAACCTACTCATTACTTTATATACCAGAAAAATGCCTAGCTTTAACATTTTCAGATGTTACATACTCCCTCTTTCCACAAAAAATGTGATCAAATATTTGCACGTGGTTTAATACAATATGTCGGAGGGTATTACTAGATATTGTGAGATCCGTTATGAATAAAAAGAATATCTTTGAAAAGTACATGTGATATATTTTTTATAAACAATCAATTTATTCATAAACGAACTTCAAAATACCCTCCAATATATTGCATTAAATCACGTGCAAAACGAGTGAGCACATTCATTTCAAGTCCGTTTTTCTTCCTCAGTATCAAATAAACAAAGTATGACTCATTGTTACTATTTTAAGAAAGTAGAAAGAGAATGAAATTGCGTACCTGGAGAAGATCTCCAATGTTAACAACTAAAGCTCCTGGAATGGGGTCAATATCGAGCCATTGGCCCTGATACAAAACCTGGAGGCCGTTGCAGATTTGGTTCTGAAGAAGAATGGTGAGGAATCCTGCATCGGAATGCTTGGTGGTGCCGATTGCTAGCTCAGGCAGAGGACATGGTGGATAATAGTGGCCGTGGAGGCGGTGGCCGCCAGAGCATTCCATGTTTTTCAAGTGATCAGTTTTTAGTCCCAGAGCTTCTGATAATAACCCAAGT
Organism: Prunella vulgaris; assembly: GCA_026898435.1. Taxonomy (NCBI): domain Eukaryota; kingdom Viridiplantae; phylum Streptophyta; class Magnoliopsida; order Lamiales; family Lamiaceae; genus Prunella; species Prunella vulgaris. The sequence goes on along the minus strand of JAPKLY010000606.1, from coordinate 126,494 downwards.
AGCATATTTCCTAACTTCTCCATGTTTCTTGAGTATTCCACAGTCGATTCCCTGCCACTCATCTATTAATTGGAAATTCTATGAAACAGAGCAAACCATCTTTTGGAGGGGAATAGAGTGTGAGTGTTCACTCTTGGTTCCAAGTGTTTTTGTTCTTCAATTTTGGTTCTAATAAAAATGAATTAATTTCACATATATTTTTACAGGTTCTGATCTATGAATGAGATGGAATTTATTTTAATAAACACTTTCGATTGTATCATGTTATTGTATATTTTTTGTCAAGTTTTCGCACCTAACTTGGTTAATTTTTAAATTGTCACATCAGCCTCTCCCGGTCAAGAAACTGGACACAACCGGTTATGAGTCAATTTTATCAACATATTTAAAATTACAACACATTTCTTACAATTCAAAAATTACATGGCATTTTTATAATACTTCATTCGTTACCCATATTTATTCACTTTCCATAGGTAAAAGTTTTACGTAAATAAAAAATTACGAATATTATGAAATAATTGTGAGATTTATTGAAAAATTATTTGTGAATGTAATAATAAAATAAATTTAGATGACCGAACGAAAATTAGAGAGTGAAATGAATATAAAGACAGAGGGAGTTTCATCCAAGTTACAGGGTACTTTTTCAACAAATAAATTAATCAGCATTTTAGGCAGACTTAAATTGAGAAAATTTAAGAGAAACAATAGATAATGGAAAGAAATTAAACCTGCAAGTGGGAGGCAAATCCAGGGGATCCAGAGAATCAGTTCCCGAGTTAAAAGAAATGGATAGCGTATCCCTCCAGCTAGCAGTCCTTGATGTGAACAGATCATAGCTGCTGTTATACCTCACACTTCTACTCCTATCCCTGGTATAATACTTCTTTTTATCCTCAACATCCATATCATTAAACCTCCCAACTCCATCGATCATTCCATCCACTACTGATGAGGGGATCCCATGATTCACCACCTGGAAAAATCCCCAGCTTTCCGACGCAGCTCTCACCTCTTCAACCACCTGCTTACGGATGGCAGATAGATCTATCACCGGAATTGCATCACGAATTTCGGCCGTCGTGGTTAGCTGGTCTCCGATCAGCTCCTCCGACGGCCTCATGAAAATCTTGGCAAGTTTTGGTAAACTGCCGGAGTCTACGAGGCCTTTTACGCCAGCTTTCGTCTCGTCGAAAGCTTTGAGCATTTCTGTTCGATCCAAGTGTTGATCATCAGCTGATGAAGCATCTATTCCTCCTGCCATATGAATGGGAAACTTTGATTATTGTTAAGCCTGTGATGAATCAATTTCTGGAAATGGAGATTGAATTTGTTGGAAGAGATAATGTTTATGTATTATTTGCATCACGGGAAGATGCTTGGAAATTGCCAAATTAATATTAATTCAGAAAATTGATGGGACCACTAATTTGTACTACAAATAGATTATTATCTTATTAAAATTGGTATATTTTTAAACTGTTTTTTTATCTCAGGGCATTGACTCTTATACTTTCAAATAATATTATTTCATTTAAAATAATAAAAATGTGTAGAATTAATCAATAATCATATATTCCCCGTTTCAGGACTACTTTTATAATTATTATGGCCATGTGAACCAAAAAAAAGTAAGTATGTAAGTGTAGGGATGTAAACGAATCGAATCGAATATCATAATTTTGTATTTGTATTTGAATAATAATCGAATCGAATCGAATATTTGTAAACGAATTCGAATACGAATACATAATCGAACCAAAAATATTTAATTCATTTACAATCCTCGAGTGAGAGTTTGAAATATAGAAGCACATGGTATCTAGATTATTATCTAATGAGCTTACATCCTTAAAATAATAGTAATTATAGTTGCCATAAATTTCTAATAGTCAATAATCTTAAAATAATAATAATATTAGCAATAATTATACTAACTATTATCATTATAATATTTATAAAAAATATTTAATCGAATATTTACGAATATCGAATCGAATATCATTATTTTGTATTCGTATTTGAATAATAATCAAATCGAATCGAATATTTGTAATCGAATTCGAATCATAAAATTTCGAATACGAATACCGAATGGAATCAAAATTATTTGATTAGTTTACAACCCTATGTGAGTGTACGTGAAATTAAATAAGAAAATAAAAAAAATGTATTTTGTTGACTTTTGTGAATGTAAAAAACTTCTTTTTTAAGTGTGTGAAAGTGAGTTGAGACGTCCAAATAAGGTAAATGTGAAAGTAATTTTGAGATGGAGAGAATATTTCTTTTTTTGGCCTCAGCTGAGGCCCCAAACAGAGGACAATGGCCCATTAAACTAGACAAAATCGAATTTCATATCAAATACAAGTCTTAGTGGCAAATCGTGTAATCATGCCGTTTATCGTGTCGACACGATAACGACACTACACGATAAGGTGAAACACGAACACGACAAGATAAGATCGATACAGATAAACACGAACACGAAAATTTTCGTGTCAACACTACACAACACGATAATGACATGAAAATTTATTTATCAATTTTAAAAAATTAATAAATAAATAAGGACACGATAAGAACACAAAAATTAATAAAATTTAGATTTTATTATCAAATTTAATAGTAATATATTTTATATTTTGAATTTAAAATTTATTAATGTGTTACTATCAGATACATATTAGTAATGTATATCAGATCATTAACAGATTAACAGGTTGCTAACGGGTTAATGTGTCATCTGTTAATTTTATCGTGTTTAACGGGTTGACACGGCACGAACAAGAACACAACACGAAATATTTGTGTTCTTATCAGGTCGACACGAACACGATAAGCCTAAACACTAATTCACGATTTTTGTATCGTTTTCATATTGTGTCGTATACGAAATTGTCACCCCTACTTAGTGATGTATGCATCATATGTATTGTGCAACTCAAATATATATTTTACGTATTGTGTCTAACCGTTTGAGTTAGATGGATTGATTATTATATTTTAAACTATTTTATATATGTATCTTATATATTTTATTTTATATATTTATTTTATTCTTTATTACATATATTTTTAATTATTTGTTGTATATAATTATAATAATTAGATATGAAATATTACTTTTAATTACATTATTTTAATTAAAATATTTTTAAATAAATTATAAAATATCACATTTGTAATATTTTTTTACTATTTATTAACACAAGACATATGTACATGTTTCTTGATCATTTTAATTAAAATATTTTCAATTAAATTATAAGTTAATCATTTTTTTAATTTTTTTCACTAGTTATTAATTATTAACGTGAATGCATGTAACTACGTGGGCTAGCTCACCTGGCCACCGGACTCCTCACTTGAGTGAGTGACCCGGGTTCGATTCCCTCTGGGAACTAATTGGAGATGGGAGATATAAGGTTGACTAGGAGTTTATTGAGTGTTTGAGGACTTGGTGTAACTAACTTGTAACTACTAACAACTAACATTTACCGATCAAAAAAAAAATTAACGTGAATGCATGTATACACATTTAATGATCGTTTTAATTAAAATATTTTTAATAAAATTATAAAATTACCATGTTTATTAATTCGAGGGCACATGTATACACGTTTTTTTATCGTTTTAATTGAAATATTTTTATTATATAATAATCATCCTTCTAATTTTTTTACTATCTAATAACACAATTATGTATATATACACACACATTTCTTAATCGTTTTAAGTAAATTATATTTTATAAATTTATAAAATAATCACCTTTTTAATGTTTTTCACTATTTATTAACACGAATGTACATGTATATGCATTTTTTTGATCGTTTTAATTAAAATATTTTTAATAAAATTATAAAATAATCATCTTTGTAATCTTTTTTTCCTATTTATTAACACGATTACGTATATACATTTTTCTTGATCGTTTCAATTAAACTACTTTTTACAATCCGTGATTTGCAACATATGTTTTCTTACATGTATTTTTTTAAAAAAAATTCATTCATTCAAATGGAGTCTAAAGTTCTGCAGTGAAATCTTGGGCTTCTTGACATAACCTGGCCCTTAGATAAAAGTATCTCAACAAAATGGATTGTAAACAAAAATTTGAGTTAATTTCTGAAAACCCCAATAGGTCCAATAGAATGATAAATTCTGAAAAAGGGTTCCGTCTATGTGCACGCTCTCTCTAACAAATTAATTATGCAAATAAATAAAAATATTATATGGAAATCAAATAAATTGAAATTGCAAATTAAAATTGAATACGAACCATCTATATCATTATCTTCAAAAATATGTAATTGAGTGGGCCCAAATTGGAAGCCAAAAAATAAATAGACTGAAAAAAAAATAACTGACCATATGACTATATCTGTTACCTGCTGTTTCTTAATCTAACCTATATCCTTTTACACTTATTTTGAAAATATTATCTTCTTATACTTACAAATAAAATTAGAGAGAAAAAGATATATCTAATTTTAGGTATTAGGTTGTAAAATATTTTTAATATATTTGCATTTTAGGTAAAAATATATCATTATAATATTTAAATTTTTATTGATGATAAATACAAAAATGTAATATATCCAATTTAAATATATTATATTGGGCCCAAAGTAATGGTCTATTACTGGGCCTTCAATACGCACTGAAATGGCTGCACATTTGGGCCTATCTAATAATTACTTTTTTTTTTGCAATTTAAAATGATATTTAATTTATTTTTATAAGTGAAAAGGATATAAGTTACATACAAGAAGTATTATGTTGTAAAATATAATTAATATATTTGCATTTCTGGAAAAATATATAGGTAATATATTTGTAAAGAGATATAGACTATATACAAGAATGTAAAATATATAATTAAAATATTTAAATTCTTATAGTATAAGTGAAAAGATATTGGTTTAATATAAGATGTATTAGGTTGTCAAATATATAAAAAAGGATTGGGTATCAAAAATTATAGGGTTTAGGTTTTAATTGGGCATATAAGTGTGTTATTTTGAGTGAGAAAATGTGTGCATGGGGTATATTTGGAGTCATGGAATGCATGGGTGAAAAATATATGAAAAATATATGAGAATTCAAAGGATGGAGAAAATAAGGAAATGGTGCAGCAACTAAGAGTCGAAGGGGCAGCTTGTTTTTTTTTTTTTTTTAAGTATATTTCTTTATGTTATAGCTGTCACAGTTAGAAGTGTAAGAGAAGTATAATTGACAGGATAGAATGGCTAAATCATTGTAAAGAATTTAGTGTACCGCATCAACTCGTTTTTAATTGAGCGTACTTTTGATCGTTATATATATTTACCTTTTTCGATAAAAAAAAAAAGAGAATCGGATGAAGGGTCTTGGTGTAAACAAAAAATTAAGTTAATTGATTAAAAGCTCAATAGGCCCAAGAGAATGCCTCTAATAAATTAAATATGCAAATAAAGAAAAATATTATATGAAAATTAAATAAATTGAAATTGCAAATTAAAATTGAATATGAAGCATTTATAACATCATAATCAAGAATCTGTAATTGATTGGGCCGAAACTGGAAGCCCAAAACTAAATAGAGAGAGGAAAACTTATAAACTATATTTGTTAGCTAATGCTTCTTAATGCATTTGCAATCTCAAGTAAATTGAAAAAGTGATATTAAGTAATTTTAGTAGTAAAATAAAAAATAAGGAGTATTTTAAATTCAAGTAATTTTAAAAAATAATTAAGAAAAATGTGTTTGTAAAAAAAGTGCTTCTAAAAAGGATATTGAATATTATTTTCTTGGGAATGTGTAGAAGTACTTGAGTGGAAGTTAAATACTAAGAATTGTTGCTTGACCAAAAGTGGTAATAAACACTTAAAATAGTAGTTAAAAATATGTTTTAAGTGCTTTTTTTCAAAAAATAAACACTTTCACTTTTTATTTAAAGTTTGCAAACAAACACTTAATCTAGTCTGTATCTTTTTACACCTTTTTTAAAAAAAAATTATCTTTTTATACTATCAAATAAAATTAGCGATAAAAACAAAGATTGTAAAATATAATTAATATATTTACATTTACGGTAAAATTACATAATATATAAATTATACACAAGAATGTAAAATATATACAATTGTAATATTTAAACTTTTATTGATAATAAATATAAAAATATAATATACCAAATTAAATGTATTATATTTGGCCCCAAAGTAATGGGCTACCATTGGGCCATCAGTACTTACTGAGATGGCTGCACATTGGGGCCTTTATTTTAGATACTTCATAAAAAATAGGCCCAAATTGATTTCTAATAAAATTTTGAAATACTAACCTATTACTCCCTCCGTCCCAGAGGAACTTGCAAGTTTTCTTTTTTGGGACGTCCCAAAGGAATTTGCAGACCCAAAAAAGAAAACCCTTTTATAAACTTCACCCTCACAATATCTACATATTTACACAAAATGTCATTACTTTTTTACTTTTTGGGCCAACATTACACTCAATCCAACTAACTTTTTCACTTTTTACATAAAATTTTACCAAATTAACCCTCAAAACACTACTTTTTTTTTTACTTTATTCTACTTTTTTTTAATTTGTGTGCCCCTCCTCCCTTGCAAATTGCTCTGGGACGGAGGGAGTATTTAGGTTTTACAACCTAATATACCATATTTTTTACAGATAGATACTTTTATCTTAAGAACCAAATGAGCCTTAATTGTATAATCAAAAGACTTCAATTTTAATTTGCAATTTCAAATTATTTAATTTCTATAATATTTTTATTTATTTGCATATTTAATTTGATTATATGTATTGTTCTTCTTTATCTCTCTAATTTTATTTGTAAGTGTAAAACAAAATATATTATACAATAGGTTAGTGTTTCAAAAATTTACAAGACATCAATTTGTAATGATATTTAATTTATTTTGATAAGTAAAAAAGATATAGGTTATATACATGAGATATTAGGTTGCGTAATATAATTAATATGTTTGTAATTTAGGTAATATATTTGTAAAAAGATATAGGTTATATACAAGAATGTATATATAGTTGTAATATTTAAATTCTTATTGATGATAAATAAAAAATGTACTCTCTCCGTGTCCCAACCAATTGCACACTTTCCATTTTGGGTTGTCTCAAATTAATTTGCACACTACTTAAAAGGAAAACATCGATTTGTGTGCACACTGACACGACCACACTTGTCACACACAACAAACGACCAGTTTAATTGAAACTCGACCTGAAAACCGGCTATAATTTTTTTTCTATTTCGACAACATAACACTATATCAAACCCAACAACTTGTTTACATTTACAAGGCCAGTTTCAAACCACACAAGCAAACTACGTCACCTCCAAAACATACAACAGAATACATAATTTTACAATTTGATACAATACAAGCTTAAAAGAGACACAATATCCCACAATAGAAGTAAAATAAGCCACAGTCCTGCCTGCAGGTCGTCATCTATGTACACTGCAACTCAAAAAGCCTGCAAGAGCGCCACAACTACTCCAGTTTCATCACCAGGTCACATATCATAAGGGTTACCTACAATGCATAAACTAAATGAGATTTATAAATCTCAGTAAGCAGAAATTATGCATGATGATGTGATTCTTTTGAAAACCTCCCCATGCACTCTCTTTTGAAATCACCTATTTATTTATGAAGACTCTCCAGAGCCCTATCTAGACACACTGTTATACACCGGCACGAGCACACAGCTCCAATATCCACATCATCAACTGAGACGGTGGCCTACACCAGGTAGCCTACACCAGGTTTCCCCAGGTCGCTTCTTCCCAGGTCGTCTCTTCCGAATCGAACAACCAAATGAAACGGTGGCCTACACCAGGTAGCCTACACCAGGTTTCCCCAGGTCGCTTCTTCCCAGGCCGCCTCTTCCGAATCGAACCAAATGAAACGGTGGCCTACACCAGGTAGGCTACACCAGGTTTCCATATTGGGTTTCCCTGGGTCGCTTCTTCCCAGGTCGCCTTTTCCGAATCAAATAGTCAAATCACAATAGACGATGGCCTACACCAGGTTTCCTTATTGGGTTTCCCTGGGTCGCTTCTTCCCAGGTCGCCTCTCCCGCCCTCGGTGTATAATCAGTGGCCACTTTCAGAAAATCAATTAATTTTCAATGCATGATATGTATGATGCTCGTGCAATCAATGACACTTAACAACATTCACAGATTATTGAACATCACAGGTTCAGTCCACATCAATTATGGAGCTCACAGACTCCTTTTACAACACATATTTAGCTCACTGGCTCATTCCACATCACTTAGAGCTCACATGCTCATTCAACATAACATATAGAGCTTACAAACTCATTCCACATAACATATATAGCTCGCAAGCACATTTCATATAATCGCAGAATATAATTCACATATTACAATCCACTTAATTTCACATATTAGCACTCAAACATAAATAAATCATAAAATAATATGTTTATGCATTGTAGTTGCAAATGAATTTCCACTTACCTCAAATCCGCAAAAACGTCGATAATATAAACCCCTACAGCACCCTAACACCTTCCCGTATCGTATCTAATAACAATTAATTAAAACTATTATTTCAATCTACGTTGATAATTACTGCTAATCAAACTTTTATCTACTTAATAGAATTAACACTAAATCATAAATACAATAATTACCTTAATTATCGCTCTTTTTTTTTTTTTTCCTTTCTTTCTTTCCTCGAGCTCTTCCTCGCGACCTCTCTATCTCTCTCTTCTTCTGGGAGGTATAATAGCATGAAGAAAGTTGGGTTATAAACCCCAACTCAAACCGCCTTAATACATATATAATTATTAGCCGTCCTACTAGTTATTATAACTTAATACTACTTACTAGCCGTCCTATATATATATATATATATATACTATTATTCTATTTATTTTACTTCCTATTTAATTACTATAATTAATCCTCAATTATTAACACTTAACTTACACCACTAGTACCCAAATAATTAGCACAACATATTTATCCCACTAAAGTGTCAAATAAATTAAATAAGAATTTTCTCATTAAAAAATAAGTAAATACATATAACATTTCAATAAATAATTCAACATTTACAAGTAAAATAATAAGCACAACATCTCAAGTAACACATGTGTATATAAAATATACTCAAATAGCAAATAGCATGATAATAATTAGAGTTCACATTCTTCAATACTATTGTCTCAATAATTAATCTAATAAATAAACATATTTGCATAAATAACATAAAGGAACTAGTGTAGCGATTTCATTTCTAATATTTGTAAATCAATAATTATTTCAATAAAATCTAAATAAATTATACTTGACTTCTTCATTACTAGACATGTAGAAGCATACAAATAATTCAAAATTTAAAATAAGATAGATAACACAAAATTACAAATAACACATGAATAATATAAAATGCCCTCAAATAATAAATAGCATAATAATAATTAAAGTGCACCTAAAGCATGAAATATTTTCAAGTAATTATAAATTAACACATAAATAATTTAAATGCACACAAAGCATGAAATACATAATTAAGCAATTAGCATATAAGTAAATAAAATGCAAGCAACACATGAAGTATATTGGTCAATGAGTAGTGATAAACTCAGGTATCACATCCTCCCCTCCTTATAAAAATTTCGTCCTCGAAATTTCACTTTCCTGAAAAGTTCTGGATCCCATCTCATCCTCTTTCCCAAGTAGCTTCTTCTACTGACTGATTTCTCCATAGTACTTTGACTAATGAAATTTCTTTGTTTCTGAGTTGTTTCACTTCACGCAAGAGAATCTCTACTGGAACTTCTTCATAACTCAGATCTGGTTTCAGCTCTGTAGGTTCGCTTTTCAAAACATGTAAGGGATTCGTAACATACTTTCTCAATGCAGACACATGAAACACATTATGTATTTGGGACATAGATGCAGGCAAATCAAGTCTATAAGCAACTTCGCCAATTCTCTCAGTGATAGGAAATGGACCAACGTATCTCGAACTAAGCTTCCCTTTCTTTCCGAATCCCATTATCCCTTTTATCGGAGAAACTTTCAGAAATGCTTGATCCCCCACTTCGAACTCTATTTTTCTTTTTCTTTTATCAGTATAACTCTTCTGTCGACTCTGAGCGGCTTTCATTCGTTCTCGAATTTGTACTACTGCTTCACTCATCTCTCGAATCAAATCTGGACCCAGAAACTTTCGTTCTTTGACTTCATCCCAATGTATTGGAGATCGACATTTTCTTGAAAATCTAACACACAAGCTCTGAGCATGTCTTCCAGAATTTGTATCGTTCTCTCTGATTATATGTCTGTCTGTGGATGATACGCAGTATTGAAAGATAATTGAATCCCTAACGCTTTGTGTAGACTCTTCCAGAAGTTAGATAAAAATCTGGAATCTCTGTCTGAAATAATAGTGAGAGGTACACCGTGGAGTCTGACAATCTCTTGTATATATATCTGGGCATAACGGTCCATAGAGTTTGTGGTACAAATCGGTAGGAAATGAGCTGATTTAGTTAATCGATCCACAATCACCCAGACTGCATCATAGCCTTTAAATGTCTTAGGAAACCCTGTAACGAAGTCCATTGTGATATTCTCCCATTTCCACTCTGGAATAAGTAAGGTTGTAAAGTTCTTGCAGGTCTCTGATGTCCTGCTTTAATTCGTTGACAAGTCAAACATTGTTCCACAAATCGAACAATGTCTCTTTTCATACCTGACCATCAGTAATGCAATTTATAGAATAGGGTGTCGAATGTGCTTCGGTCATCACATCTTCATGAGTCTTATCAATATTAGGTACATACAATCAGTTTCTGTATCTAAATACATCATTGTCAGTCAACTGGAAATCAAAAGGTTCACCTGAAGTAATATCTTTCTTCACTTTAGCAAAGTATTCATCACTCTGTTGTCCTGTGTGAATTCGGTCCAGCAAAGTTGGTCTAAGTGTTAAGACCCGAAGTTTTGCTGTCACAAGTTCAGTTCATTCTGGGTGAAGAAGTACATCAAACTCTTATGATCAGTATAGATCTCACAATATTCGCCGTATAGGTAATGTCTCCAAATTTTTAGTGCAAACACCACTACTGCTAACTCCAAATCATGGGTTGGGCAATTCTTTTCATATTCTTTCAATTGTCGAGAAGCATATGCTATCACCTTATCGTTATGCATTAGTACACACCCAAGTCCATTCTTCGATGCATCACTGTAAACTTTGAAACCTCCAGTTCCAGTTGGAATTGCTAAGATAGGAGTTGATGTCAATCATTTCTTTAGTTCCTGAAAACTCTGTTCACATGCCTCTGTCCATTTGTAAGTCACGCTCTTCCGAGTCAATTGTGTCAAAGGAGAATCAATCTTGGAAAATTCCTCTACAAATCGACGATAATACCCTGCCAATCCGAGAAAACTACGCACCTCTGATGGATTTGTAGGATGTGACGAACTACTAATAGCTTCAACTTTGCTTGGGTCAACTGAAATCCCTGCTCTTGATACTACATGTCCCAGAAATACAACTCGATCTAACCATAATTCACATTTTTTTAACTTCGCAAACAACTATTTCTCTTTCAGGACTTCTAGCACATTTCTCAAATGCACTTCGTGGTCTTCTTTAGTCTTGGAATAGATCAAAATATCATTTATAAATACAATCACGAACCTGTTTAAGAAGTCTTTAAATACCCGATTCATCAAGTCCATGAATGCTACTGGAGCATTTATCAATCCAAATGGCATTACAAGAAACTCGTAGTGTCCATACCTCTTACTGAATGCTATTTTAGGGATGTCCTCTACTTTTATCTTCAACTGATGGTACCCAGATCGCAAATCAATCTTCGAAAAGATAGATGCACCTTGAAGCTGATCAAACAAATCATCAATTCGAGGTAAAGGATATTTGTTCTTGATTGTGATTTTGTTCAATTCCCGATAATCTATACACATTCTCAACGTACCATCTTTCTTCCGGACAAATAGAACTGGTGCTCCCCAACGTGAAAAGCTAGGACGAATGAAATCTTTATCTAGCAGTTCTTGTAATTGTATTTTCAGTTCTTTCAATTCTGCAGGCGCCATTCGGTATGGAGATTTAGAAATATGAGACACTCCTGGCTGTAACTCAATCACAAATTCAATTTCACGATCTGGTGGCCGTCCTGGCAAATCATCTGGAATTACTTCAGGATATTCTTGTACAACTGGTACATCACTAACAGTTGAACACTGCTGCTCCTCAATGCTCATCACGCTTACCAAATAACCCTCACAACCACTTCCAGTAATCTTTGTGCTTTAACAGCTGATATTATAGGAAATCTGAAGTGTTTCTTCACCCCGACAAAATAAAACAATTCTTCTCCCTCTGGCTGAAATTTGATACTCTTTTTCTGGCAGTCAATTGTTGCACCATATTTCGATAACCAATCCATACCTAATATCACCTCATAATCATTCATGTCCAGAACAATCAAATCAGCATATAGTTCTCTGCCTTCTATAGGTATAACACATCCTTGTAAAATCTGATTGGTTTGTTTCAAATCACCGGAAGGAATCGTCACATCGAATTTAGCTTCGGATAGGTTAGGTGTTCTACCCAGTTTTCTCACATACTCAATGGATGCAAATGAATATATAAATTCAGAATCAAATAACACAAAAGTAGGAAATGACAAAGATAAAGATTTTACAAGTGATAAATGAATTTTTTTTCTTCACAAACCAACATGTAATTCACTCTAATAACATCAATCCTTGTAATCAGTAGTGTATTAACACAAAGTAATTGTACTTATCACATAGCGTAGGAATGAGAAACAACTTGTCTCTATCTTATTACAACATGTAGTTTATGTACTTAATTCAGATCTCCTGCGTATTATCCACAATGCATCCAATATAAGTTAACACAAACCTAGACCCACAAGTACCATGACTACCACACACGTACTGTACTTCAATACACATGCACGATCACACACGCTCACGAGCACACACTGCTGCAGTCAGCGGCTCAGTGGCGGCGATCACACAATAATATCATAGAAACAGTAGCATTGTACAGAAGTAAGGTAATGGGGATTACTATACAACATATCGTCATTCATCCACATATGAATTGGATACATAAAAGAACTCATAACCTGGGAATTACTTCTCATTCATTGTACAATCATTCAAGAACAAGTTATACATTATCAAATTCAACTTCTAAGGCAAACATAATTCGTAATACACATCATATAAAAAAAATTTAAATAAGCACTTACTGGGCGTAGCCGGCCTTCCGCAAGTTCTGAGCTCGTGTACATAGACAGTCTACGGGAAGCAAACCGTGCTCTGATACCACTCTGACACGACCACATTTATCACACACAACAAACGACCAGTTTAATTGAAACTCGACCTGAAAACCGGCTATAATTTTTTTTCTATTTCGACAACATAACACTATATCAAACCCAACAACCTGTTTACATTTACAAGGCCAGTTTCAAACCACACAAGCAAACTGGGTCACCTCCAAAACATACAACAGAATACATAATTTTACAATTTGATACAATACAAGCTTAAAAGAGACACAATATCCTACAATAGAAGCAAAATAAGCCACAGTCCTGCCCGCAGGTCGTCATCTATGTACACTGCAACTCAAAAAGCCTGCAAGAGCGCCACAACTACTCCAGTTTCATCACCAGGTCACATATCATAAGGGTTACCTACAATGCATAAACTAAATGAGATTTATAAATCTCAGTAAGCAGAAATTATGCATGATGATGTGATTCTTTTGAAAACCTCCCCATGCACTCTCTTTTGAAATCACCAATTTATTTATGAAGACTCTCCAGGGCCCTATCTAGACACACTGTTATACACCGGCACGAGCACACAGCTCCAATATCCACATCATCAACTGAGACGGTGGCCTACACTAGGTAGCCTACACCAGGTTTCCCCAGGTCGCTTCTTCTCAGGCCGCCTCTTCCGAATCGAACAACCAAATGAAACGGTGGCCTACACCAGGTAGCCTACACCAGGTTTTCCCAGGTCGCTTCTTCCCAGGCCGCCTCTTCCGAATCGAACCAAATGAAACGGTGGCATACACCAGGTAGCCTATACCATGTTTCCATATTGGGTTTTCCTGGGTCGCTTCTTCCCAGGTCGCCTCTTCCGAATCAAATAGCCAAATCACAAATAGACGGTGGCCTACACCAGGTTTCCATATTGGGTTTTCCTGGGTCGCTTCTTCCTAGGTTGCCTCTCCCGCCCTCGGTGTATAATCAGTGGCCACTTTCAGAAAATCACTTAATTTTCAATGCATGATATGTATGATGCTCGTACAATCAATGATACTTAACAACATTCACAGATTATTGAACATCACAGGTTTAGTCCACATCAATTATGGAGCTCACAGACTCCTTTTACAACACATATAGAGCTCGCTGGCTCATTCCACATCACTTAGAGCTCACATGCTCATTCAACATAACATATAGAGCTCACAGGCTCATTCCACATAAAATATATAGCTGGCAAGCACATTTCATATAATCGCAGAATATAATTCACATATTACAATCCACTTAATTTCACATATTAGCACTCAAACATAAATAAATCATAAAATAATATGTTTATGCATTGTAGTTACAAATGAATTTCTACTTACCTCAAATCCGCAAAAACGTCGATAATATAAACCTCTACAACACCCTAGCACTTTCCCGTATCGTATCTAATAACAATTAATTAAAACTATTATTTCAATCTACGTTGATAATTACTGCTAATCAAACTTTTATCTACTTAATAGAATTAACACTAAATCATAAATACAATAATTACCTTAATTATCACTCAAAATTCTTTTTTTTTTTTCCTTTCTTTCTTTCCTCGATCTCTTCCTCGCGACCTCTCTATCTCTCTCTTCTTCTGGGAGGTATAATAGCATGAAGAAAGTTGGGTTATAAACCCCAACTCAAACCGCCTTAAGCCTGCCGCCATGTTTAATCTTATCTTTTTTTTTTTTTTTTTTAAACTTTAGTTATTATCTTAGTGGCTAAGTTCCTAGAAATATACATATATAATTATTATAACTTAATACTACTTACTAGCCGTCCTATATATGTATATTTATATATATATATATACTATTATTCTATTTATTTTAATTCCTATTTAATTACTACAATTAATCCTCAATTATTAACACTTAACTTACACCACTAGTACCCAAATAATTAGCACAACATATGTATCCCACTAAAGTGTCAAATAAATTAAATAAGAATTTTCTCATTAAAAAATAAGTAAATACATATAACATTTCAATAAATAATTCAACATTTACAAGTAAAATAATAAGCACAACATCTCAAGTAACACATGAGTATATAAAATATACTCAAATAGCAAATAGCATGATAATAATTAGAGTTCACATTCTTCAATACTATTGTCTCAATAATTAATCTAATAAATAAACATATTTGCATAAATAACATAAAGGAACTAGTGTAGCGATTTCAATTTTAATATTTGTAAATCAATAATTATTTCAATAAAATCTAAATAAATTATACTTGACTTCTTCATTACTAGACATGTAGAAGCATACAAATAATTCAAAATTTAAAATAAGATAGATAACACAAAATTACAAATAACACATGAATAATATAAAATGCCCTCAAATAATAAATAGCATAATAATAATTAAAGTGCACCTAACGCATGAAATATTTTCAAGTAATTATAAATTAACACATAAATAATTTAAATGCACACAAAGCATGAAATACATAATTAAGCAATTAGCATATAAGTAAATAAAATGCAAGCAACACATGAAGTATAATTGTCAATGAGTAGTGATAAACTCGGGTATCACACACACTCACAAAATTTTCCACACATTTACCCATACACTACTACTTTATTTAAAAAAATACACTTTTCTTAAACCGTGTGCCATCTGCACCCCTGGGACGGAGGGAGTAATATATCTAATTATAGATGTATTTTTTTCTCTCTTCAATTTAATTTGTATAAGCTAAAGGATATAGATTAGATAAAAGATATATTAGGTTGTTAAAATTATATAATAGGT
This sequence comes from Prunella vulgaris, assembly GCA_026898435.1. Classification (NCBI taxonomy): domain Eukaryota; kingdom Viridiplantae; phylum Streptophyta; class Magnoliopsida; order Lamiales; family Lamiaceae; genus Prunella; species Prunella vulgaris. The sequence goes on along the minus strand of JAPKLY010000606.1, from coordinate 110,304 downwards.
TTGTGTTTCAGAAACTTATTAGACACCAATTTGGGCATATTAAGTAGCTAAAATGAAGGTCCCCCCAATCTGCTAGACTTTTTTTTTTTATCATTGGCGGCCAAATGATATAATATTTTTAAGTTGGATATATAAATTTTTTTTATTTATCATGAATAAGAATTTAAATATTATAATTATATATTTTACATTCTTGTCGATATTTTCTATCTTTTTACAAATATATTGTCTTACATTTTACCTGAAATACAAACATATTAATTATATTTTATAATCTAATATCTTTTGTATATAACCTATATTTTTTTCAATGAAAAATGATGGCCTATATTTTTGCTAATTAATAAAAAAATATGCCCGAATTGGCTTCTTATATTGCAAATCCTAAGTTTGAGGGGTGTGTATTTGTTTCACATCACACCAGCGCATGTGTCTTACTTTGGTTCATTTGGCTTTGGTATTCTAGGTTGTTGGAGCATAAGAATGCACATTATTTGATATGTGTTGATGCACTTTCATTTTATTCACTTTGGCCAAACTTTTCCTCATGATGTTCGAAAATAGGTTGGAATCAAAGTTCACGTAGTTCTCTTACCTCAAAAGAATATTTTATGCATTGGTTTGGAGTTTAGAATTTTGAGTTTACCATATCAAAAAAAATAAAAAATCATGATCAAGGTTATTAAAGTATACGAAAGTTTTATTTCTACACAAGGTCACTGAGATGAAATTATTCAAGATTTCGTATTCATAGATCACCATAGAAAACAAAGTCCTAAAATAAAGAGAGTATTGTAGTTTATGGAGTAGCGCCTACGTTATCGTTCAGATAATAGTGTTATAGACTTAATTACAAATTTTTGGACTTTTGTTGAACTTCGAAAAACACCACTAAATTTAACAAAGACCTTATCAGTTATGATAAGAATTAGATTGCATCCATTTCTGATGATTTTCTGAAAAGATTGATGCATACTTTTTTGGATGAATCAGACTTGGTGATATCCATGGATTTGGATAAATCACTTGATACGAAGACAAATGTAACTTAGAGCAGATATTGATAAACCACATGTATCTCCATATCAAATTATTTATCCAAATTCATGAATTTCACCATATATGATTCACACGAGCAAGATTCCAAAAATATTATGATATAAATAAACAATTTAAATATTATCTGATAGGTAGTCTTATAGATTTTCTTGATGTTGATGCATACTTGTTCGGATGAATAAGACTTGGTGAAATCCATAGATTTAGATAAGTCACTTGATATGGAGATAAATATGGCTTATAGAGCAGATATTGATAAACCACATATGTCTCCATATCAAGTGATTTATCCAAATTCATGGATTTCACCATGTACACGAGTAAGCTTTTAGAAATATTATAATATAAATAAATAATTTAAATATTCTCTGGTAGATAGTTTAAGGTTTCATTTGGATGGATGGATTTGAAATCCGTGGATTATGCTTTGGAGTATTACTTCTGTATCTTTTCTCGGATTTCAAGTAATAACTTTGTTAATATTTATATTAACTTTTTTTTATCGATAAATGTTAGTTGTTAGAAATTACTTCACCATGTCTCGAAACACCCATATCTCCAAGCCAACTGTTAAGTGTAAAGATAAGCTGAGTTTGAGTACTGAAGATTAGTCAGGAATCCTGATTCTGAGTATTGGATCCGGAGGAATATTCCTGAGGAAAGCATCCTGAGCCTGAGCGAAGACTTGATCCTCAGTCAGAAGTATTCTGATCCTGACACTCATCCTGAATATCATCCTGAGTGGTCAGAACAGTGAAGACACTGAAGACTCAGTAGAACTGAAGGCGAATCCTGAGAGATCATCCTGAGCTGGAAATCACCTACTCCCTGAGTCACTTAGCATGAAGGTTAATCCTGAGCTGACAGTTATAAAAAAGAGCATGGCGAAGGTAACTTCAATAGAGTGATAAAATCGGTTATTTGGGCAGCTGGCAGAGCAATCTCATTGGACGCCGGAACAGTTATTCAAGGCGGTTATAACCATACGAATCTCAGTGATTGGTTAAGAGCTCAAAGGCGGTTAAGGGTCTGATCTATAAATACGTATTCATTCCAGAATTTCAACAATAGAGAGACAAGAAATAGACTGTGTAATTCACTCGATACTTAGAGAGATTAGAGTGAGAAAGCTTTGTATTCTGTAAACATTATTCCATTGATTAGTGAAGTGAGCCAACCCATCCATGGACGTAGATCAATTGATCGAACCACGTAAATTGCTTTGTTCTTCTGATTTCCATTTTATTTCTTTTGAGTGTGTTCATCCGACAAGTTTCCAATTGTTCTGATTACTCGAAGTCTTATTGAGCTCGATTCAGTTCCGATTGATTTCACAACAACAACAATAGGCGCCGTCTGTGGGAAAGGGAAGGAAGAATCGACCGGTAAAAATCATCAATCATGGCATCTACCAAGCTGGAATTTGAGAAATTCACTGGAGCAAACGATTTTGGTTTGTGGAAGATCAAGATGAAGGCTCTCCTGACTCATCATGGGCTGGCCAATGCTCTGAAGCCTGAAGATCAATGGCCATCTTCTTCATCAGAAAATCCAAGCAAGAAACAAGAAATATTGTAAAAAGCTCATAGCACAATCATCTTGTGTCTGAGGGATAAACCTCTGAGGGAGGTGTGCAAGGAGAAGACTGCCATTGAGGTTTGGAGTAAGCTGGAGAAGGTGTATCAGACCAAGTCTGTCACCAACAAGTTGTTCATAAAGCAGAAACAGATGTCATTCAGGATGAATGAAGAGAATGAGTTGATTGAACAACTTGAGGAATTCAACAAGGCTGCTGATGATCTTGAGAACCTGGGAGTGGAAATTGATGATGGTGATAAGACTTTGATGCTCCTGAATTCTTTGCCTAAGTCCTTTGAAAATTTCAAGGATACTTTACTATTTGGAAGGCAGGATCAATTGTCCTTTGATGATATTCTGGGTGCCCTGAAAACCAAGTCACTTCAGCTACAAGCTGAGAGGAAAAGGTCAGTTCAGGTTGAGGGCCTGAATGTCAGGTTTAAGAAGGGCAAGAAAGAGTTTCAGAACAAGAAGAAGAAGAACACAAAGGGGTCAAAATCAAGTGATTTTGTTGAAAAGAGGAAATATTTTGCTTGTCACAAAACTGGTCATCTCAAGAAGAACTGCCCTGACAGAAGTAGAAATCAGAGAGAAGAACAAAAGACTGATATAATTGTTGCTGCTGAAGGTGGGTATGAGAGTGCTGAGGTGTTAACGGTTACTAACCTGAAACTGAATGATGAGTGGGTACTAGATTCTGGATGTTCATTCCATATGTGCCCTGATGAATCATTATTCAGGAAGTTGAGGAGGTTTGATGGAGGCTCAGTTGTGCTGGGCAATAATCAAACATGTAAGGTGAAGGGGAGTGGTTCTGTCAGGTTGAAGATGCATGATGGAGTAGATAAGATACTCTCAAATGTGAGGCTGGTGCCAGAACTGAAGAGAAATCTGATCTCCCTGGGTTCACTGAATCAACTGGGTTATGAGTTCAACACTGAGGATGGTTATATCCTGATAACCAAAGGCAAGAAGGTATACATGAAAGGCAAGAAAGTCAATGGGCTGTATATCCTGATTGGAAGCACTTCTTCAGGGTCAGCAAACAATGTTATGGACAACACTGAGGCAATGATATGGCATAAGAGGTTGGGCCATATTCAAGAAAGGGGGCTCCAAGAACTTTCAAAGCAGAAGGCATTTGGGGAAGGAAATGTGATGAAATTGGATTTTTGTGACCATTGTGTCCTGGGTAAATCCAAGAAAATCCCATTCCCAAAGGGTAAGAAGACTACTGATGCACCTCTGGATTATGTTCATTCTGATATCTGGGGACCAGCTAAGGTGGAGACTCATGGAGGTGGAAGATACTTCATGACAATCATTGATGACTTCAGCAGGAAAGTATGGGTGTTCATACTGAAGCAGAAGAGTGAGGCCTTAGCAAAGTTCAGGGATTGGGTCAGTGAACAAGAAAATAAAAGAGGAAGATCTATTAAACATCTTAGGACTGATAATGGATTGGAGTATGTATCAGAGGAGTTCAACAATTTCTGCAATGAAAGGGGGATCACTAGACACAGGACTGTTCCTGCAAATCCTCAGCAAAATGGCTTGGCTGAGAGGATGAAAAGGACAATCCTAGAAAAGGTTAGGAGTATGTTGTCAGATGCAAAGCTACCCAAGGTGTTTTGGGGGGAAGCAGTCAGTACAACTTGTTATCTCATTAACAAGACACCATCCTCAGCTATTGAGTTCAGGACACCTGATGAGGTGTGGTATGGAAGGATCTCGGATTACACCAACCTGAAGGACTTTGGATGCTCAGCTTTTGCCCATATCAGGTAGGACAAGCTGGAACCTAGAGCACTGAGATGTATCTTTATTGGTTATCCCAAGGGAATAAAAGGATACAAGTTATGGTGCCTGGAACCTGGTCACAAAAGGTGTATTGTCAGTAGAGATGTGACTTTCAATGAGAGAGTCATGGGATATAATCAGGCCATAAGCTCTTAGGACTCGGACGATATTATTTCAGAAGACGGAGTTCAGGTTGAGGTGGAGAATCCTGACAAGAACTCAGGACAAGCAGGCACCGAGTTAGGTGAAAGCTCAAGGAGGACTCAGGAGGAGTCAGAGGATTGTGATACTGACGATCATTCTGACCATTCAATTTCAGATACTGAAGGCCAAGATCTCAGGAATTATAGTCTAGCAAGAGACAGACACAGGAGAAGCATACACCCTCAAACTAGGTTTGGTCAGGCTGACATGGTGTCATATGCCCTGATAACCGCTGAAGAGGTGGAGCATCAGTAACCACAAAATTATGCTGAAGCTGTGTCAGACAAAGACAAGGAGAGATGGAAATTGGCAATGACTGAGGAACTTCAGTCATTAGAGAAGAATAACACTTGGACACTTGTGAACAAGGTTCAGGGACAGAAGGTGGTCAGTTCCAAGTGGATCTTCAAGAAGAAATCTGAAATGGGGTCAGGAGGAAAAGAGAAGCTGAGATATAAGGCAAGGCTTGTTGCCAGAGGCTTCACTCAGAGAGAGGGGGTAGATTTCAATGAGGCATTCTCACCAGTGGTGAAACACTGTTCAATCAGAATCCTATTGTCAAAGGTAGCTCAGGAGGATTTGGAGCTTCAGCAGTTAGATGTCAAGATAGTCTTTTTACACGGAGATCTGGAAGAAACTATACACATGCAACAACCTGAAGGTTTTATTTTACCTGGGAATCAGGATAAGGTGTGTCTACAGAAGAAATCATTGTATGGACTGAAGCAAAGTCTGAGGCAATGGTACAAGAAGTTTGATAGTTTTATGATCTCCATAGGCTTTACAAGATGCAGGTATGATAGTTGTGTCTATCTTGAAAAACAAGGAAAGGAAGTACGCATATATCTGCTGCTCTATGTGGATGACATGTTGGTTGCAAGCAAGAGTCCTTACTGGGTATGCAAGCAAAAGACAAAGCTCAGTAGCACATTTGACATGAAGGATCTGGGTATGGCTAAGAGGATACTGGGCATGGAAATTATCAGAGATAAGGACAAAGGGAGGTTGTTCTTAACTCAGAAGGATTACATCCTGAAGATACTCAGGAGGTTTAACATGCATGAAGCCAGAGTTGTATCTACACCCCTTGGTCAACAGTTCAAACTGACATCAAGTCAGTGTCCGAAGTCAGAAGAAGAGAGGGCACACATGAGTAAAACCCCTTACTCAAATGGGATAGGTAGCATAATGTATGTTATGGTGTGCAGTAGGCCAGATTTAACACATTCAGCCAGTGTGGTCAGTAGATTTATGGCAAATCTGGGAAAGACACACTGGGAGGCTTTTAAATGGATAATGAGATACTTAAAGGGAACTAAAAATCTGGGGTTACTCTTCGAGAAGACTAAGGATGGCACTCAACCGCTTTTGGGATATGTGGACTCAGATTATACTGGAAGCATTGATACGAGGAAATCCTTATCAGGATATGTGTTCACATTATACGGTACAACAATCAGCTGGAGAGCAGTACTCCAGTCAGTAGTGGCACTCTCAACTACTGAGGCTGAATGTATTGCAATGACTGAAGCAGTGAAGGAAGCGATGTGGCTCAATGGTATGATTAAAGAACTTGGAATCAGACAAAAGGAAGTTGCAGTTCAGTGTGACAATCAGAGCACAATTCATTTGGTTAAACATCAGGTCTTTCACGAAAGGTCAAAGCATATTGATGTCAGACTTCATTTTGTGAGAGATGTGGTGGAAAAGAAAGTGATTTCAGTGCAGAAGGTTTATAATGAGGACAATGCTGCAGATATGCTAACGAAGGTCTTACCTATTTCCAAATTCAGATATTGCTTGGAGCTGATCAAGCTGCGGTCATGGGATGTACCATGATTTAGGTCCTGAGGTGGAGTGTGAAATGGGGGAAACTCACTTACTTTAAGGTGGAGAATTGTTAAGTGTAAAGATAAGCTGAGTTTGAGTACTGAAGATTAGTCAGGAATCCTGATCCTAAGTATTGGATCCGGAGGAATATTCCTGAGAAAAGCATCCTGAGCCTGAGCGAAGACTTGATCCTGAGTCAGAAGTATTCTGATCCTGACACTCATCCTGAATATCATCCTGAGTGGTCAGATCAGTGAAGACACTGAAGACTCAGTAGAACTGAAGGCGAATCCTGAGAGATCATCCTGAGCTGGAAATCACCTACTCCCTGAGTCACTCAGCATGAAGGTTAATCCTGAGCTAACAGTTATAAAACAGAGCATGGCGAAGGTAACTTCAACAGAGTGATAAAGTCGGTTATTTGGGCAGCTGGCAGAGCAATCTCATTGGACGCCGGAACAGTTATTCAAGGCGGTTATACCATACGAATCTCGGTGATTGGTTAAGAGCTCAAAGGCGGTTAAGGGTCTGATCTATAAATACGTATTCATTCCAGAATTTCAACAATAGAGAGACAAGAAATAGACTATGTAATTCACTCGATACATAGAGAGATTAGAGTGAGAAAGCTTTGTATTCTGTAAACATTATTCCATTGATTAGTAAAGTGAGCCAACCCATCCGTGGACGTAGATCAATTGATCGAACCACGTAAATTGCTTTGTTCTTCTGATTTCCATTTTATTTCTGTTGAGTGTGTTCATCAGACAAGTTTCCAATTGTTCTGATTACTCGAAGTCTTATTAAGCTCGATTCAGTTCCGATTGATTTCACAACAACAACACCAACTTTAATATTAACTACTCCCTCCGTCCCAAAGGACATTGCATACTTTCTATTTTGGGCTGTCCCACAAAAAGTTTGCACATCTAAATAAGAAAACTATTTATTACACTCCATTCTCACAATACACATAATATTCATAAAAATATATTTTTTATACCTTTTTTTAAATTGCGTGCCCAAAAGACACCGCAATATCTTCTGGAACGGAGAGAGTATTAATTATCTAATATGGGCCCTTTCTCTCCACTCTCTCTAGGTTAAAAATAACTTGGTGTATGCATTTGTGAACTTCACGATTGTTGAAGCTGCTAATGAATTCAAAAATATTTTACAAAATTTCAAATGGAAAGCAGCATTGAAGAAGACACGCGATGTTACTTGGGTTAAGTTTTAGGTACAATTATTTTTCTTGATTGTGTCTTGTTGCTAGTGAATCGTAGTATAATTATTTTTAATATACAATGATTTAAGAACAATGATATAACACAATATCTTACTCAACGCGAATTAAAAAGTTACCTAAAATATTCAAAAAATATTAACAAATTTGGAGCAAAAGAAACCTAAAGAGTATCGCCATTACTGAAAAAATATATGTATTGTATTCCACTCAACGTATTTCATATGTGCATGTTGTTACGTGTTATAACAACACCTGAAATGCTATTTATAACATGCAAATTGACTGTTCGAATTTGGTTTTAATGAGCCAATAATGATCTCCAATCGTAATCCGAATACACTTGAGTAAAGTCCATTAATTCAGAATTTTAAAATTCCAATGTGTCGTTTGAAAAGTAAAATATTGAGGCAAAGACATTTGTGTATGCAAGTTAATTAGACTCAGCACATTAAGTTTGAATTTCATTAGTCAATTTCAGCCATATCTGCAACCCACACTTGCATGCACCTGTAGAGACTAGAGAATAGAAAAGCATTTATATTACTTTTTAACACACTTTAATTTATATACTTTCTTTTTCAATACTCCCTCCATCCACCATAAATACTTAACGTTGTCTTAAATGGTTGTTCATAGTAAATAGTCCATTTACCTAAAATAGAAATATTACAATTATTATTTTCATTTTAAATACACATAAACTCACTTTTACACATCATATCAAATGTTTTTTTAATAAATAAATATTTTTTTATACTAATACTCTCACTTTTACACATCACATTTATTTTTTCTTAATAAATTGTGCACAACCGAAATGGTCCAATTATCATTGACGGAGGGAATAATAATTTTTCCTATATGAAACAAAAATTTATAACCATTTTCCTTCATTTTTGATTTATTACAACCATCTTTAAAATTCAATTTCTCATCCACAAAAACTCGAAAATCGAAATTGAGAAAATAATATATCCAACAGAATTCTGGATTTGGATTCCCTCCTGTACATGATGGTCCTGTGCAGGAAGAGGATCCTTGGATCACACACACCCATGCGGATGTGTGCGTGTATGTGTGTGATCCAAGAACCCCCTTCTGAACAGGACCTCCTGTACAGGAGGGGATCCATATCCCAAAATTCTAATCAACAATCACATTTTCCAACAATTGCCACATGACTATGAATTTATTGAGCACAGTCAGCTGAAGTAATGCTAAAACATAAATCCAGCATTAAATCAAAGTTGAAATCATACATAATCAAACATACAAAAGACTACATATATAATTGCATTATCACAAGAAATCAAACTAAACATACTCACAAATACAAGTTATTCTGCAATGCTTGACTAGCTCAGCGTCGGAATGCTCTGTTCGTGCCTGAAGAAATTCTCCGGATCAACTACTGTTTTCACCACAGCAAGCCGGTGAAAATTGTTCATCAAATACTTCTTCCCCCAAACGCTTGCTTGCGCGTAGCTCGTCTCACCTTCGTCGTTATTCACTCCAATGTCGAGATCTCTGTAATTCATGTACACCGCCCTCGGGGACTTGGACACATAAGGAGTCAAGTAACTATAAACCCTCCTACTCCAACTTATGTACCTTCCCCAATTCTGATCCTTCTCTTTCTCCCAAAAACCTATAGTAGCCATCATGTACAAGTTGCCAGCTCTGTGAGGAAACGGAATGGCGGATTCCGAAATCTCGGCCATTCTTCCGCCGTACGGTATCATGAGGAGCTCCGCAACCGCCCCTTCCGGTTCAGCAAAAAGTCTCCACAGCCCTTCGAACCCGGTTCCGGGAATCGGTTTCTGCACATAATCCGATTTTATCTTGTAGTATAATGGAAACGATAAACTCCGGTTCAGCAGAAGCTCGACCGGCGAGCCAATGGGAAACCTGTAAAAGTAGAGGACCGATTGGATCCACGTCATTTCGATGCACTCGTCTCTTACCAAATCCAACTCGGGGAAACTTTGTTGCACCAACGGAAGCAACCTGTCGACTCCGCCAAGAAAGAGTGAAGAGAAATTAGCACTAATAGATGTTGCTATATTTGTTGTGACAGTCACTGTGACATATAAATCTCTGTCCAGCTCGGGGGCGACGTATTGCCAGCGGTGGATGAGATTAGTCACATTTTGTTTGGACGTCCTTTTGGCGGTGAAAACAGTTACTTTTTCAGGAACGTCCACCAGTCGTACCTTCCAGGCAGTGATTACGCCGAAGCTGGCACCTCCGCCGCCTCTGATGGCCCAGAAAAGATCTTCTCCCATTGACTTTCTATCAAGGATTCTGCCTTTGGCGTCGACTATTCTCGCATCGATTACCTGATCTGCAGCCAGGCCGTATTTCCTCTGCAGTGTGCCGTAGCCTCCGCCGCTGATGTGCCCACCGAAGGCGACAGTTGGGCAGAGGCCGGCAGGAAACGCCAGGGTCGGGCTTGCCTGGGCGGCCTTGTAATATAATGAGCCTAGGGTTGCTCCAGCTTCGACCCAGGCCGTTTTGGCGTGGGCGTCTATTGTAATTTCGGTAAACTTGATCAAATCAATGATCACAAATGGGAGGTGGGAGACAGAGGAGAGGCCCTCGGAGTCGTGGCCCCCACTCCGTATTCTAATTTGTATGTCGTTTTGCTTAGCGCAGCGTATGATTGGTGGGATTTGGGATTCGTGCTCCGGAGTTACGATAAATTGAGGTTTAGGAGTGTGGCCTGAGGAGAATCTCTGGTTCCAAAGAGTGGAGTGGAGGACAGAAGAGTAAGATGAGTTGTCTGGGGAGTAAACGACGACGTTGGAAATGGAGTATTTCTTCTTCGAAAGACATTCGAGAAAGTCGTCCTTGTGCGTGTATGCGCTTGAGAAGGAAAAGACGAGGAGAATGATTATAAGAGGAGAGGAACAGGGAGTCGTCATGATTTGGAATGTTTTTCAGGCACATTGTATTCTACTTATAATAACGAGATTCTTCAAGTGTGGCCAATTGGTTACCTCTTTCTCTTGTGGACTATTTTTGCAGTTAATCTGTTTATAGTTCTACCTGGGAAGAGGACTAATATTAGCAAGAATTTTTTATTCTTTTTCTAAGGAACCTGCAGCATAGTCTTTCATTCTCACATATATATTTCAATGCCTGCGCTTTAAATAATTTTTCGGCTTAGCTTGTTTCAAAAAGTAATTATATTTTATAAACATAATAAAATTGGATATGTTGACTCAACTTAGCCCAATCAAATTTGTTTTCCTCTTTGACTATAAATCCAGCAAAGTCTCTCCATTTCATTTTTTTAATTTGACTTTTTGATAATTTTATTGTAAATTTTATTTGTACGAATTTCTTACATAATTTGTGCATTTTTTAAAATATCAAGAGACAAGAAAATTTTCAAATTAATTAGCACAAATAGGCATCATATCAGCACCTTCGCTGGAAATTACTAATTTCGATCATCAAAATAATGTCGCTTCGCTTTTTATTAATGTAGTTCTGGGATCAAAATTGGGTCTTATTAAAAATTATTTAGACTAAATCTGTAAAAATTAATTTTTGGACTAAATCTATTTTGTCATAAAGTTGTGTGGCGGTTTGTACAAGCTTGTATTTTAGTCTATTTAAATGAATGAAATAATATACTCCCTCCGTCCCAAAAGACATTGCATATTTTCTATTTTGGTCTGTCCCACAAAAAAATTGCATGTCTAAAAGTAGAAATAATTTATTAAACTCTACTCTCACAACACACATATAATATTCATAAAAATGTACTTATTATATCTTTTTCTTAAACCGCGTGCCCAAAGACACCGCAATGTCTTTTGAGACGAAGGGAGTATATATGTGTGTAATTATTAATGACAGGAGATGTAATTTAGTGATGTCCACAGAAAATTGCACATTTTTTTAGTTTAGATGTCACACACAAAATTTGTACACTACTAAAAGAATAAAGCATTGTTTTATATGCACACTCACAAAACTCTACACATATTTACTCATATACTATTATTTTATATATAAAATATATTTTTCTTAAAAAATGTGATATTTTTAGGGTGTAAATTCCTATGGGACGGAAGTCCGGATCCTCTTCATTTCTTTGTGTAAATTTATCCTTAAATTAAGAGGGAGATAGACACAATACATGGTGTGGGGTCATTATCATGAGTCCCATAAATATGAATTTTTATTAATTATTTTAATTTTGTGTTTATCTCTCCTCAAAATACACAAGAAATTTAGACTAAAGAAATGGAGGGGATCCGTGGACACGGGACCAAGAGAGTATAAAAGGTGACGTGAAAACAAAAAAAACACTCTTTGAACAACTCAACGCCGGTGGGATCGGGAGTAATGCTGCTCTTGTCATGAAAATGTGACCCACGCTGTCTTTATGTTAATCTTTTAATGATATCCTAAAGTTTTTCCACTCATTTGATTTAGGCGAGAAGTTTGAAAAAGGTATTAAATAATTAGAAGGTCAATTTTGGTTACGTGGGAGTATAGTGACAGCAGCTGTGACACGAATTACTTTTTGAATATGCATATACAAATTTTCCTCCTCCATGGAAAAATGATATGTGGATCCAATAAGAACGAGAGTTAACATCCAAAAAGATATCCGACCCATAGAAACTTGTAAGGGAGGAGGAGGACGCATATTAACAGAAAGTGAAATAAAGTCAAAAGAATAGTGTTTTGAGGGGTAATTTGATAAACCTTTATGTAAAAAGTAAAGAATTAGTTAGATTGAGTGTAATGTGAGGCCAAAAAGTAAAAAAATAATGATATTTTTGTATAAATATTGCTAGGGTGGAGTTTATGAAATAATTTCCTTTTTTAAATCTGCAAGTTCTTATGCGATGCCAAAAAAAAAAATTCAAGTTTTTATGGGACGAATGGAGTATTAATATTAGAATATTTAATATCAAGTAAATCCAATACATATTATTAGATCAATGATTGTAAATAAAATTCTGATTTAAAAGGTGTAGATTATTTTTTTATCTAAAGTTAGGGGCTCTATAAATAGAAGTTCAACCCATTGTTAAGGAGCAACACTTGCATCAAACACTATACGAATTCTTTGAGATTAATACCAAAATCGTTCCATAATTTTTTTATTTTTTTGATTTGGTCCCATAATATTATAATGTTTCAATTTAGTTCCATAACAATTTAAATCTAACCAAATTAGTCCCAAATCGCCGGTAATGACATAAACGACGTCGTTTTACTCACGTGTCACGTGAGCCAATTTCGCCGGAAAATATAACATGTGACCGGCAAGTGAGTAAAACGACGCCGTTTTATGTCATTTCCGATGACTTGAGACTAATTTTGTTAGATTTGAATTGTTATGAGACTAAATTGAAACATTATATTATTATAGAACAAAATAAAAAAAAATGAAAAAGTTATATGACGATTTTGGTATTATTCCCCGAATGCTTTAAAACACTCAATCCATCTTCAAAGGAAGAACTAACAAGTTCTTTAACCATTTTTCGTATTTTAAATTTATACATGTCCGTAGTTCTTTTTATAATTGGCACATTCTCCATTTTTATACGATAAAAACGGCTAAAATAAGACCTAGGGGAGATAGTTTTTTTTTTTATTATTGAATATTTGCATTTTCAAGATTTTGGCCACCAATAGTAGAACATGACTTGGGCTGGTATGTAATTCAAAGGAGAACTTGTATTAAAACAATTAATCATCATTGTTGTAAACATTTTCAAAGTTAACTTGTGTTCCATTTGGACGACTAATTAAGTGAGCTTGTCTTTTTTCCTCACTTTTCTTGCATTGTTAAACATTTTCAAAGTTAACATACGTGTTCCATTATGGACGGCAAATTTTCTCAAACTAATTTTCTTGCAAAACATAAATCGATAGAGTGACGTTACTATTTACTTTATGATGAAACACAAATTTAGGATGCACTCGAAGTGCGATGCACCTTGATTTTAATTTAATTTTGAATTTAATTTGATTTTTTATAAAATATACATTACACGCCGGACTATGTATTTTTTGACAATTGGGATGTTATTGAGTTATTTTGGGGGTATTACAGAGAATTGTTCTTTGGGTATTAAGGAATTATTCTTGGGGTATATAACTAAGTTGTTTTTCGAGTATTTCAGACCTGTTCTTGGGGTATTAGTGAGTTGTTCTTGGGACATTATTTAGATTTGTTCTTGGGTATTATTTAGACTTATTCTTGTGTATTGTTGAGTTGTTTTTAAGATAATTACTCAATTGTTATTCGGGTATTATAAATTTATGAATGTTTATACTTGATTTACTAATTACGTAACACACACTATGTTCATTGGGAGTTGCATGTACTATAAGATAATAGTAAGTATTATGTGAAAATAATTCATGATAATTTTATCATAAAATTATTTTAAAATATCAAATATTTGGTTAAGTTATCAAAATATGTTCATAAAATATTAATCTCAACTTTTGATACGCCTGATGAGATTTTTTATACACCTGATTAAGTATTTAATACTTTTAAAATTGGTTCACGATAAGTTTATCATGAAATATTTTCATACAAAATTTTACCATAAGAAAAAGGTTTTACAGTCGATTCTTAAAAAAGACTGACGAATTTTTTTTAAGGGGATTATTACCTAATTTCAAATGGCCAAAGTTTTTTGATATAGTCGTACAACAACATTAATTCTTTTCTGTTTAATAATGTCTTTTCTACTATTATTCACACATTTTTTTTAATATTTTTCAATTGACATTTTATTTAATGTAAAATAGAACCAGTGAGTACATTTTGGGCAAATTATAAGACTTTAGACACTTCACATTAGATATTTTTGTACTTTTCTCTTTTTTAATCTGTAAAGTATACATTTTCTAAAGGAAATTAAAATAAAATGGTGGTTGAAATATGTTTTACTAATTACGTAATGCTATTGGAGTTACTATAAGAAAAAGGTTGATGAACAGACTACGGATATTTTTTAAAACATAGGGTGGGGGAAGCATGAATAATAATGTAAATCTGATGATTCTAAGAACATCCGAATACACACAGATGTGATTAATGTTTTAATTCCATTGATTTATCAAAAATAATAATTAAAACACGAATAAGGAATTAAACCCAATTTCATCAGATATAAAATGCAACTCTCCTTGTAATGATAATTAAACACCTATTTATACTAGAAATAATTTTTTTTAAATCCTAACAAATCAATTAATTAAAATTACTAAAAATCTTAAAATAAACAAAATGGAAATATAATATATAATATTCTATATTACTTATCTCCATCATTCTTTCCCACTCCAAAAGATTCGGCATCAAATCCACAGGATTATGCATCACGATCGAAGAGCAGTCACGAGGACGAATCATTGGATACGTAGCGGACAAAAGGTTGGTGTTGGTGGGATGCATTGCGGTTGGGCGACGGCCAGCAGCCAAATTAAGGGGCGTGATGCAACCGCCGTGGAGGGTGGCGGATGTGTCGAGGTGCCATGATGGGGTGGGTTGTGTCGCTGCTGCAAATACCGTGTACATATATCCGTATTAATAAATAGTAAAACAACTATAAGTGATCATTTCATAATTTTTTTAAAGAAATATTCCAATTAAAATAATGAGTGTATGTATTTATATTTTGTGTTAATAAATAGTGAAAAGTATTACAAAAATTATTGTTCTATAATTTTTGAAATCTTATAATTATCATGATATATATATTTTGTCTGTATGTGTTTGTGTTAATAAATAATAAAAAAATTACAAAAATAATTATTTTGTAATTTATTGACAATATATTAATTAAAACTAAATTTGTAAAAGTGATATATGATATTAGATGTAATCATATAATTAAAATATTCATATATATATATATATATATATATATATATATAATAACTAAAATTATATGGAGTAAAGGATAAAATAAATTGCACTAGACCAATGACTCGTCTAACCCAAACGATTTTGCGAAACATGCTCTCTATTACGTAAAAATCGTGTGTTCAATATTAGATACCTGTCAAAAGAGTTTGGGCCTGTTTACAAACTTCTAGTAGAAATATAGATGTTTTTTTTTTTTTTTTTTTTTTTTTTTGGTAAAAGATAATTTTTTTCAAAAAATAAGTGCTTCTCATTGTTTAGCAGTGATTGAAAACAGATACTTAATACTCCCTCCGTCCTAAAATTATTTTCATAGTAGTTCTGGGCACGCGGATTAAGAAAAAGTGACTATATGCGTATAAAGTTAAAATAAGAAAAAATGTACTTCATTGACTTTTGTGAGTGTAAAAAGTTTTCTTTTTAGGTGTGAAAGTAAAGTTGGGATGTTCAAATAAGGAAAGTATGAAAGTAATTTTTGGACGGAGGGAATATATCACAGGTAAGGGTATAAATGAGTCAAGCCAACTCGCAATCAACTCGTAAAAAGATCGAAATCGACTCGAACCAAATAGAATCGAGTTCGAGCTTATAAATCCAAGAGGCTCGTGAGCCTAATCGAGCTTATACAATACTTAATATTTTTTTCATTAATTTTTAATATATAAATAAAGTTGTCGAGCTCGAATCGAGCAAATTCAAGACAATAAAAGAACTAAAATATATTTAGTATTTTATTTTATTAAAACAATAAAATTATCGAGTCGAGTTCTTAGCCGAGCCGAGTTCGAGCTAAAAAAATCAAGCTCGATCGAGTTCGAATCGAGTTTCGAGCTTCGAGTATTGCTTTTGAGTCGAGTTCGAGCTCAGCACTACTCGGCTCGACTCGACTCATTTACACCCCTAATCACAGGGTTTGAACGTGCATTGTTAGATGATTTCTCTCCACATCACCACATATCTTACCACTCGGCTATGCCTGCCGGATCTTCAAAATACAAATCCTGAACATCGTAAAACCTGCCCAGCCTGAAGCTGGGGATTTATTCCATTATTATTATTTATACGTTACAAGATGAAGATGTGTCATACAAGTGCTGCATTAAACCACACCAATATAGAGTAGAATTGAGACTCATTAAGGTACCACTTCCTAGGTTACTACTAAACAAAATTCATTTTCTTACACATCAATCTTCACAATTTGTAGTAATCAATACCAAGATTCTCTCCAAGTCCAGTATTAAGAAACTTCAGCAGGTACTCACTCAACAGGAGCTCTCCATATTTGGGTGGGTTTTCTTCCGAAATCAGTTCTTCAATGGGGCCGTAATACTTAACCTTACCTATGGGTCCAGAGAAAAAGAAAGCCACCGAAATTCTTGGTCCTTCGCGGTTAGCTAACACTCTATGCTTACTACTTACGAATTTCCCGTTCGACACCAACTAGTCCAAAGTTGAAACAGATGTAATTCATCATCACAGAAACAGAACACGAAATATTAGAATGAGGAGGTGTAAAAGGCAAAAGCTTAGTTAGATTAATAAGTTTAAATACATGGAGGAGAATCACATTATCTATAGAATAGTATGAAGACAATTTTTTTTTTATATTACACTTAGGATCCTCATCACTTAAGTCGACAATTTTCCCCAATTTGAAATATCACTCGACAGTAACGTGTAATTTTTCAAATTTACTGCCATTATTTTACAAGAGTTGAGCAATTTTAAAAAAAATTATGACCAAAATTGAAAATTCGAACTATTTTGGGAACTTTTGCAAAGAAGGTTAAAGCTGTAGGACGAAAATGTTTTTAACTCAATGTGACATTATCGTTATGTTTTCTTCCTTTTATTACAATGACCAGTATGTCTCAGCATTCAATTAATTCAACCTGAATTGTGTACGTATAAAACAGAAATAGAAACCGAACCGAATTATTTTGGTTGGTTAATTCGGTTAATTTGGTGAAATATAAAATTTTGCATATCCCTATTCTCATTTTTTAATCTCACATATTTCAAAACTATCTCAAACACGGTATTATATTGTCATTGTTTTCAGTTAATATTTTTATGATTTTAAAATTGAACCCTGAGAATTGTGATCAATATTTCTCATTCCATTAACACTAGTCCAAAGATTAAACATGTGAAAATCATCACTAAAAAATCAAGTGGATTAGCTCACCTGGCTACTGGACTTCTCACTTTAGTGAGTGACCTAGGTTCGTTTCCCATTAGAAACAAATTAAGGGAGATATAAAATGGCTTGGAGAAAAATGTTTGAGTACTTGAATAATTGGTGAACTAACTTCAAACTACTAACAACTAATATTTAACGATTAAAAAAGTATCATCACCACGAAAAACAAAGCAAGAAATATTAGAATTAGAAAATGTAAGAAGCCAAAGTTTAGTTAAGCTGATATACCTGTAGGAGGTCCCCAATGTTTACAACTAAAGCTCCACGCGTGGGTTCAACATTAACCCATTCGTCTCGATACAAAACCTGGAGACCACTGATTTGGTTTTGAAGAAGAACTGTAATGAATCCAGGATCTGAATGTTGGGAGGTTCCCAGAGTCAGTTCTGGCTGGGGGCATGCGGGATAATAATGAGACGTACACCTGTGTCCTTCCGAGCATTGCATACTGTTCAAGTGATCAGGTTTTAGTCCAAGAGCCTCGGAGAGTAGCTCCAGTAGAGTATGTCCCAGAACTGCAATATGCTTAGAGTATTCCGTTGTGCTTTCCCTGTTTATAGAATGCAGAATTGTTTGTGGTAAATATCAGATTATCAAATAATCAAACAGGATGAAGATAGACGTCGATCCTATCAGGGACCTACTTGAACCAGAAGGACGAGACAGCAACTCCAACTCAAATTTTGCAGTTGTTGATCTTATACATAGGTTTTTCACTATACATAGGTTTTTCACTATAGCCTTATATATGATTCCCTTCTAAACCACAATTTGCCTTGAGCATTGAAGGACTTCGACTTTGATGAACTTATCAAGCTAGTTTTAATTTAGACAAAAACTTGTGAAAGTGATTTGCATTTTTCAAAGTATAAACTATTTCACAAAAAATACATTCTTTTATCGATTAATTGTTTATTAAAAAATATTCATTTTTTTCCTATAGTGAAAAGCAAAACAATTGAATACGAGAATCTCTACTCAACCAAAGCGTTAAAGGACAGTACAGTCTCACGCAAGATCTACTCGGGGGGAAATATATAAGAGGAAAAATCTACAAGGGGCAGAGTATACCTGCAATAAGACGGTAAATCCTCGCTACAATTCGGGAACGAAATGCTCAAGGTATCCCTCCAATTAGCAGTCCTTGAACTGAACAAATCATAATTGCTGTGATATCTCACCTTGTTTTTGTAATCCCGCGTGTAATACCTACTTTTCTCCTCAACATCCAAATTGAAAAATTTCCTAACACCGTCAAGCATTTCATCGAACACATTCAAGGCAATCCCATGATTCACCACCTGAAAAAAGCCCCACGTTTCAGAGGCGATTCTTACTTGTTCGACCATCTCCTTTCGTCTCTCGGCGTAATGAATCCCGCTCAGATCTATCACTGGAACTTGAAATTGAGCGTTTTTCCGATTCACTTCTTCAGCAACCTCCTCTGGTGGCCTCACGAAAATCTTGGGAATCTGCTAAACCTTTGACACCAGCTCTTGTTTCATCAAAGGATTTAATCATTACCATTCTCTCAAATTGTTGATGATCATCTCCAGAAACATCAATTCCTCCGTCCATTAGAGATAATTTGGAGGTATTACAGCAAAGTGGGGTTGAAAGAAGTAATTAAAAGAAGAGCGAGAGACTTTTTTCTAACTTTGTCGATGGCTAGTTTATGATGCCATAGTCTTCTTTGTCCTTTCCCCCCTGTAAAAAGTATATGTGAATATAACACATGTATGATGTGCTGGTGGTAGGGTCATCCAGTGTCTTGTTGAGTTAGCATCTCCACTCGAGTAGATTGATAATTTTGTTACTAGGAATATAGCCTATGAATAACCAAACAAGTACTTATGGTAATAATATCACAAGCTAGAGCTGCAGCTCAACCACCCCTCAACGATAGCAGCACTAGTTTTGGAATAAAGAGTACAGAAAATTATTGCTTTGATGAATATCGGAATGATAGAGGAGAAATGATTATAGGAGGGGTGGCTAAGGACGATCGGAAATAGAAGCACCTCTCTCTTAAACATCAGATGACATTTGAGAGAAAAAAGACCAAGATCGAAGCACTCATGTGCAATGCTATTTATACCTACACCTCACGGTTTATTTAGACTTATTTTGGTCAGCCGTACTAGGCTTCTGAGTTTTATTACTCGTCAGCTCAGCTGACGACCTGTTTGTCTTTCTACTCTTTTGTCCCGCTGGTTCTGGTGCAGACACAATTGACTCTTTACCCTTGCGAGGATCCCTAATATGTTCGGTCTTTATTCTTCTTTTGTGATTTAGATTTGGGATAACCAAGACCCCTTTTGTCATTCACACTCTGTGAGGATTAAGATATTTCTGACATGGTAATTTTTGTCTTAGTCAGCTAGCCTAATTTTTATATATTTAATTATACATATATAATATAATATATTTATTTAACTATAATACTCCCTCCGTCCCAGGGGAATTTGCACCCCTGGGATGACACACGGTTTAAGAAAAATGTATTTTTTAAATAAAGTAGTGGTGTATGGATAAATGTGTGGAAAGTTTTGTGAGTGTGCACGCAAATCGATGTTTCCCTTTTTAAGTAGTGTGCAAATTGGTTTGGGACAACAAAAAATGAAAAATGTGCAAATTGTTCTGGGACGGAGGGAGTATATATAACCTTTAAAAAAAAAAACTATAATATATATAATTTATGGGGTGGGTTTGGGGCGGGTCCACCTAATACCAAGACCCGTCCCAAACCCGGCGAATTTTTGGTCAAACGGGTTCAAACCCGTCCCGTGACCCATTTGACCAGGTTTGTACGGGCCGGATTCGTGGCGGGTTCGGATTTGAACCCGCCCATTGCCATCCTTATTCGAGCCCAACCAAGCCCTCGGAAGTGGTCGTTAAATTGAAAATGACACTCGCTAAATTAAATATTGCAACAATTTCCTGCGGCTGCTAAATAAAAAATTGCGACGGTCTTTGGCGGTCGTTAAATCTTGCTAAATTTAGCGACCATTCCATATAAATTTGTAAGAGAGGAGGAGAACGCATATTTAAAAAAAAAAGTGGAATAATTAGTTAGATTGAGTATAGTGTGAGGCCAAAAAAGTGAAAAATAATAATATCTTGTATAAATATATAAATATTGTTATGGTGGAATTTATGAAATAATTTTTTTTATTGAGTCTCCAAGTTCTAGTAGGACTCCCAGAAAAAGGAAAGTTAGCAAATTCTTATTAGACGAAGGGAGTATTAAAGTACTGACAGTGTTAGTTCATTTAATATCAAGTAAATTTAATAGATCAATGATGGTAAATAAAATTCTGACATAAACGGTGGTGATTATTTTTTAGTCTAAAGTATACATTTTTTAAAGGAAATTAAAATAAAATGGTGGTTGACATATGTTTTACTCCCTCCGTCCCAAACCAATTTGCACACTTTCTATTTTAGTTTGTCTCAAACCAATTTGCACACTACTTAAAAAAGAAATATCGATTTGCGTGCACATTCACAAAATTTTCCACATATTTACCCATACACCACTATTTTATTTAAAAAAATATATTTTTCTTAAACCGTGTGCCATCCCAGGGGTGCAAATTCCCCTGGGACGGAGGGAGTACTAATTACGTAATACTATTGGAGTTATTATAAGAAAAAGGTTGATGAACAGTTATCAGAGCATCTTCAACCTTGCGCCAATGCGCCAGAGTGGAGATGTCAATTGCCTCCAACGCTGCGTTACATCTGTGTGCCACTTCAGTGATTTGAACAGTGCCACGCTGATTTTAGTGAACAATGTTCATCGGCGCTATCCTCTTCTTTTTTTTTGTTATACTTTATAATATACTTTTAGGTTTAAATTGTAATACTTTTAGGTTTAAATTATAATACTTTTAGGTTTAACAAATAAATTATAATATTTTTAGGATGAATAATTAATTAATTGTAATACTTTTAGATTGAACAATTAAATTGTAATATTTCGTAGTTGAATAATTAAATGTAATTTTTTTCCATAATTTTTGTTTTATTCATAAATAATATATTACAATATTTTAAATTATAATTGAAATACTACAACATACATATTACAATACATAAATTACATTAAACATAATATTTGAACATCTTAAAAATTTAAATAATTAAAATTAAGTCTTCGAGATTACTTCCCGATCCTCCGAGATTTTTTTGATACGTTAATTTATGTTTTCTATTATATATGATTTTATCATTGTATTATAAAACTTAAATTAATGTGTATGATTGTATTACGTTATTAAATTTAATTTTATTCTATAAATTAATATATTATTTTTAAATTAAAAAATAATTTATATTATTTAAAAATTAATAGTATAAGGAATAATACAATTATGTAATTATTAGATTTAAAAATATATATAGCGCGAATTGTTGGAGATGAATTTAAAATTCTGCGCTAGAGTGGCGCAAACGGTTGGAGATGCTCTTAAGAGACTATGTATATTTTTTAATTGCGGGCCAAAAATAAAAAAAATGTATATCGAATTAAAATCATTTAAAAGGTTGGGATTTTAAATAATAATCGTGAAGTTCGAAATTAAATTGAAAATTAAGTAAAATGTGGTATATTTATATAGAATTAACCTTTTATAAAATAATAATTGTTATTAAAATCAAACTCACTTAATTCCTTACAGCAAAATGGCGCATCATCCGGCATTGTATTAGACCCAAGGATGAAAATATCGGTATCGACGGAAATATCGGTACCCTGAATTTATGGATATATCGGTGAAAATATCGATATCGGTAAAAAATAGAAAATTCACGAAAATTTCATTAAAATGATGGAAATTTAACATGAAATTTAGACAATATTATTACTAGTCTTAATACATTAATTGAACTTAAAATCTCAATAAAATGAGAATCTTACAACAAACATATCAAGAAAATATACGTAAGAAATATAAAACGATACAACAATTGTTCATAATTATTGAATATTACACAACTAATACCAAAATGATGTCCTATGAGCCTCAAATGTAAAAGAAGAAAGATCATCTTGGTCTAAGCAATAATGGTACCAAATCATAAAAAAAAAAAAAAATTATTTTCCTAAATTTTGACCGATAAATTACCAAAATTTCCACGATATTTCTCGATTATCTGCACATTTTGAATTATCCTGGACCGATATCGATATTGTAACCGAAATTTCCCGATATTTAACTGAAATTTTGAAAAATTAATCGTTCAAGTGAATTTCCATATCGGTACTCTCAAATTTCCGAAATTTCGGAAATTTCCCAAAATTTCAAACCTTGATTAGACCCAACCCAATCCTTCCAATATCCCGGTCAACCTCATAATGGGCCACCAAAATTCGGCAAGCACAGAGGCCCAAATTGAGAGTATGTTTGAACATGCCCATAGTGTGAATTTAGGGCAACAGGCCCATTAACAGCAACCAGGGTTGCATGGGTGCGGGAGTACGGGTGCGATAAGATACGGGTGCGGGGATTCAATTTTTAAAAAAATTTAGGGTGCAATTCGTCAAGGATACGTATATTTATTAATATTTTATTATATAATATATATATATATATATATATATTAGCAATAATTCAAATATCATCAACAATTTAAGATAAAAGACTTAATTAGGAATTCAATCAATCTAAAATTAAAATGAATCTTGCAATTTAAGTCATTACTTAACTAAGCTTAGATGATATTCAAATAATATATTACAAAGTTCAAATTAAATTCAAATAACATAAAACATAATTGACCTAAATCAAATTATCGTTCATCACCAAATAAAATAGTCATGTTTTATAAATAACACTACTTCAATTTAAGTAAAAACTAAATAAAAAAAAATTCAAATTCAAATTGATACTTAATAGTTCATATTCATTTTATGTACACACAAGTAAAAATTCAAAAAAATTAAAAAATAGTTCGCAACTCCACAATACAATCACATATTAAAAAGTATATTTTAATTTTATTAATGAATATTAATATTATTTAATAAACTTATTAAATATTTTGATTTTATTTATATTTTTTTATGATTTTAATATTATTTAATATTTTGATTTTATTTATATTTAAATTTACTTTTAAAAATAAATAAAAAAATTTAATTTTATTTGGAAAATAAACCCCGCCGCACCATTCGCGTACGAATTCTTCTATAAAACGTATTCGATACGCGTATTCTAATTTTTTTAACCAAAAATTCTCAGAGATACGCCACGTGGCGTATCCCGTGCGAATCCCACGCGAATCTCACCCGCACCCGCACCCTTCGCGTATATTTTTTTTGAAGAATCCGTGCATTATAGACAGCAACCTTCAGCCAAACGTCTTCTTCTTCGTCCAGCAGCGGCAAAGACCATGGAAAAAAAGGAACCTGAGAGGTGACGACGATGCCAGATTGAAACAGGGCACAGTGACGGCGGAGAGCACCTGGGGGGCCGTTTGGAGAAAAGCCCTTGTGCGGCGGCAATTTTTGTGGACAGCGATAAACAGAGTCGCACGCGAAGGAGGACGGATTGGTGTTGATGGGACGCGTTCCGGTTAGGGGATGGATCTGTAATCGGGTGTTGGGTGGCGCAACTATTAACGACGGCCAGCAGCCAAAGGGGCTTGATGCAACCGCCGTGGAGGGTGGCGGATGTGTCGAGGTGCCATGATGGGGGAGGTTTGGAATCTGTGTTGTGTCGCTGCTGCAAATACCGTGTATAAATATTCTTATCAGGTATGTTTGGTTCGTAAGATAAAAGTATCTATCCGTCGAAAATATGCATATTTTTTACGGATAGATATTTTTATTTTTCGAACCAAACATACCCTTAATAAATAAACTATAAGTGATTATTTCATAATTTTTTAAAAAAAATATTTCAATTAAAATAATGAGTGTATGTATTTATATTTGTGTTAATAAATATTGAAAAGTATTACAAAAATGATTGTTCTATAATTTTATTGAAATCTTTTAATTATCATGATAAATATATTTTGTCTATATGTGTGTGTTAATATATAATAAAAAAATTACAAAAATAATTATTTTGTAATTTATTGAAAATATATTAATTAAAACTATATTTATAAAAATAATATAAAAGTGATATAATATTACCACATATCCTGCCGGATCTTCAAAATAAAAATCCTGAACATCGTTAAACCTGCCCAGCCTAAAGCTGGGGATTTATTCCATTATTATTATTATTATTTATACGTTATAAGATGAAGATGTGTCATAGAAGTGCTGCATCAAACCACACCAATATAGAGTAGAATTGAGACTCATTAAGGTAGATCCTCAACCACTTCATAGGTTACTACTAAACAAATTTCATTTTCTTACACATCAATCTTCACAATTTGTAGTAATCAATACCAAGATTCTCTCCAAGTCCAGCATTAAGAAACTTCAGCAGGTACTCACTCAACATGAGCTCTCCATACTTGGCTGGGTTTTCTTCCGAAATCAGTTCTTCAATGGGGCCGTAATACTTAACCTTACCGATGGGTCCAGAGAAAAAGAAAGCCACCGAAATTCTTGGTCCTTCGCGGTTAGCTAACACTCTATGCTTACTGCTTACGAATTTCCCGTTCGACACCAACTAGTCCAAAGTTGAAACAGATGTAATTCATCATCAGAGAATCAGAACACAAAATATTAGAATGAGAAGATGTGAAAAGCAAAAGTTTAGTTAGATTAATAAGTTGAAATACATGGAGGAGAATCACATTATCTATAGAATAGTATGAAGACAATTTTTTTTTTTTTTTTTATATTACACTTAGGATCCGCATCACTTAAGTCCAGACAATTTTTCCCAATTTGAAATATCACTCGACTGTAACGTGTAAATTTACAAATTTACAGCCAATCTTTTACAAGAGATGAGCAATTTTAAAAAAAATTATGACCAAAATTGAAAACTCGAACTATTTTGGGAACTTTTGCAAAGAAGGTTAAAGCTGTAGGACGAAAATGTTTTTAACTCAATGTGACATTATCGTTATGTTTTCTTCCTTTTATTACAATGACCAGTATGTCTCAGCATTCGGTTAATTCAACCTGAATTGTGTACGTATAAAACAGAAATAGAAACCGAACCGAATTATTTTGGTTGGTTAATTCGGTTAATTTGGTGAAATATAAAATTTTGCATATCCCTATTCTCATTTTTTAATCTCACATATTTCAAAACTATCTCAAACACCGTATTATATTATCATTGTTTTCAGTTACTATTTTTAAGATTTTAAAATTGAACCCTGAGAATTGTGATCAAATCATGATTCGGCAGCCAGAGCTTCACTATTTTTAAGATTTTAAAATTGAACCCTGAGAATTGTGATCAATTCCCATTCCATTAACACTAGTCCAGCGATTTAAACATGTGTAAATCATCACCACAAAATCAGGTGTAAGCTGATATACCTGTAGGAGGTCCCCAATGTTTACAACTAAAGCTCCACGCGTAGGTTCAACATTAACCCATTCGTCTCGATACAAAACCTGGAGACCACTGATTTGGTTTTGAAGAAGAACTGTAATGAATCCAGGATCTGAATGTTGGGAGGTTCCCAGAGTCAGTTCTGGCTCGGGGCACGCGGGATAATAATGAGATGAACAGCTGTGTCCTTCCGAGCATTGCATGCTGTTTAAGTGATCAGGTTTTAGTCCAAGAGCCTCGGAGAGTAGCTCCAGTAGAGTATGTCCCAAAACTGCAATATGATTAGAGTATTCCGTTGTGCTTTCCCTGTTTATAGAATGCAGAATTGTTTGTGGTAAATATCAGATTACAAATAATCAAACAGGATGAAGATAGACGTCGATCCTATCAGGGACCTACTCGAACCAGATGGACGAGACAGCAATTCTAACTCGAATTTTGCAGTTGTTGATCTCACTACATCTAGGTTTCAACACAGCAGTAACTATACATAGGTTTTTCAGTATAGCCTTATATATGATTCCCTTCTAAACCACAATTTGCCTTGAGCATTGAAGGACTTCGACTGTGATGAACTTATCAAGCTAGTTTTAATTTAGACAAAAACTTGTGAAAGTGATTTGCATTTTTCAAAGTATAAACTATTTCCCAAAAAATACATGCCTTTATCGATTAATTGTTTATTAAAAAATATTCATTTTTTTACTATAGTGAAAATCAAAACAATTGAATGCGAGAATCTCTACTCAACCAAAGCGTTAAAGCACAGTACAGTCTCACGCAAGATCTACTTGGGGAAAAATATATAAGAGGAAAAATCTACAAGGGGCAGAGTATACCTGCAACAAGACGGTAAATCCTCGCTACAATTCGGGAATGAAATGCTCAAGGTATCCCTCCAATTAGCAGTCCTCGAACTGAACAAATCAAAATTGCTGTGATATCTCACCGTGTTTTTTAAATCCCGCGAGTAATACCTACATTTCTCCTCAACATCCAAATTGAAGAATTTCCTAAAGCCGCCAAGCATTTCATCGAACACATTCAACGCAACCCCATGATTCACCACCTGAAAAAAGCCCCACGTTTCAGAGGCGATCGTTACTTGTTCGACCATCTCCTTTCGCCTCTCGGCGTAATGAATCCCGCTTAGATCTATCACTGGAACTTGAAATTGGGCGTTTTTCCGATTCACTTCTTCAGCAACCTCCCCTGGTGGCCTCACGAAAATCTTGGGAACTTTGAGCACTCCAGAATCTGTTAAACCTTTGACACCAGCTTTTGTTTCATCAAAGGCTTTAATCGTTACCCTTCTCTGAAATTGTTGGTGATCATCTCCAGAAACATCAATTCCTCCGTCCATCAGAGATAATTTGGAGGTATTACTCCAAAGTGGGGTTGAAAGAAGTAATTAAAAGAAGAGAGACTTTTCTCTAACTTTGTCGATGGCTAGTTTATGATGGCCATAGTCTTCTTTGTCCGTTTTCCCCTGTAAAAAGTATATTGAATATAACACATGTATGATGTGCTGGTGGTAGGGTCATCCAGTGTCTTGTTGAGTTAGCATCTCCACTCGAGTAGATTGATAATTTTGTTACTAGGAATATAGGCTATGAATAACCAAACAAGTACTTATGGTAAAAATATCTCAAGCTAGAGCTGCAGCTCAACCACCCCTCTCTGTCTTTCAGCGATTGCAGCACTAGTTTTGGAATAAAGAGTACAGAAAATTATTGTTTTATGAATGTCGGAGTGATAAGAGGAGAAATGATTATAGGAGGGGTGGCTAAGGATGACTCGGAAATAGAAGCAGCTCTCTCCTAAGCATCAGATGACATTTGAGAGACATGATGTGTTTCTGTAATCCTTCATTTCTCAAAATAAAAATGATTTTACATAAAAGCACTTATTAAGGCATTTGACAAGCTGATGACGAATGACACCAAGGATACGGAGATGCATTGGAAATACAATCTGTAATTTTACAACAAACAGATACATATATATAACATGTGTTACAACTTAAAACATAACTCTACACAATGTAGGGTGGTTTCTATTCTGGCAACCTGAATTCATCTAGACCAGATTTATCGATCGGACGCTGAAAAAACTTGGAAAGATATTCTCTCACTGTGAACTCCTTGTATCGAGGAGGATTCTTTACTGATATCAGCTGTTCAATTGGAGCATAAACCTTATCAGCAACACCAGTGAAGAAGCCTGCAACTGAGATTCTCGGTCCTAATTGGTTAGCAAGAACTCTATGATCCGTGCTTATGAACTCATCGTTTGAAATAATCTGCACATAATTCAGAATGCATCAATTATACCCCAAAGCTACTTTTAGTATAACCTTAAAGTTTGTTAACTGAAAGCAATTTATTTGAAAAAAACCTGTAACATGTCTCCAATGTTGACAACCAAACTTCCAGGCACGGGCTGTACGTTTATGTACTGATTCTGATGCAGGACTTGGAGGCCACCGATTTGGTCTTGCAGGAGAACTGTTAGGAAGGAAGGGTCGGTGTGTTTGCTCGTGCCCATTGTTAGATCGGGCTGTGGGCATGGTGGATAGTAATGGCCGATGAAGGTGCGTCCTCTGCCTAATTCGAGGTCCTTCCCTAGGTGTTCCGGTTTTAGCCCAAGAGCTTCAGATAGCAGCTCAAACAGAGTTTCTCCCAGCTTGGTAACATGATTGAGATAATTGATTGTTGAATCCCTGATCAACGCAGAGAGCTTGAGGGAAATATATTGTTGAGGAATGAGTTGAAATTCTTCAATGGGACAGGTAATGTGAAGGTAAATGTGGCGATTAATGAGAATAAAAGACGACAAATTTATTTTCATCATACTTCAAAAGAGTAATGAGACTCAAATTAACTTAATCATTACCTTAATTTGAATCTTTACCTCCCCTCTACAATCATTTATCCTCAATTCCACTATTCCTCCGATCAACAATTTTTGTCCCTTTATTCCAAAATTTAGAGCAAAACAATATAACATTGAAATAACCATTTCTCCAATAAATCCCTTTCACTACGAAACACGTAGCGAAAAAAATATTCTCGATACCAATCCCTTTAAAAATTTTGAACCAAATGCCCGATTATTTATTCAAGGTAAGTGTATTTAATTGAATATTTTGTCAAACAAACCAATAATATGTGTTCTTTAAGAACTCAACTGGTAAAGTTTTCCTTAACAGATGGATGTGAAATCTATAATAACGCATCAAATTATGTTGTTTGGAAGAATTCATTCTGTAAGGCATTTGAAATCCAACGACTCTTTGAACTGTTTTTTTTATTTTTTCATTGGATTCCCCTAATTTAAAGGGTCAATTGATATTCCTCGTGAAAAAATAGACCAAATCCTCCCCCCCAAACATAACCCTAGATTTCTTCAACGATTAATTTCAAAACAAATAAGTACAAAAAATAGTTGCTGAAATAAAATTGACACGACGAGTGATTTCACAAACTGAAATTGATCATAAAACAAGAAGATGATGAACCAGAAGATAAAGATGATTACTGACCTGCATATCTCCGGCAACTCATGCGGTTCAATTTCATCGCCGCTCGACAGAGAAATGGTCAACGAGTCCCTCCAATTAGCAGCACGCGATCGATAGAGATCAACGTTGCTAGCATATTTCACCTTCTGCATCCCACCACGGCTATGAAATTGTTTCTTCGCCTCAACGTCTTGCTCGTGAAATCGCCTAACTCCGTCCAGCATACCGTCCAAAACATCCACGGGAATTCCATGATTCACCACCACAAAAAACCCCCAATCTTTCGACGCTCGTTTCACTTCACCTACGATCTTCTTCCGATAATGATCTCCGCCGATTCCGCCAAGATCTAACACGGGAACTTGAAGATCAGAGTGGGAGTAATTAAGTTCATCGAGGAGCTCGTCGTGTGGCCTGATGAATATCTTCGGAACATTCTGGATTCCTGAATCGACTAACCCTTTAACGCCGGCTTTCGTTTCTTCTAAAGCTTTCAACTCTTTGGTACGATCATATTCTTCTGATGACTCTTTAAGGCTTAGAGTTTCCATTACTCTATCGAATATTAGGATGAAATTGCCAAGGTAAGTGTTGTGTTTGTGTGGGTTAATTTTGACTCTATTATTACTTATTAGCCTATCTTAAAAAAAAATTTTAAAAAAAAAACACACTCACACACACACTATGTAATCCTAGTAACTCGTTGCTTGCTTTAAAAAAAATTGAGAGTAAGTATCTTGTACACCAGTTATACCGTGCAATTCAAGTTTATTTTTAAAAAATTACACAAATTATTATTGAAAAGTTACACAATTAAAAATACAATTTTCAGTGGTATGGACGAAAATGACAAAATGAGCAACTTATAGTGGGACGGAGGGAATATATAAAATGTATTGTGTCGAATGCCGTGCCAGTCGATTTTTGTAATACCGACGGAAGGAAACATACATCGGTATGCTTCATGGAAGTTGAAGCAAGAACAAACAAATAAACTATAATCCTCTTTATTTAATCCGCTGTAAATCCTCTCTCCACTGCATATTGTGCCCAACAATGACTGGAGTACGTGAGTTAGTTGGGAGACCGAGTCCATAAATATAATTTTAAAAATATACCTCAATAGAATAATATATATTTTTAAGTATTTTTCAGTAGGAAAAAAAATTAAATAGTCTAAAGAATATATTCAAATAGTCATAATTATATATATATATATATATATTATATTTAGATTTTTAGCTCTTTTAATTCAATTGTAAAACAACTTTCAATTTTTTTTTATTTGTCAATTCAATTTGACCAAGCAAGTATTGATAAATCAAAATTTTAAATTAATTTCATTTTATTAGAGGAAGTTAATGTTCCGAACAAAGTGTGCTATTTTTTAGTAATTGAGGAAAATAATTTTTTTTTAAAATAATTTAAATTTTAAGAAGTACTCTAAAAAGTAAACTACAGATTTTTATAGAATTAATTATTAATAGACTATCTTATAATCTGATTCGTTTATAAAAATCACTTATAAATTAATTTTACACATATATTTTTTAAGCCAAAAATATTATCTGTCGAATTACGAAACCAACCCCTTTCATTTTTAGTTAACCCTTTCTTTCTACATATATTCATTTCTTGTGCTTACATGCATATATGTATATATTCATCTTTTTGTGCATATACATAAATATTTTGTTATGAGTGCAAAGAAAGTGAAATAAAGATCAGATGAACAAGATACAACTGATAATTGAATCTAATACTATAAGTTGATAAGTCTGCTGGGGTCAGCTGGGGTCATCTGATGGAGTCAACTGAAGTTATCTGGTAAGTCAACTAGAGTCATCTGGTGAATCAGCTGGAGTCATCTGGTAAGTCAGCTGGAGTCATCTGGTAAGTCAACTGGAGTCATCTGGTAGGTCAGCTGAGTGCGTCAGCTGAGCTCTCAGCTGAGGACATGTTATTAATCAGTTTAAACTTTCAGTTGGGCAATTGGCAGCAGTTTTGATGAATCAAAACTAAAAATCATTGGGCTCTGATCGTTATTTATTTTTTATTGTAACTGTAGCAGTTTCTTGTTGGTTGGTTACGATCACAAGGATTAATTAGGGCTCACATATATCTATATATATACTTACATATGTATAGAGATACACAACAATATACACTGAGAGAAATTCTCAGAAACTTAGAGAGAGACTCAATTTCTGATTAAACACTTGTAATTTGTATCATCTTCGATTGATTAGTGAGAGAGGTGCCTCATCCGTGGACGTAGATCATTATTGGATCGAACCACGTAAATCTTAGTATTCTTTAGATTTCTTCATTTTTCATTGATTTCAACAATCGTTTATTCAACAATTTTCTTCCTCCATATATACCTTCTCTCTATATATATTTCTTCTCTTTAATATTACTACCCCTGTCCCACAAAAGTTTGCATACTTTCATTTTTAGTTTGTCCCACAAAAGTTTGCATAATCTCAAAATGGAAATATTTCTTTAAATCTCCACCTTTAAAAATTTTAACTCACAATCTCCACCACACACATTCTACTCATTACACTTTTCTTTAAAAGTCGTGCCCCCAAAAGTACCGCAAACTTTTGGGGGACGGAGGTAGTATATCGGTATATTGACAAAGATTGAAGGAGTGTGTTTATGAATATGTTATAGTCTGGTATCTATATTTTTTTGTGTTCATTTAAAAAAGAGAAAGTCATCTCTCTCTGTATCATAATGTGAAATCTTTGTGCTTTTGTTTTCTCTAGTCGATAATGTCATTATTGACTGGCTCCACGACCAAGGCAAAGAAATTGTTAGCATTGCCACATCACCAGTCGATACTCAGAATACAGACTGGTTTTATTTTTCTAATAACATTATTTTTTTTCTTATTTTGATAATATGTTTTGAAATGATCTATATTTTAATAAATTTGCCCACATGAAGTTATCCGACCTCTTTTGAGTCTGTATAGGCATTTTTCCTAGTGACGGAGGTAGGGAGGGGGTGGGGGGTGAACAACGAGAAGTGTAAAATAAATAGGTGTGTTGTGAAAATATGTGTAAAAATAAAGTTGGAGTGGGACTCTAACTAAAAACATTGTTCTTTTTATTTTTTTCTCTTCTTGGAAAGTGGTATTGTGGATTTCTTTATGATAGGAACCATTTATGGCATTTTGTTCTAGTCTCAAAGTATGGAGTCAATGTGTTGGTGGGAAAGGGAGGCTTTGGCGAGTTAGAGTATCTTTGGGAAATATTTAGATAGATGGAGAGGCATAGAATGAAAGGGTGAAAAAGTACTTAGAAGAAAGTTAGGGGTGGAGTCATTATTAGCTTCAGGGGATATGAATAGTGTGGAGAGGAGAGGAAGCACTCCGCGAGAAATTTCCGTCTCATCTAAAAATTTATTTCTTTTATAATTTATCGTTTACATTTTGTTGGATCATTTAATTCATTTGATGAGTACATTAAAATAATAAATGAATTTTATATCTATAAGTTCAAATATTTAGATTGACAAAATTCTTCCATGTTAGAACCCTAGACCTAATCTTTGCTTTCTATAATAATAATAATAAAAATCGGCTTAGTCTTATATGCGCCAATTACACCATACAACTCAAGTTTATTTTTAAAAAATTATACAAAATACTACTGAAAAGTTAAACATGTTATTACTAAAAAGTGTATCTTAATTTAATAGTTTAATTTTTCAGTAATAATTTGTATAATTTTTTAATAATAATTTGTGCAACTTTTTAAAAATAAACTTGAGTTCTATGGTGTAACTGGTGCACAAGAGACTTACTCATAATAATCACTTCTTTTTTGTTTAGAATCTGTCCATTTAGCACGACATTTCAAATAATATTTTCCAACTTGTCCGATAGGGACACTAATCCTCGAGTTTTGGTCATATATTTGACTAAATTCTTTTTATACTGATATTAATGACTTTCGCAAATGAAACTCAGCATCCTGGACTTTCAAAAAAAACAACAGAGGTTTCACTATACTTCGTAATTAACTTGTACACTGTAAGAGATAGATTAGTCATACAAGGGGCAATAGAAATATCAATTTAATTAAAAGTACTACTATTCATACCCCAGTTTTTTTAAAATATATTTTATTATTTTAGAGATAAAAATAGACATGTATAAAAAACTAAGTTATCTTTATATAAATATGAGATAAAAAAACATTAAATTCACACATAAAATAGTAATTAAAAAATTAAAATAATTAATTAAAAAATTAGAGAAATATTTAAAAATTTAAAAAAATCAATTCTTAAAAAAATTGATAAATATTTAAATAATTAAACTAAAAAATAAATAAATAATACCTAAATTATATTAAAATAAATCGTCTAAATCTTTAAATAATCCAATCAAACTTTAATAATATTAAAAAATCCAACTAAATTTTTTAAAAAAAGTTAAAACTAAAAAGTCAATTTTAAAAAATTCATATAATAATTCAAGATAAATAAAAATTAAAATATAATTAAATTTTAATTTAATTATTTATGAAGTTTAGTTGATATAAAAAATCTAAGTTTATTAAGCTTTAGCCTATTTCTTTTTTAAGATTTTTCAAAAAATATATAATGTTTTTTTGAAGATTTTGATGATTTTTTAAAAAAAAAATTCTTTTGAACTTTTTATTTTATTTTATTTGATTTATTTAATTTTTCATATTTTAGTTAGGTTTAGATAATGTCATTCAATGCAATACTACTTAATTTAATTATTTTGAAGATTCATTTTATTTTCTTAA
>JAPKLY010000606.1:64756-75267 GCA_026898435.1 Prunella vulgaris | reverse complement strand
AACCAGACATGAATGGATAACACTTCGTTTCCAAAACTTCAAGTCTGTAACGGAGTACAACTCCGCCCTACATCGCATAGTAACTCTTTCCACTTTCCACGCTATTAATCTTGTACTCCAGCTGCAGTACAGGGCCACAGAGTATCAATCACACTCCAAGCTCATTTTTTGCACTCTTAGTTGCAGAAAAGCACAACCAATTATTGATGAAAAATCACAATACTAGACCGGTTGGCTCAGAAGCTATGCCTGAAGCACATGCTACTCGGAGGAACTCTAGAGGCCGTAAATGTGGAAAAGGAAATGAGGCGAGTGGGGAACGCGGATCGACCCGAGGTCGAGGCCGTGGTAGGGGATGAGGTCGAGGTCGCAACAATGCACAACATAGTGCAACTGATAATAATACACCTTAAGATAAACCATCGAGCTCACGTGCACAGAACAAACAAGTCTGTCGCAAGTGTGGATGCGACGACCATTGGCCTCGCTCGTGTCGTACACCAAAACATTTGGTGGAGGCGTATCAACGTATGCTAAAAGATAAAAATGGGAAGGCTCATCACGGTGAAACACACCACACCGACCTTCCCAAAGCAGGCTTTGTCATAGACAAAGGATGACCTCTTGGGTGAACATATGACTATTGACTACAAAATTTAATACGATTTTGATAAAGTAGGACCTAAGTGATCCCTTGTACGGCTGATCAATCAGCGTCTGTAATCTTGGCTCTCCTTAGCATTCCTCATATCTAAACGTATCTAAACATACACTTAAGTGCTTACGGAGATTAATGTTTTGTGCTTAGTAGATAGTGCTACTACACATACTATCTTAAAAGATAGACAATTTTTCCAAACATTAACTGAAAAGAAAGGAAGTGTCACTACTATTTCCGATGATGACATACAAATCGTTGGCTCCGGAAGAGCCTCGATCATTCTACCTATGTGTACCGAATTAATAATCGAAAATACTTTATTGTTTCCACAATCAAAGCGTACCCTCCTCAGTTTCAAAGATATTCGACTGAATGGCTATCACATTGAAACAAATACTGAGGACAATAGTGAATATTTGTTGATGACTCACTATTTAAACTGTCGTAAACACATCATCGAAAAACTTCTATCTTTCTCGTCTGGCTTGTATTACACATACATCAGACCCTCAAATCTCCATATAGCATTTAATCTAAAATTTAATGATCCAAATTCTTTCAAATTATGGCATGAGCGGTTAGAACATCCAGAACAAACTATGATACGTCGGATTCTATGTAATTCATCTGGCCATAACATAACACACAACAGAATCCCTTCAGTTAATGAATACATATGTGATGCTTGCACAATGGGTAAGCTAATAATTCGTCCTTCTAGTAGTAAAGTAAGAACTGAATCTCCTAAATTCCTTGAGCGGATTCAAGAAGATATTTGTGGACCGATACACCCAGCATCTGGACCATTTCAGTATTTTATGGTCCTAATTGATGCATCCACTCGGTGGACTTATGTAAAGATGTTATCCACACGCAATACTGCTTTTGCAAAGCTTATTGCACAGATCATCCTGTTGAGATCTCAATTCCCAGATCATCCTATTAAATCCATTCGTATGGATAATGCAGGTGAATTCACCTCTAAGGCATTCGATGATTTTTGCATGGCACTGGGAATCAAAGTGGAGCATTCGGTCCCTCATGTTCATACTCAAAATGGTCTAGCTGAATCATTAATTAGACGTCTTAAATTAATCGCTAGATCACTACTACAAAAAATGAACTTACCTGTTTCATGTTGGGGGCATGCTATTCTACATGCATCATCACTAATCCAATTCCGATCAACTGCATATCATGAATTTTCCCCTATTCAACTTGTGCGTGGAAATGAACCTAACATTTCCCATCTGCGTACATTCGGTTGTGCAGTGTATGTTCCAATACCACCACCTAAGCGAACATCTATGGGCGCACAAAGGAAACTCGGTATTTACATCGGTTTTGTATCTCCCACAATACTTAAATACCTCGAGCCTTTAACTGGGGATCAGTTTACAGCCCGTTTCGCTAACTGCACATTCGATGAAGATCTATTTCCGGCCTTAGGGGGAGAGAAAAATACCACAATTAATAAATGCCGTGAAATTACGTGGAACACAAAAGATCTTCAATACTTAGGCCCACGCACAAATCAAACTTGAACCAGAAGTTCAAAAGAAAATAAACTTGCAATAATCAGCAAGTAATCTGCCAGATGCATTATCAAATGCATTACTGATTATAAATGAAGTGACTGTGAATAGTTAAGGATGCCCCTATACGCCAGAAGCGTAATGAACCTCCTTACACAAAACCATGGTATATTAATGCTAATAATATATTCAGTCACTCATGAAATCTCCTGAAGAGATTTGTCCTGAAGACGAGAAATCCTAGTAAAAAGCACGTGCACATAGCAATCAAAATACTAGGATGCGGAACACCCAGATCAAATGGGAAATGATCAAGATCTGGTTTACATGAATCTTAAATAAATACATGAGAAAAACATATCACTGTTGTCGACAACATATTCGTACCCATAGTTGCTCTTTCTAAAATCTGGTACCAGTATCTAAATTCAGTGCTCGAAGCACTTTGATTAGATGCAATAGAAAGAAGCAAATATGGAAGAGCTAGACTCGCAAAATAAACTGTTTTGTTCTATCGTACATACCCCCTAAACATTTTATCCCTGAAGGATATAAAATGTGTATTAATACGAAACAAAATGAAGTTGAGAGATACAAAGCGAGATTAACAGCTTAAGAGTTTTTTCGCAGTGACCCATTATTGAGTTTGATGTGATCAAACAAATACTCTTGTTGTTAATATTATAAAGTTCCGCCATATATCCCTGGCAGTTAAATGCAGTTAATGGAAATAGTTACCGCATACTTATACGGATCATTAGATTCTGACATCTATATGAAAATCCCTGATGGATTAGCTATTCCCCAAATGAGGAATAACGAACATCGTAGTATGTTCAGCATTAAGTTGCAACACTCGTTATATGGCTTAAAATAGTCAGGTCGTATGTGGTATAATCGACTAAGCGAATTCCTCCTGAAGAAGGAATACGTAAATAACGAGGTTTTTCCTTGTGTCTTTATTAAGAAATCCCTTAATGGTTTTTGCATCATCTCGGTGTATGTGGATAATCTAAACATTATCGGAACAAGGAAAGAGATTGAAGAAGCAAGTTCAATCTTAAAAACTGAATTTGAAATGAAAACATTGGGTAAAACCAAGTTCTGTCTCGGTCTGCAGATCGAGCATTTCCCTGAAGGAATACTGATGCACCAATCAGCTTACCTAAAGAAAGTGTTGGAGAGATTCCACATGGATAAACCTCATCCTGTAAGCACTCCAATGGCTGTCCGTTCCCTCGATTTGGAAAAGGACCCATTTAGACCTAAAGAAGATACCGAAGAGCGATTGGGACCTGAAGTTCCATATCTAAGAGCAATTGGTGCACTGCTCTATCTTGCAAACTGCACTAGGCCCGATATTGCCTTTGTAGTGAATCTAGTTGCAAGGTTCAGTGCCTCCCCTACGAGGAGACATTGGAATGGTGTGAAACATATTTTACGATATCTTCAAGGTTCACAAGATCTTGGTCTTTTCTATCAAAGAAACCAAGACAAAACACTTATAGGTTATGCTGATGCTGGTTATCTATCTGATCCCCATAATGCGAAATTGCAAACGGGTTATGTTTTCCTCTGTGGTGGAACAACCATTTCATGGAGATCTGTCAAACAAACTTTGGTGACCACATCGTCAAACCACTCAGAGATCATAGCTCTATACGAAACTGCACGAGAATGTGTGTGGTTAAAGTCCCTCATAAAACACATTCACTATTCGTGTGGTATCCCTTCTGTTGACTTAAGCCCGTCAATTATCTACGAAGATAATGCTGCATGTATTGCACAAATGAGCAACGGCTATGTCAAAGGGAACTTGACGAAGCATATATCCCCAAAATTCTTTTATCCTCACGAACTCCAAAAGAGTGGTGAGATTACGATAAAACAAGTACGCTCAAGTGACAATCTAGCTGATTTGTTCACTAAATCCCTTCCTACTTCGACTTTTGAAAAGTACGTACACGGAATCGGGATGCGTAGACTTGGAAGGTTGTTATCTTCAGGGGGAGTATCAAATGCTAAACAATCCTGATGATTGAATCCTCGAGGTCATTTGTAACACTCCACTGAGTAACACCTGCATACTTCCTTGTCATATTATATCCAAGGGGGAGTGTTATAATATATGGAAATATATTATTATATTAATGGATATAATATTAGGAATATATCCAGTGGGCTTTAGGCCCACAAGACTTAGGGTTAGGTACTCTATTTATACTGTATCATTCCCTTGTATTCTGTACATTCACATTCCTTGTAAACGGCAGTTCATATTAGTATACTCTCCTGGCTTGGTCGCCCCCAGACGTAGTCACTCCGTGACGAACTGAGTCATCAAACTCCGTGTCTTTACTTTTGCTTTACGCTTTTCTCTCAAGATTACAACAGTTACAAGTTTAAATCAGATTATGTTCAGAGACCCATTCCCGTGTCCGGATTCGAAGGGCTAAGGAGACTTTTGTACGAGCCGGGAGGTGAGGTTGCGGAGGTCTTCATGGTACCGTACGGCGGAAGAATGGATGAAATTTCGGAATCCGCCGTTCCGTTTCCTCACAGGGCGGGTAACTTGTACATGATGGCTGTGTCAGCTTATTGGCCCCAAGAAAAGGCTCGAAATTCGGAAAGATGCATAAGCTGGAGCAGGAGGGTTTATGGTTACCTGACTCCTTATGTGTCCAAGTCCCCGAGAGGAGCGTACATGAATTACAGAGATCTCGACATTGGAGTGAATAACGACGAAGGTG
This sequence comes from Prunella vulgaris, assembly GCA_026898435.1. Taxonomy (NCBI): domain Eukaryota; kingdom Viridiplantae; phylum Streptophyta; class Magnoliopsida; order Lamiales; family Lamiaceae; genus Prunella; species Prunella vulgaris. The sequence continues at coordinate 70,321 of JAPKLY010000606.1, read as the reverse complement.
AGACGAGTTATGCACAAGCAAGCGTTTGGGGGATGAAGTATTTGAAGAACAATTTTCATCGGCTAGCTGTAGTGAAAAGCGTAGTTGATCCGGAGAATTTCTTCAGGCATGAACAGAGCATTCCACCTCTGCCAAAGTGAAAACCAAGCATGATTCTCTCGGCCGTGGCTTTCATGTATATATTATGGATTTTGAATAGGTCTATATATTTTCTGAGAACAATATATATTACCTTGTATGTGACTTGTTTGATGATTTGAACCCGGATTTGATGTTTGATTGTTACTGCTGTTCTTAGTTTGGTTGGATTTGATGAATTCAAAATGATGAGGGATGAATAGAGCATCTCCTTTGGCAAGGCTATACATCCGCCTTCATATACTGCAACTTAAACATCGTAGCTTGTAAAATGAAAATTTGGTTTTAATGACGCTCGAAAATGTCACATGCTTTTGCTCTAGTGACTTTTTGGAAAAACATTACTTGATTTTGCATTTCAATTGCTTGTTATCACGATGCTAGGAAGCATTTTGTGATGCTTTCTTGCATCACACATTTAGGGGTGAGCACTATTTGGTTAAAATCGAAAAATCGAACCGAAATAAGATTTTGGTTCGGTTAATTTGATATTCGGTTCGGTTTTGATTTTAAATATTCAAATTTTAGTTTTCGATTTTTAAGGTAAAAAAACCGTATAACCGAAAATCGAACTGAAATATAATTATATTCATATTACTATATATACTTATATATATTACATATAATTTATAAATTTTATATATACTATACATATGGATATATATGACTATATATATTGATATACATATATAATATTATATATTTTTAAATCTTAATTTATAATTCTAATAATCAAATCTATCATTTTAAATTATAATATATATGTAACATTAAATATTGTCTTTATTACAAATATTTTAGTTATTTCGGTATAAATATGTCAGTTTCGGTTCTTTATAATGATTAATTCGGTTAGTTGGATTTTGACTATTCGGTTCGGTTATCGAACCGAACCGAGCCATGCTCACCCCTAATCACATCAACATTTTTTAAGAACCCTATTTCACTACAAAAAACGCGCGTTTTAGCGACCGAATTAGCGACCGCTTTAGGCGGTCGCTAAATTTTTACGTAAAAAAGAATTTGGCCAAGCTGATTCGAACCCAGGCCCTTCCTAGGGCTTGGCGGGGCTCGAACCACTTGGCCAATGACCCAATAGCTCAATTATAGTAACGCATTGTGTATATGAGCCTTAATAGGCTCTGAATAAATGTTACATTAAATGCGCCCGGAGGGAGTCGAACACGCGACATCTGGGCAACTCAGAGGTGGCATGTTCCACTCAGACACTTCGCGTTATTGTTCATTTTTATGCAACTAATTGTATATAACTCCAAATTGAGTCATACTTTTTTTAAAATTCATCAAATTAATTCCATTTTATTTCTAATTTATTTATATATATGTTTGTTTCAACAATTTTTTTTTATAAATTTAATATTTTACAATACTAAAAATTTTTATTTGTAAGTTTTTTTATGCATTTAATTGTATATAACTCCAAATTGAGTCCCTTTTTTTTAAATTCACAAAATTAATTCCTTTTTTATTCTAATTTGTTTTTATATATATATATATATATATATATATTTCAAAAACATTTTTAATTTTATAAATTTAATATTTTACACCATAAAATATTTTTTTTTGTTAGTATTTTATGCATTTAATTGTATATAACTCTAAATTGAGCCACTTTTTTTAAATTCATCAAATTAATTCTTTTTTTTGTTCTAATTTGTTTATATATATATATATATATATATCAACAATTTTTTTAAATTTTATAAATTTAATATTTTACACCTCTAAAATATTTTTATTTGTTTGTATTTTATGCATTTAATTGTATATAACTCTAAATTGAGCCACATTTTTTTAAATTCATCAATTTAATTCTTTTTTTGTTCTAATTTGTTTATATATATCAACAATTTTTTTTAAAATTTTATAAATTTAATATTTTACACCTCTAAAATATTTTTATTTGTTTGTATTTTATGTATTTAATTGTATATAACTCTAAATTGAGCCACATTTTTTTAAATTCATCAATTTAATTCTTTGTTTGTTCTAATTTGTTTATATATATATCAACAAATTTTTTAAATTTTATAAATTTAATATTTTACACCTCTAAAATATTTTTATTTGTTTGTAAAATTAGAACATAATAAAATATTCAATAAGAAAAAAATGGGTAAAAAAATTAAGAAGTCGCTAATATATATTTTAAATAATAATTAATTGGGGTAAAAAATTAGTGACCGCCTAAGGCGGTCGCTAAATTATACTTAGGCGGTCACTAATTTTCGGTAGCTAAAATATTTAGCGACCGCTATAGGCGGTCGCTAATCACCTTAATTTAATAAAAAAAAATTGCGACCGCTTGAGGCGGTCGCTAATTAGTTAAAAGCGGTCGCTAATATTATAATTAGCGACCGATTCATAGGCCGTCGCTAATTTTCGGTCACTAAAAACGCGTGTTTTTTGTAGTGTTTGGTGATACGATTTGTTATTACAAAGGTGTGCTTTAGTGATGCCTTTAACCACCTCATACTAGGGGTGGAGAAAATATCGAAAATATCGATATGCCAACTTATCGTATCGAAAAATATCGAATTTATTAAAAAATTTGGTACTGTATGACATCGTATAAAAAATTTCGATATAAAATGGTATAAAAATATAGATATTTCGGTATATCGCGTTATACCGAAAAGTTTATATTGAAAATATTTCTGTATACCAAAAATATTTCGGTATATCACGTTATAGCAAAAAAATCAAAATTTTCGGTATACCAAACTTTTCGGTATGAAAACGATATATCATTTTTTTGGTATCGAAATTCGGTATATACTGAAATTTTCGGTATCACAACGATAATGATATTTTTCGATATCGAAAATTTCAGTACGATAATGATAAGACGAAAAATATTTCGGTTTGGCCGTCCACCCCTAATTGATACTCATATAATGATATGCTTATATGTGACTAAGTGGAAGTATCGTAATGCCATTGTATGTCGCAAGACACTTTTTGTGATGCTTTTTTCGTCGCATAAACTAGCGTAACTTCTTCATTTGATAACATTTGTGTTTACAATCTTTCTCTTAAGTATAATAGTAATTTGCAATTTCAATTTAGGGAAAATACATTTTTTGTCTTATAAATTTCGTTGACTAGTTTTGAATTTTGGTTTTCGTTTTTTAACTTATCAAAAATTATGGTTTTCGTCCTCCAACCGTCTATAATCAATCATACAACCGGTAATACAAACGTGGATTCATTATATTTTTTTTAAACAAAATACTGATGTGGGGTATTTGGATGGAATTAGGTATTGAGAAAATACACTTTTAACCGTAAATTCCCCCCCACATACCGTTCAATACTTATATCCATAGAATCTTCTGTCTGGATTTATTTCTGAATATGATGTACAAATCTTGCAACGAAACCACAATGACATTTAATATTGCGCTCGAAACTCGTTGATTCATACGAATTTCTTGAAGACATTCCTCTTCCATTCCGTACAGTGAGTATGCGCTCAAAAGAATTTAGGCTTTTGGATGTTTTGATTTGGGGATCTTTGTTCCTTATTTCCCTAATTCTCTCAAGCCCCCATGCCTAGATTTGATCGACTAGGGTTTTGATTTGGGAGAGAATATATTTACGGTTAATCCTATATTTTATCCATCAAGACCTAATTCCCTCGTATTTCGCTAAAAAAAGAAAAAATGAATCCACGTGTGTATTACCGATTGTGTGACTGGTTATAGGCGGTTGGAGGACGAAAACCACAATTTTTGGTAAGTTAAAGGACGAAAACAAAAATTCAAAACTTAAGAGAACGAAAACCAAAGTCAACAAAACTTATCGGATAAAAATGTGTATTTTCCCTTTAATTTAATATAACAAGCGAGTTTATAACATATCAATTAATCATTAAACAATTCTTACGCAAATTCTAGTATGCACTAGTGTGCATAGTATGCACCTTAATTTTAGTTAAATTTTAAATTTAATTTAATTTTTTCAGAAACACACATTACACACCGCAGTGTATGTTTTTTTAGTATAGTAAGTTGTTCTTGGGGTATTGCAGAGAATTGTTATTCGGGTATTAAAGAGTTGTTCTTGGGGTATAACAAAGTTGTTCTTCAGGTGTTCTAAACTTGTTCTTGGGATATTAATAAATTGAAGTATCAATGAGTTGTTCTTGAGACATTATCTAAAATTGTTCTTAAGGTATTATTTAGATTTGTTTTTGGGATATAATCATGGAAGGAAAACAAAGTTATTTACAGGAAGAAAAAGTTGAACAACTCAACAAACACTCGTGATTTTTCCAGCAACGATTACAATGAAAAGCTCCTGAAAACTGAACATAGAATTCCTCAAAATTAGGTCACAACGTGTATGTACAATTGTACATAAGTATAGGTGTACGTAATAGCACAATTTGGGGGTGGGGGTGGGGTACCTGTTCCTGGGTATCATCAAAGAGAAAGGATGTGGAGAAAGCAGCAGCTTGGTGGGATTTTCTTCGGAATAACGAAGAAGTCAGGGAACTCACTGCAAACACCTTCTGCATCCTCTTGTGTGGAAATTTTGTATGGGAAATCTTTGCTTTCGCCAACAAAAAGTGGAGAAAGCAGATTAATGGGATAGTAGACAATAGGGATTAGTTTATAGAAGTGAATAATTTGTGTCTATATTATTAATAGTTAGACTTGTTATTGGGGTATTACTTAATTTTTATTCGGGTATTATAAATTATTCTTTCAATTTTATTCATTTATTTATTAATTATTCATTTATAAGATATTCTTTGTGTATTATAAGATTTCTTTGTGTATTAAAAATTTTCTTTGAGAAATACTTGTTTATTTATTTATTTATTAATTTTTCATTCATAAAGTGTTTTTTGGATATTATAAATTATTATTTGGGTATTATATATTATTTTTTGAATATTATAAATTGTTCTTTAGGTATTATAAATTATTTTTTGGGTTTATTTATTTATCAATTATTCATTGTATATTATAAATTATTCATTGTATATTATAAAATGCTCTTTGGGTATTAGATGCTCTTTGGGTATTTATAAATTGTTTTTTAAGTATTACTCGTTTATTAATTGGATATTATAAATTATTATTTTTGTATTTTATATTGTTCTTTGGATATTATAAATTGTTCTATAGGTATAACTAAGTTGTTTTTTTTGGTATTCCATACTTATTCTTATGAGTATTAAGGAATTGTTCTTGGGGTATAACTAAATTGTTCTTTGGGTGTTCCATACTTGTTCTTGGGGTATTAGTACATTGTATTAGTAAGTTGTTCTTGAGACATTATCTAGACTTGTTCTTGAGGGGTATTATTTAGACTTGTTCTTGGGATATTGCTTAGATTTGTTTTTGGGTATTACTCCATTGTTATTCGGGTATTATAAATTATTATTTTATT
>JAPKLY010000606.1:36989-64746 GCA_026898435.1 Prunella vulgaris | reverse complement strand
TTATAAGATGTTCTTTGTGTATTATAAATTGCTCTTTGAGTATTACTCGTTTTTTTTTATTTTTTCATTTATAAATTGTTCTTTGGATATTATAAATTATTATTTGGGTATTATATATTGTTCTTTGAATATTATAAATTGTTCTTTAGGTATTATAAATTATTCTTTGTGTTTATCCATTCATCATTTATTTATTTATAAATTATTCATTGTGTACTATAACTTATTCTTTGGGTATTATAAGATATTCTTTGGGTATTATAAGATTTTCTTTTGGTATTATAAAATGTTCTTTGGGGTATTATTTACACTTATCCTTGGGATATTACTTAGATTTGTTTTGGGGTATTACTCCATTGTTATTCGGGTATTATAAAATAATTATTCAAAATGCAACATCAAAAGATTATAAATTAACTTTAAAAAAAAGAAGATATTTTTCATAAGTTTTTATGAAATAAATGTAATATTCTCTTCATATTAATCCACATTTTTTACTTTTGATCTTTAAAATAGACACATATGCTTTTTTTATATAATGATGTTGAAAATCAACAAGAATGCTTAAAAAATAAACTAATCAAAGCATAAAATTCCCTCAAATTTAAGTAATATACCTGAAGAACAATTTACAAATACCCCAAGAACAACTCACAATACCCCAAGAACAATTAACAATACCCGAAGAACAAAATTATTAACAAAATCATTAAATTGTTCTTTAGATATTATGAATTATTCTTTGGATATTATATATTTTTCTTTGAGTATTACAAATTGTTCTTTTAGGACGTATTATAAATTATTCTTTGGATTTATTAATTTATAAATTAATCATTGTATATTATAAATTATTATTTGGGTATTATAAGATGTTCTTTGGGTATTATAAGATGTTTTTTGGGTATTATACATTGTTCTTTGAGTATTACTTGTCCATTAATTATTTATTTATTAAATATTCATTTATAAATTGTTCTTTATATATTTAAATTATTATTTGGGTATTATATTATTATTCTTTGAGTATTATAAATTATTCTTTGGGTATTACAAATTATTATTTGAGTATTATCTATTTATTAATTATTTATTTTTAAGTTATTTTTTGGGTATCATAATAATAAAAGGGAAAAAAGGGACAAATAATTGGGTATGCATAGAAATGAGACAGCGTAATTGTCTCGCCATGTGAACAATTGAATTGGACTTGTCTAATTAGGTTGTTCAAAACTTTCATCAATTTTGTAAAGGGAGAAATTCTCCCCCTAGTCACATATTTTTTTACGGCAACAAAGAAGGGAAAAGACGAGGGGGACTCTGGAAAAAAAAATTGACAATTGCTCTTAATTTCGTAGACTTCGAGAAATTTCATCCATGAGAGTGGAAACTAATGTACCTTTTGTATGTATGTGATGTGATCACCTGAGGTGGATCGATGCTTCAAGAGGATGGTGATAAGCTTAAGCTTCTTGGCGGAAGAAAAATTAATTTGGAAATAGTTAAAATTAAAGAGTGCATACCATGCTCCCCTGTGCACAGCAGAAGCACTCCAATTCTTAATACATTATATTTCCTACAATATAAATCAATCATCAGAAAATTATGAATTAGTAGTACAATTAAAAATAGCAAGCAAATATTATAAAATATCAATTAATCATCAAGTCATTCTTAAATCTTAATACATTAAATTCTCCACAATACCAACCAATCATCAGAAAATGCAAATTCTATATAGCACTAAACATCCGTATACTACATAAAAATACTCAACAATATTACATGTCTAAAAGATATCTGAATTAATGACTTCATCTTCAACGAGGCCTGAAATAACGCCCAAATCCATAACTACCAAAATTAAAAGTAAAAAACATTTTTTAATAACTCATGATACAATAAATAAAAAATACAATATATGTCAACTTTTACTTCAAATTCATCTATAAAGAATGCAAGGTATAGTTCACACATATTATAATGCAAATATTGACTGATTGTTGCATAGTAACTTTTACTTTATGCAGTTATATTATCAATATGGACCTTTCAATATTGCACTAGATGCAACTTGAAGAACTTTAGTTAATAAAGTAATTATTCGTACACACATTGTATAGGAAAAAAATTACATATTGTGTCTAACCGTTTGAGCTAGACTAGTTAATTGTTATATTTTAAAGGCTTAATTGCATAATAAATCATCACCTTCTGGCAAATTGCAATTTAATCTAAATTTTTGAATTTTGTCAAAATAAATCATCACATTTCATATTTGTTGCAATTTAAACTTCGGGCAACTTGCCCTTGCCCAAAAGATGATGTGGACAAATAAATGCACATTCATCATCCAAATAAGCATCCATATCATTAAATATCTAAAAATATAAATAAAATTATAATATTATAAATATAAAAATAAAAATAAATAAATTTAGAAAATTAGATTTTTTTTTTTAATTTAAAAGTTTGAATGTACTTCACAAATAAATTTAAATTACATTGTATTGTCTAAAAAATAAATAAATATTTTAGTATATTTAAATACAAAAGTAAGAAACATATATGTAATATAAAATAAAAATATTTAAAAAAAATTAAAGTAAATATTCAAAGTCCAATAAAATATTCAAATTTATTTATAATAAATATAATTAAAATATTAAAATTTTAAGGAAAAATATAAAAAATATAATTTTAATTATAAAAAATATTTTTAGGATCATGAATTTTGCGTGAGCTTTTATAATTATAAGAAAAATATAATACAACTTTTAAATTTAAAAAATATAAATATTATGTATATGAATATTTATTAAAAAATAAAAATTGATTTAAGTAACTTATTTAATTTTAATTTAATTCAATATATTTTTATTTTTAGACAGAATATATATAATTTTTTTATTTCTTTTAATATTTTGTATTTGAATTTGTTTTTAAAATTATTTTTAAGCTAAAATAGAATAATATATTTTCATTTACAAATTATAATGAATATGTATTTGGAATTTTTTATAGTATTTATTTAATTAATTGCTTATTTAAAAATATATATATATATATATATATATATATATATATATCTTGAAATTATATATATCTATTAAATTTATAAAAGTTCACTCAAAGTTCATGTTTCTAAAAATATATTTTAAAATTAAGATTAAAAATATAACATTTAAATTTATAGTTATTGTAAATATATTTGAATATTTTTATTGTACTTTGAATATTTTAATTTAAATTTTTGTTTAAATTTTTATATTTTTAATATTTATTTTTATACAATATAATGTTTAATTTATTATTTCTAATTTTAATTTATTTTTGAAATATATTCAAATTTTTAAATTAAAAAATATCTTATTTTTTTAAAATTATATATTTTTATTTTTATTTATATTTATATTTATATTTATAATATTAATAATTTTATTTATATTTTTAGATGTTTAATGACGTGGATGCTTATTTAGATGATGAATATGTATTTAATTGCCACGTCATCTTTTGGGCAAGGGGCAAAGTGCCCGAAGTTTAAATTACAAAATTTATGAAATTTAGTGATTTATTTTGCCAAAATTCAAAAGTTTAGATTAAATTGCAATTTGTGAAAAGGTGATGATTTATTTTGCAATTAAGCCTATTTTAAATTATTATATATATACGTATCTTATATATTTTATTTTATATGTTTTTCACATATTGATAACTTAAGGACCGTAATTTTTAGAAGTTGCAAATTGCGGACAAATTTATCCCGAATTCAAGTCAAATTGTCCCGATTTCAGCTGAAGAAATTAAAGCAAATCACATTTCAAATATCCTTTATTCTGGCAAGTGCAGTGGCGGAATACTCTGTTCATGCCTGAAGAAATTCTCCGGATCAACTACAGTTTTCACCACAGCAAGCCGGTGAAAATTGTTCTTGAAATACTTCATCCCCCAAATGCTTGCCTGCGCATAGCTCGTCTCACCTTCGTCGTTATTCACTCCAATGTCGAGATCTCTGTAATTCATGTAAGCTCTTCTCGTGGACTTGGAGACATAAGGGGCCAGGTAACTATAAACCCTCCTGCTCCAACTTATGTACCTTTCAGAATTCCGAGCTTTGTCCTCATCCCATAACATCAAAATTGCCAGCATGTACAAGTTACCAGCCCTGTGAGAAAATGGAATCGCCGACTCTGAAATCTCCGCCATTCTGCCGCCGTACGGAACCATGAACACCGCAGCAACCTCCCCTTCCTGATCGTATTGAAGTCTCCATAACCCATCGAACCCTGACCTGGGGATCGGTTTCTCAACATAATCCGATTTCACTTTGCCGTACATTGGAAACAGAGCACCTCTGTTCAGCAAAAGCTCTGGCGACTCAATGGGCAACGCGTGAAAATAAAGCATGGCCTGAATCCATGTCATCTCGACGCAGTCGTCTCTTCCCAGCTCCAACTCCGGGAACCTCTCTTGCATCAACGCCAACAATCTGTCAACCCCGCCGAGAAAGAGCGACGTAAAAGAAGCGGTGATGGTCGCGTTTCTTCTGACTAATAAATAGATGACTAAATCCCGGTCAGTTTTAGGGGCGACGTATTGCCAGCGGTGGACGAGATGTGTCACATTTTGTTGTGAAGTCCTTTGCACAGTGAAAACAGTGACTTTTTCCGGGACGTCAACCAGCCGTAGCTTCCAGGCAGTTATTACGCCGAAGCTGGCGCCTCCGCCGCCTCTGACGGCCCAGAAAAGATCCTCCCCCATGGCTTCTCTGTCAAGAATTCTACCATTAATGTCCACCATTTTTGCATCGATCACGTGATCTGCTGCTAGGCCGTATTTTCTCAGCATTGCGCCGTACCCTCCGCCGCTGATGTGTCCACCGACGCCAATAGTTGGGCAAATGCCGGCGGGAAAGCCTAGAGTCGGGCTTTTTTGAGCGATCCTGTAGTATAAAGAGCCCACTGTTGCACCAGCCTCGACCCATGCAGTTTTCGCCTCGGCTTCTATTGTAACTCCACTCAATTCGATTAGATCAATGATCACGAACGGGAGCTGTGACACGAAGGAGAGTCCCTCGGAATCATGGCCCCCGCTTCGTGTTCTGACTTGGAAGTTGCTCTGTTTAGCGCAGAGTATGATTGGTGGGATTTGTGTTTCGTGGTCGGGCGTTATGATGAAATCGGGTTTGGGGGTAGAGTTGGAGGAGAATCTTAGGTTCGAGATGGTGGAGCGCAAGACAGAGGAATAGGATGAGTTGGTCGGAGAGTAGAGGAGATTGGAAATGGAGGAGAAGTTGTGGAATTTATCCGACAGACATTGGGGGAAGTGGTGGTGCTCATCTGTCCAGGCTTTTGGTGAGCATGAGAAGATGAGTAGGATAAATACAAGTGAAGGAGCCTTCATGATTTGGATAATGTTAATTTTGTGTTAGTGAGGCATACATCCTCCTCTATTTATAATACGGTGGATATAAGTTCAAAAAAATCACTATATTTATAAATAGGTTCACAATATTTGCACAGAAGCATATTTTTTTTCTGCACTGCACATATTTATAAATATAATAATTTTTTTAAACCTATATATAAATCACCCTTTATAAAACTAAATGGGAGGGAGAATATGTAATTTTGATCAAACCTAACTCCTAGTTTATTTTTTAGTTAACCTTTTTTCGGAAGATCGGTTAAAAAAAAATGAAAATATATCCATTAGTTTGGGAGAAGTACAATATGGTTAAGAAATTAAAAAAAAAATTACATATTGGTTCCGTGCAAAAAAAAAAAAAAAATCGCTACCGTGCAAAAAAAAAAGTACTATCGTGCATATTTTTTTAACCAATTTGTAAATATAGTGACTTTTTTTAACCAATATGTAAGTGATCCCATTAATTTTTTCACTAATGCTGTAGAATTAATTCCTTCAATGCTATTCTACGAGGATTTCAACCCGTAATGCACGCGTTCCACCTTGTATTGTTAGGTTGTTTTATCATTAAGAAACTCAAAATGCTACGGATGTGATATTTCTTTTATTTTTTCCACAATTATTGTAGAATTTCACATCATTCCATATCATTTCACAAGTACTTCATCCATAATTCATCTATAATTCGTGCATTCTATGGCTGAAAAAGAATAATTGTGAAAAGCATGGGTAAAAAATAATTTTGGCCAAAACAATTTTTTTTCCCATATAGGTATCTAAAGTCTCAACGGAATAGGAAAAATAACTGATATACTTTTAATAAGAATTTTATTTAAAAAATGTTAAGTTGCTTGAATCATTATTTTAATTCATGTGGTATTTGCAAGGGTGTAAATGGTGCTTGGCGGTCGTCGAGCCGTCGAGTGTTGCCAAGCGCCAAGGAGCCCTAGGCGGGACCATGAATTTTTATTATTTTTTAAATTTTTTTCTAAACATAAATTAATAAAAATATACATTATACAATAAATTATAAATTTAAAACATAATTAATACTCAAATGCATTTTTCACATAACACAACAGGTCAATAAAATGCAAAAAAACTATCCCAAAATGACATTGTTCAACTACTAAATAAAATACTGAAATAACAAAATATCGTACGGACAAATTAATAAGTAGTTCAACTAAGAGGAACATCTAAAGACACATGTTGATAAACTCCACGTACACACTCTTCATCATCAGATTCAAACTCCACATCAACATTTATTTCATCATCATCAGATGAGAAATCATCCTCGTCAAGCTCTATAAGTCGAGTAGTCATACCCGAAGTTGAGCCAATGTCTCCCTCAACAACACCATCATCAACCAATCCACCTCCAACAATCCATTCTTGAGCATATTATTAATTAACTTCACATTTACATATTTTTTTTTTTTTAAACTGTGCATCATATTTTCTATAGAAAAATAAGATGTAACATAAAGTGTATGATTTTAAAATCACTTTCGAACAAATCTTCAACAAATTTTGGGGAATACGTATGGATAAATATTTGTGGTAAATTTATTTTAAGGACTGTAATTTATGAGAGGTGGTTAAATAAGAATTTTAATTTTTTTAGACTGTATGCAGCTTTTTCAAACTTATAAAAATGATAAATTGAAATCAAATCTGTCCTACTTAATGCAAATTGGACAAACTACCCCGGTTTTGGGTCGTGAAAAATCCGGTAGTTAAACATTAGCGACCGCAGTCACAAAATTAAAATAGAAAATTAATTCGTGAATTTCGCGCCTGAGGTGACGTGTTCCACTCGGTCACTTTTTGTTATTGTTCATTTTATGCAATTAATTGTATATAACTTCAAAATGTGTCGCGTTTTTTTTTTAAATGCATCTAATTAATTGCTTATTGTTTCTAATTTATATATATATATATTTCAATAAATATTTTGATGTCCAAAATTTATTATTTAGCATTACTAACATTTATTAATTTGTTCTTTTTTTTTTTGCAATTAATTGTATGTAACTCCAAATTGAGTCACGTTTTTTTTTTCAAATTCAACAAATTTAATTTCTTTTTTGCTTTCTAATTTTTTTATTATAATATTTTTCAATAAATATTTATAATGTTCCAAATTTATTATTTGACATTACTAAATTTTTCTTATTAGTTTGTTTTTATGTAATTAATTGTATATAATTCTAAATTGAGTAACATTTTTTTTTTCAAATTGATCAAATTTATATCATTATAATAAATAATGTAAAACATCAAGTTTAAAATATCCAAAATAATTTATAGAAAATAAAAATATTAAATATTCAACATAAATATAAATTAATTATTTAAAAAAACAACCATTCATCTTCCGAATCAAACTCGTTTTCACCAAGTCGAACAATCTCCCACTCTCATCATCACTCAAAGTACTCGCTTGTTGTTCTTCTTCATCGACAAGAAATATGGGAGCTTTCATAACAATCCTTTTAGAGACTTCTTCAACCCATTTCTTCATCATTTCTCTCTCTTTCTTTGATTTCTTCATCCATTTCATCATCTCCTTCTCCTTGATTTGTGATTGCTCCATTTTCTTTCTCACCTCAGAGAGCTGACTTTCCAGATCGTTGGAAGGGTAAGAGTTGATGGAGTAGGATGAGCTCCCTTTTTGGGATAGGCGGACAGCCTTACTGTAACTGCCTAATTGACTAGCGATTTGTGTTCGCACACAAACGCACTTTCCTACAAGTGTATATGATCGTGTAGTTGTAAGTTGACCAAGTTATAAATATCGAATCCACGGGAAGCAATGAGACAATCTAATCCTAAGATGTGTGTGAGTTTTGGAATTAAATAAATAAGAATGAAATTGCAACTTTGGTTTCTATCTAATAATTAATTGTAGTATAGAAATTGACTACCTAACTACTACTTAAAACGCAGGAATTTAAATGAGTCTAGAATACGAAAATAATGACTTAAACTAAAACGTGCAGGAGTTGCTTCTAGTGAATTCCACCCAAAGCAAAAAGGACTTAACTCATAACTAATGAGTGAACATGGAATAATTGAAATAACATGCATCATTTAATTTAACATAAATTGATAAAAAAATGAAACAAATGTGACAAACTAATTGAAATAATAAATATGCATAAAACCTAAAGAGAACTTCAAATTAAAAATTAAACCAAAATAATCAAATAATCTCTAAAAATCTCAAAACAAGAATTAAACATTAAGCAAACCAAGGAAATTGTTTTCTCTAAAAAAATCTCCTAATTTATTGCGTATGAAAACCCTTAATTAACTACCTACTGCCTAAAGCGTGATAACTCCAGCGTGAAAATCCATCCCTCAATATATAAGCCTTCCAGGGCAGCAATTGGGCCAAGAAATAAGCAAGGTGGGCCTAGATAAATAAATGAAAAGAGGGGCCCAAATTGTCCTTCATCCTTACCACAATAGGGCTCACGGTCACGGCTGTGATTGTGTAGAGGTTGCGGGTAGAGCTGTCAAAATGGGCCCGACCCGAAAAACCCGGCCTAAAGGACAGGATGGGCCTAAGAAATTATGGCCCGAAAAGAATCGGGCCTAATTGGCCCGACCCAGTAGGCCCGTCAGGCCGTTCGGGCTCGGGCTGGGCCGGCCCGGTGGCCCAGGACTGGCCCGGTTTTTTTTTTTTTAGTTTCGAATATTACATTTACACATTCTGGTTGAAATCCAATGTTATAAGCTGTAGAACAATAAATTCAATGATGTATTGAAATGTATGTCGTAGAAAATTATGGTAGTTAATGGTTGAAGTTAACGTGGGCTGGACATGGCCCAAATTATTCATAATTAAGCATCTTTTAGATTTGATTAATGACCAAAATTATAGGCTCATCAGCTCTTTGTGGAGAATCATCATGCTATTTATTTATTACATTATATTAAATTATTATTTTCTTGATTCCACTTTTTTTTTCTTTTTTAAATCTCACCCCTCATTTCCCTTAATTCGTTCCCAAAGGGAATCGAACCCAAGCCACTCAATGCACTTTTAAGTGGGATGTTCGGCCATGCTTATATCAAGACACTCTTTTAGTGAAATTGTTTAACGTGTAAATTAAAATCTAATCAAATTAGTCCAAAAAAAAAATAGTAAGTGAATAATTAATGTACATTTAATTATAATTAATCATATAATTTATCTATCATTGACATGTATTTAATTATAATCTATCATATAATTTACACTAATTTGTGGTATATATTTAGAAATTTAAATTTTTTTTTTAAAAAGCGGGCCGATTTGGCCCGATGGCCCTGCAGCCCGCCCAGGGCCAGGACTGGCTCAAATAATCATGGCCCGGCCCAATTGACAGCTCTAGTTGCGGGTCTTCTCCAACGAAGAAAGGGCTTTAATCGGAGATGGAGGTTGGGAGCGATTCAAATCGACAGCGACATTTCGAACGGCGAGTGAACGACAGTCGGTGTGTGAGCGGTTTCAGGTAAAGAGATGCGTCTGTCCGGCGTCGTGAGACGGCGCTTCGAACAGAGATAGAGCGTTTCCGACGCGGCTGTGAGTCGCAGGGGCGACCGGTGTGAGTCGGTTTCTGCAGAGGGTTAAATGCATATAAAATTTTATAAATTAATCAATAAATGAGCACAAATTGATGCAAATATAACCATAATCACTAATTCTACAATCTTTCCCTTCTTGACGCCGAACACATCCAAATAGATGTGGTTCTCGTCAATAGGGACGGTGAAGGATTATCCGGGGTGGGTGCTAACTGAGTCTGAGCCTGTTGGAGGACCTGTATCATCTTATTCTGAAATTAAATAAAATATAATTATAATTTAATATTAATTAGTATAATTAATTAAATGATAATTAGAACATAAATTATAAAATACTTAAGTGAATGTTGGTGGTGCGGTCGTAGGTGGACTGTCAAGATTCCCCAACCAGGTGAGCAAAATGATATTCCTCAAAGAGGCTGGCTTCCATCCGTACTCCTTCTCCTGTACAAAAAATACATTAAATTAAATTAAGTAAAATTAATAAATTTAAATGTGAGTGTATTAGAAAATTAAATACTTACAAAAGCGAGGTCATGCTCGTAATCGGTCTGAGAGCCTGCTTGATGCCTGGCTACGCCTTGCCCGGTGGTGTTGCTAAGCCAATTTTGTCTGGCCTTCTCGGCCCTCTCAGCGTTCCTCGGATTTAGCCAGTAATTGACCAATCCCTCCCAGATGTTGTGACCCTCTTCGTCTGTCCCCATATTATATATGGTCCCCTCTTCCCTCCACTTCCTCTTAAGGCCGATGACCAAGTCTTTCATGCGCAACTGCGCTTTTTCGTAGAATAGAGACTGCACCATTTTGTTGTGTTGCGGTTTCCAAACGCAGAGCTTCTGCAATAAAATTCATAATAAACATATAAATTAAATTTCATAATAATTTAAATATTAAATAAAATTAATATTATTTATAAATATACCTTATACTCCTAAAAAATGTTACTTTCTTTTCAGCCGGAACATTAGACCACGAAGTTACTCCATGAGGCCAAACCACACTTTTCAATGCATGCGTGACGAAGCCAGAAACCTTATGACTCGGAAGCAAGCTGCATAAATAATTAGGTATTAATATTAAATGTAATTATCATAAAATAAAGAAAGTACTTATAATTATAATAAAATTGAAAATAACTTATAATTAAAAAACTTACTCTCCATCAGATGGCATAACATGTAGTCGATTATCTTGTAGAGGATGCTGTTGGGATGAAGAAGCTCCGGCAGTAGAAGAGGATCCGACAACATTGTGAGAGGATAATGGGCGATAAAACTCTGTAATCCGTACCTCAGGTAAAGGCAGGACCTGTCGTCTCCCCTTCCCTCTTCCTCCCCCCCTCTGTCCTCCCTCTCCATGCTGCCTTTTATCTTGACCCATCTATTATCAACAGTACATTAAAATAATTAACATATATAATTAATAAATCCATAAACCCTAATTAAACAAATATAAATAAATTAAACCTATATCAATATAAATTAAGCCTAATTAAACCTATATCAATATAAATTTTAAACCTATCAATATAAATTAAACCTAATTAAATCTGTCATCAAACCAATACTAACATACACAAATATTATCAATTAACAAATATCATTAAACCAATATCAATACTAACAAATATCATCAAACCAATACTAACAAATATAAATTAAAAAAATATCAATAAATCAATACTAACAATATCAATAAATCAATACTAACAAATATCAATAAATCAATACTAAACTAAATATCATCAAATAACCTATATCATACAATTAACAAATATGAATCAATTAAACTAAACCAATAAACTAAATAAAAATAATAATAAATCAGTTAAACTAAACCAATAAACTAAACAAAAAAAAAAAATCAATTACATACCTTTCTCCGGTGAACTTACGGCGATAGCGTGAATAGATCGGTTTGAATCTCTCTTCTTTAAATGTGTCACCTACAATTACATATTAATTAATAAACTAGACTATAATATATATACACAAAATTTATAAATACTACACAAATATTTATTATACTCATAAATATAATAAATAATACTAATAATATAAATAATTAACACACATTAATAATATGCTTATAATAATTAATATTACTAGCTCGCCTATTCTAGATATTAGTACATTAATTTTATATATATAACTACTAAAATATCAAAACCGTTGTTCGAAGGGATTTTGGAGAGTAGTTTTGACTAGAGTTTTATAAGTGGAGCTCTACAAATTAAAATATGTAGTAGTGACTATTTAATTTTGGTATCTTGGGCAAATTAATATTTAAAATAATTTTATTAAGACTGGATAGATTTAAACCTAAATATTATAATGCTACATTTTTTATTTAAAAATAAATAATTTAAATATTTAAAATATTTAACTGTTGTACTAATTATTGAAAAATAAAATGGTAGCATTGAGCCTGATTTCTTATACACTTGATGTGATTCTTATTATTCTTGATCAATTATTCAATATTTTATAACTTTCAAAATATGAATTTCATGATATTTTTATCCAAAAAAATTCCTTTCATTTTGATACGAAACTACGATAGAACAATACTACCAAATCATCATTCATACAGATATATTGATACATTCTCTCTCAATATATAGCTGTTGTGTTCCACTATTGATTTCTCAGATTAGCTTTTTATTAATTTGAGTGCAGGCATTCATGTTGTTGAACCTTATCTATTACTTTTAATTTAAACTTTGTTTTTAACTTCATCTTAATGTTATTTTTTAGCTAGGAACAAAATTGAGAAAAGAAGCAGAGGAAATGGCGGCGGTAATTGTGTTGGGAATTCTTGGACCGGCTATTAAACTTGGAAAGTGCATTGCTGCACCAATCAAGCGTCAGCTCAATTATCTTTGTTGCTTTAGTAGCAACCTCCAAATCCTTAAAGAAGAAGCCGAGAAACTGGAGTGTCAAAAAGTGGGGCTCGAGATGGATGTAGCCACAGCTAAAAACAATGCACGACCGATTGATCCTAGAGTTAATCCATGGTTGAAACAAGTAAATGAGATCCAGCAAACAAATAGTGGATTAGAGGCCCAAGTCACCAGTGTGCAAGGTCGTTGCTGTTTATCTCGTTATTCTATTGGCAGAAAAGTTTGCAAAACAGCTGAATATATGAAGCAGATTCGGGAGGATGGCCGTGAGATTAAGGCTGTGTCCCATGATCGCCCAGCTCCCGCCTCAATGGTGCCAGGAAGGGCCATGCGTAAGTTTGAGTCGAGAACAGCAATTGAAGAAGATATCATGGCAGCATTGAGAGAAGGACAAGTGAAGATAGTGGGGATATGTGGGATGGGAGGCGTTGGAAAGAGCACTCTGGCTAAAAATGTCATGGATAGAGTTAGAGAGGAGAAACTGTTTGATATATGTGTGATGGTAATTGTCAGTCAGCGTATAGAGAAGGATAAAATCCAAGGTGAGATAGCTGAAAATTTGGGTTTGGAATTGAAGGAGAAGTTTTTATCTGCTAGAGCCAGTGTACTACGTAGCAGATTAACCAACGGGGAAAGAATCCTTATAGTTGTCGATGATATATGGCAATATATCGACTTGGAGGAAATAGGAATACAAGGATGCTCTATTCTTTTGACTTCTCGAAACAGGCATGTTCTCTCGGAAATGGATGTTAAACTGATTTGTCAAATGGAAACCTTAACTGAAGAAGAAGCACTGTCTTTCTTCCAAGAAAAGCTCGGGTTTTATGATCAAAACTGTAGTTCGAGGTTTGCAGAGATTGCAAAAGAGTGCAAATGCTTGCCACTTGCCCTGGAATGTGTTGCTGGACTGCTGAAACATCAGCAAAGTCATATATTTATGTTGGAAGATGTATTGCAACAACTGAAAAATGCCAACCACGAAGATTTGCCACAAGTTATTGAACACGTTTATATTCCCCTGAAATTAAGTTACGATCACTTGAGCAGTGAGAATGCCAAATTCATATTCTTGATGTGTTGCCTTTTACCTGAAGATCACAATATTCCGCTCGAGGATTTGACTGCTTATGCTATGGGGCTACGCATGTTTGAAGGAATTAGTGATTTGGAGCAAACAAGAAACAGAACATACTCAATCGTTCAGAATCTCAAATCTTGTTTCTTGTTGTTGGAGGGTGAGTATGAAGGGTATGTCAAAATGCATGATGTTAACCGAGATGTAGCCATTCACATTGCTTCAAAGGAGAAACATTTTATTAAACGCGGTGATAGTTCCATTTGGATGTCTCCCTATCTGGGGCAAAGAAATGAGCTTTCTAAGGGGTCGCCTTTTCCAAATCTTCGTCTCTTATTGGTTGATAATTCAGTAGATGAGGAAATTCTAGACAGTGGCATTTCTTTTGAGGGAATGAATAATCTCAATGTGCTGTCCATAAGAAAAAATGATTCATTGAGTTCAATGCCACAATTCCAAAAAAATCTTCGAACATTGATTTTCAAAAGTTGTGCCATGGAGAGCATGTGTGGTGTTGGGGGGCTAGTAAATCTTGAAATTCTAATATG
This sequence comes from Prunella vulgaris, assembly GCA_026898435.1. Classification (NCBI taxonomy): domain Eukaryota; kingdom Viridiplantae; phylum Streptophyta; class Magnoliopsida; order Lamiales; family Lamiaceae; genus Prunella; species Prunella vulgaris. The sequence continues at coordinate 50,207 of JAPKLY010000606.1, read as the reverse complement.
TCGAACATGTCGCAACATTAAGGAGTTGCCGTTGGAGAGGGAAAGACTAGAGCGCCTGAGGTTGTTAGGAATTTACACTTGTGGATATCTCCAAAAAATAAGGAAAGGAGTGCTATCAAGTTTAAAAAAATTAGAGGAGCTAGAGATAGAGCAGAGCTTTAAAGAATGGGAAGTTGAGGATAATGCGTGTTTGAGTGAACTAGAGTGTCTCTCCAATCTCACCTGCTTGAAGATTGAAGTGAAGGATTTTACTTTAGCAGCTCAACAGATTAGTCTGCCGCCAAAGATAAAGAAATACGACATTAAAGTTGGTGATTATCCATGGTACGACCCGGGGAAGTGTGAGAAAATAATGCTTCTGGTCTTTCCGGTAGATATAACGTTGGGGAAATGGATTCTCGAATATATGGCAAATGCTGAATTTTTGTACTTAGAAGGCAATGTTTCAAATTGTTTGGATCTGGGAAAAGCTCAAGACATAAGATATTTGCGGATAGAAAAGTGCTCAACAATATCATCAATTGCTTTCCCTCATCTTTTGGAGAGTATACAGTTAGAGCGTCTTGACAACTTAGAAGAGATCATATGTGATGCCCCAAACTCCAACCTTTCTTCTGTTATTATCAGTAGTTGTGATAGACTACAAAATCTATTTCCACTATCAACAGCGAAGGATTGCTTTCCACAACTACAACATCTTCGTATCTCATCTTGTGATATAATGGAGAAAGTATTCGTGTATGAAAATGAAAAGAATATTGATATTGGACATGGAAGTCAGCATGCCACCGCAATAACATTCCCAAAGTTGAAGACACTTCGACTAGAAAATCTTCCAAGGCTCAAAGTTTCCTATCAAGGAATTGAAAGCATCGATTTCCCTATGCTAACTGAAATAAGAATCAAAAAGTGCCCACAGCTTAATGCTAGTTTTGGTGGCGATGATAATTCTTTACAACTGCTTTGCAAGGAAAATGTTTGTAGCAACACTATTTCTCCTATTTTGCATATCATTCACATTGAGATTTTTTTAGGATACTATCTTATGGTTTTGCAAAATTTAAGGCAATATTTTTTTTTCTTGTAAAATAAAAATACTATCTTTACAAACATGCAAAACTAGGATACTATTTTTTTTATTATATATATATATTTTTACAAATTTAGACCAATTTTTTATAAAAGACGGGTTATATAAAGTCCGATTTATTTGACTAAACAAATAAATTTTAGCCTAGGATTTTCAAACATAAAAGATAATGAGCTATTTTTTGAAGTTTGTAAATATAATGTCCTAATTTTACAATTTCATAAAGATAATATCCTAATTTTTTCATTTAAATAGCTACAAAATAGTATATTTTAAAGCATTATTTTTAAATTGGTACAATATGCAAAAAAATAACTCTATTTTTTTAAAAATAATGCTTTAAAAATATACCAATTTAAAATTATTCCTATATTGGCATTTTTAAAGAGATTTATTTTATAATCCCTCCTATTCAAAATAAATGACGTTTTATTTTATTTGCAAATTAGAAGAATCAAGTATTATATTAAAAAGGAGAAAAGAAAAAAAAGAGTTATAGGAGGAACAAAGAACCGAGAAGAAGGAAGTAAAACAATTAGAAATAATTGGGCCTCATTAAAACCCTAGTCGTAAACCACCCTTGTGGAAAAACCGGACGTAGGAGAAAAAAAGTGCAACCAACTAAATCCACTTCCATAGGTCCAGACCCAGAATACAAAGCCTTGAGGAATGCCCCTAAAAACTAGCGCTAACAAATTAAGATTTGAATCTACAATATGTTCTAGTCATATCCTCATAAAGTATCGTGTTTATAAAAGCTGGCGAGACCCCACGCTAGCTACTATTCACACCCAAACTAGCAATAGAATGAGTTGCCCGATTCCCTTCTTTAAAGATGTGAGAATAAGTGATCGTCATAGACTTTACCTTCTCCATTACTTGGCTCCAAAGGCCTGTGATTCACCAAGGGGTTAGACGGATGAGTCCTTTCAATTTGTTGATAGCGAGAACAGAATCTAATTCCAAGCCACAACGTATTCCACCCATTTTCAAAAGCAAACTCAATAGCAAGTAGTCCAACAATTAACTCTCCTTCAAGTGGATATCCCCATCCACCCCGACGGACAAAGGCTGCATGAAAAAAATCCTCAGGTTCCAAAAAATAGCACCTACGAAGAAGTCATTCGGAGGATTAATGAGGGACTGTGTCAACATTAACTTTGATCCAATTCAGAGGAGGAGGCTGCAAACGCACGTTCACAGCCAACCGAGGCTTCCTCGGATTTAAACGACATCGAAAGTGCCTTGCAATCAGAAGCTCCATCACTGTGCCATGCGACGGAGTCTTGATCAATAACGCCCCATCAGCTACTACCGAAGTAACCCACCTAATACAACGCTTCGCGCAAAGCTCAATATTATCAAAAACCAGCCTATTACGAACGTGCCACAAACTCCAAACACAAGTAGTAAACACCAAGCTCCAGAGGTCCTCCAATTGTGCACTTGATTGGAAAGAAATAGCCAGCAAAAAGAGACCATGAAAACCAGTACCAAGAAGTAATTATAAACCAAAAAGCTTAGCAAAGTGAAGCAAAACTTCCCGTGCAAAGGAGCAATCAGCAAAGAGGTGATCTATAGTTTCTGCACTCGAGCGAAATAAGAAGCAAATCGTAGGTCCATCGAACCCAAACTTCAAACCCCAATCAGCCGTGGGTATTCTGCCGCATAAAGCCCTCCAAAGCAAGGTAGACCTAGATCTCAGAATAAAGGTTCGCCAAATCCAAGAAAACCGCTGTGAAGGATTAAATTTCTTCTGTAAATCATAAAAAATCAGCTTAGTCGTGACCTTCCCAGAAACTGTTTTACTCCAAACAGCCACATCCCCTCCCATAGCAACTCGAACACTCAACACATCCTCATATATGCGACTCTAGAAACAAAGGATGAAAGTGCCAAACCCCATTAAAAAAAAAAATCCCCCACCACTCCTTTGAGAGTAACCGCAACCTCTCATGGAATTTGCAGATAATCCGCAATTACATATTCAAGCCAATTATCGTTTGAGTTTTGGCCAATAATCCAACAAACACCCTCTTGGATTCTATCAAAGTACATACAAACCCCAACCCAAAGCGACCAAGTACCTTTGCGAGACTTCAATCCGAGATTTGTTAAAAAAGAAAGAATACAACATCTGAAAATCCGCCGAAGGATAAGTGAAGACATTCCATGCCAACTTAAAGGTATAAGACTCATTTGCAATCCTCAAAGATTGAATCCCTAAACCCCCTCCTGCAAAGGTGAGCAAACCTTCTTCCATTGCACCGAACAAGAAGTATTCCTTTTGAGACATCTCCCGTCCAAAGAAAGTTCTTCATCGCCCTCTCAATAGAAGAAATCAGCGGAGGTGGCCATTTATAAACCATCATCGAGTGCACCAGAGAAGATGAAATGACAGAATTTACAAGACAAAGACGACCCGCTAAAGAAAGCGACTTCCCTTTTCACCTCGGTAAGTTACTCAGAATACGATATGCAAGCGGTTGTAGACGTATAACCTTCGGCATTCCCACAAATAAAGGCACCCCTAGATAAGTGACCGGGAGTGAACCCTTCGAAATACCTAGCGTGTTCAACAAGTGGTGCTTAATAGACATGTCAACCGACTTACCAAAGAAAGCCCTAGACTTTGTCGGATTAAAGAATTGCCCCGACATGTTGCCATAAAGTTCCAGGATCACCTTCAAAGAATCCACATCCTTATGTTTTGCCTTCAAGAAAATCACAATGTCGTCAGCATAAAATAGATAACGAGGCAGTTTACGAATAGACATGAAACTCTTCCTCCTGTCGCTCCAATCCAACAACCTCCATAAAGCCTCCTCTGCAATGCAGAAAAGAATGGGGATAGAGGATCACCCTGGCGAACACCTCTCTTGCATCCAAACAAACCAGTAGGCTGACCATTAAGCAGGACAGAAAGGCGAGCAGACCCAAGTATAGAAAGAGACAAATTCTGAAACTTAACTGAAAAACCCATCCGAACAAGAACTGCATGCAGAAAATCCCAATCAACAGTATCAAAAGCCTTCCTAATATCAATCTTGATCAAGACATTATTAATCCCTTTGGGACTAAGACTATTAATAGCCGAGGAATCCAGTGCTATACAGGTATGAATACTTCTACCAGGCACAAAACCATATTGAAGTTGACACAAATAATCCTTAATAAAACCACCAAGACGAGTAGACTAGATTTTTGTAAATACCTTGAAGACAAAATTACCCATCACAATCGGCCTGTAGTCCATAATAGATATCACTCCCGCTACTTTGGGAATCAGCATCAAGAAGTTTGAATTGAATCCTGTTGGCAGGAAATCGTGCCTAAAGAAGTACTCCGTCGCACAAATAACATCGTGTGCCACCACTGCCCATCAGGATTGGAAGAATGCCCCCGGAAAACCATCCGGCCCAGGCGAGCTGTCCCCGTCCAAATCAAACACTGCAGCCTTCACTTCCAGCCCTGAAGGGGGAGCCGTAAAAATAATAAAATTACTTAGATAGATGTGTTCTCCTAATTAGAAAGTAAAACACTTATTTAGAATGCATTTGTTTTGACGGATAAAATTATTTATCCATTCAAAATATGCATATTTTGGGCATATAGATAACATTTTCTTAATATGTATGCTATCATCAAAACAAGAATAAAGTTGTCATGTGATCTAGTTTTAATATATTAATAATCGTAGAAATTAATTAATAAAATGAATGAATGTATGATATGGAGGAACCATTTAATTAAATAATTTCTTAACCAATTTATTATTAATATTTTTTGAATTGGGCGCATGCAGGTTTCAATATTTGACAATTATTTGAGGGAAATTACACCACTCAGTACCCAAATACTCATTGGCTCCTTCACTCAACTTGAGGATTTAAGAATAGAAGATTTAGGCAACTTGAAGAGCTTATTTTCGTTTTCAATGGCTCAAAATCTTGATAGGCTAGATTGTCTGTCCATTAGTAGGTGCACGGAGATGGTACAAGTGATTGCAGTGAATGAGTGTTTGCATGAAAAAGAAGTGCTTTTTCCGCATTTGAGATTGTTGTTTCTCTATGAACTACCCAAGTTGAAGAGTTTTTGCAACTCGAGATGTGGTCTTGAAGACAAAAATTATGGAAAGAAAATAATTGGACAAAGTAGCCGTACTCATATGGCTTTCCCAAGATTGGATTACATGATTCTGCAACATCTTCCAGAGCTCATAAATTTATATGATGGTTTTGAAAGCACTGATATCTCCCTCCTGACTGCTCTGGATTTAATCAGATGCCCAAAACTGGAAGGTCTTCTTTCTACCACCACTTCAGGAGAAATCAACAGACAGGTATATATATATATGTTAATTAATAAGACTATTATTATTCATGTAAGTCATCCATAATTCTCATTGGAATTTTACAAATTAAAAATAGTTTTTTTACCTTTTAATATAATTTTGGTACAGCAGTAGAAGGTGTGACATTTGGTTTCGTAAATCGAATGCTTCACCTCCTTTAGCTAGATTTATTTTTAATATGTGAAAATCTAATTTTAATATTTAGGGCTAAAATATCATTTTCACATACTTTTAATATTTCTCTATATACACTAAATATTAATATAATTGAATTATTGTTTTGATTTCCATCTTTCTATTCTTTACCCAACAATATACATATTTGCAATTTTATTTTCTGAGTACACTACTATATAATATAAATATTGACTATACATTAATCACCCCGCATAATACACCGAGATATTATTCTAGTACTTTTTTTTATGTTTCTTGCTTAGACAGTATATTTACATTATAAAACTCAAGATTTTAATTATATTCCAATACTTTCTCGAGTTTTCTTTGTTTTCCCATTTTACTTATTAATTCTTTTTTCTTTAAACTATATTTCACATAAAAATATATTCATTCACTTAAATTGATTAATATTTTTTAATAAAAAATTATTTTATTAATTTAAATATTAAATCAATTCTATTAAAAAAGAGCTGAAAAGTTAAATAAACAAAAAAGAGAGAGGGATTACTTTATTTCAGAAATAGTGTATTTCATTTAACTAATCATGTATGTAATTGATTTGCAGGTCGTGGGTATTTCATTTCCAATAGACAACTTTACTAGACTTGAGAAGTTGTGTATAGAAGGATTTGACAAGATTAGCTCCTTATTTTCAACTTCAATATCCCCTATTCTCATCAATCTCAAAAAATTAAAAATTGTAAGATGCAAGAATTTGGTAAAAGTGATGGAGGAGGAAGTTGATGAATCACATGGAAAGACTCTTGTTTTTCCTTGTCTGGAAGAGCTATATCTCATTGGACTACCCAAATTGAAGATATTTTGTGAATGGTGGTGTGCTCTGGAACTGCTGTCATTGGAAAAAATAGAGATTGATAGTTGTCCTGAAATAGAAAGATTTAGCTTGGGATCTCTAAGTACACCCATTCTCAAAACGCTCGTAATAAAACATGTTGACTTTCTCATTCGAGGAGATTTGAATGATGCGTTGCAGCAATACTTCTTTGGACAAAGAGTAAGAACATGCAATTAACACTTTTTAATCCTTTCTCACACTTGTTTTCAGTTTTCTATTGTGTAAGACTTTGAAATTGGCTACAAAAATGAATTACTTTGTCATCAATATGCAACAAAAAGTTGAAGTAATATCGTGTTGCTACCATGACACCATGTTACTTTAATTATTCTTCTTTTTAATTAATTTCTTTTCATTCTAATTTCATGCAACGCTAATTAATTTTTCTTCTTCTAATTATTCAATTAGGACAAAGCAATTTTAAGTGAAGATCAGGAGGAGACAGACGAAATAGAGGTGGTGGAGGTACATATATAATTTACGCAAAGTATCATTGTAAATAATATATTTATATTTTGTGTGTATTTTATAATTGGAGAAGTTGTTTCGCTAAAGGCGTATACTTTAATTATACTCCCTCCTATTCAAAATAACTGATGTTTTGACGTTTTATTTTATTTGCAAAATAGATATTGTTTCAAATTTGCCCCTAAAAATAATAAAATATATAGATAGATGTATTCTTCTAATTACAAAGTTAAACATTAATTTAGAGTAAATAAGGAACCAATTATTTTCTTAATATGTATGCTCTCATCTAAAATGATGTCATATATTTTAAATAGGAGGGAGTAGTAATATTATATAATAAAAACAATTTATACTATTTTAAATTATACAGTGAAAATGATTCATAAGAGACTTACTTAATAATTGATTTTATGATTAATTAAAGTTTATGAACCTTTAATTAGATTGAACTGAATTTACTTGTTTTGTTATTAGATTGGAGGAAATTTGTAATCATCAACTTATATACTTTTGTAAAAGATAAAATATAAAGAAACTTAAGGGACTTGGTTCAAAAAATTTAAATTTCTATTGAGAAATAAAATGATTGAGTAATTTCTCCTGCTACCGTGACATTATATTATTTTTATTCTTCTTTTTGATTAATTTCTTTTCATTCTGATTTGTTGTTATCCTTTGACGCTAATCATTTTTTTTTTCTAATTATTTGATTAGGAAGAAGCAACTTAGGTGATGTTGAAGATGATTAGAAGGAAAAGGACAAAATAGAGGAGAAGGTACATATATAATTGAGAAATAATTATACTACGAATCAATTTTACTATCAAATTTGTTTACATTTTGTGTGTATTTAATAGCGGTATTAACTTTTTCATGTAAATACATTTGTTTGATGATAATAATAATAATAATAATAATGTATATTGAAAATAAATTAATATTGTTTAGGTTGCATAGTGAAATTTAGTCAATAAGTGATTTCTTTGATTAGTTAAATTAAGTTTATGAATACTTAATTAGACTAAAATCAGATAATGATCAATTTATTTTGCTTATTAAAAAAGATATAGGGGTTGTTAATGAGAATAAAGAATGATAAATCTACCTACATTATATATATTTGTGCGCTGTGAAAAATGGAAAAAATTGACTGCATACCTGATAATGTTATATACTACATTTTTTTCAGGAGTGAAGAGCAGGGGAAATTAAAGATGGTATTCTGTTCAGCAACAAGGAGGTTGTGCCAAAGAATTGCATGTTTGATTACTGTCATATATATATGTGTGTTGTCCTTTCTTCAATTAAAAGTGGATTTATATTTAAGAGCGGGTAGGTGGATTTATTTTATATTTAAGATTTTTTTTATATAAAGATTGAATCCGAAAGCCGTCGTTAAATTTAGAATCCGAAAGCGAGTAGGTGGGTAATTATTACCCGATTCGATGTTTATTATTAGCAGGGGATTTACGAGGCTATTTTGTAAGTGGGCTTTAATTTTATCGAATCTGATTAAGGAAGGTATATAACAAGCCTTGATCCGACGCTGCCCAAGAAATATATATGGGTGGAAAAAGTAGAAAAATTGAGCAAATCGAATAGCCAGACGTACGTCTGCCTCTTTTTCCTCCGGCAATCGTGTTTCTCTTTGTTGAGGGTAAATTTTTTTTTCTCCTCCTTCTAGGTCTCTGTCTCTGCTTTCTCGCATTGTTTGTTACGCCCAAGGATGTTTTTTAATAGGATATTGTTTGTTTTAATTAGGGAAGAAAGCAAGTAATAGGGGAATTCTTTCAGAGAAATTGGCCTTAAAATTTGTGCCCCATTCATACACATGTTCTGCCTACCTATGACCTTGCAACTTTCTGCCTACATGTATTCCACGGGTAAAGAGCACGTTTGATCTCATGAGAATTTGTGCTCATGAATTTAGTTCTTTTTTTTAACATGAATGGTCCCAAAAGATTTTTTCATTAAAAGTAATGGATTAATATGGGACCAAATCTGTTTAATACAAATTCTCATGGGACCATGTGTGCTATATTTTTAACGAGTGGAACTAAATATGCTAAAAAAAGGACCAAAAAAAAAACGTGGGACCTGATTCGTTAAATAAAAATTCTCATGGGACTAAACATGCTAATTTACCCTGTATCCCAGTAATAGATACACATGGAAGTAATTAGGAATTATAGCTTGTGAAGCCTGATGGGTTTGAAGAATATTGCAAGGCTTGTAAGGCCATTACTGAATAATGCAGCAAGATTAAACATGTGTGGATAAATATGTGGGTATAATGAATGTGGGCTCCTGATAGTGACTATAGTCTGAATTGAAATATGAAAAAAGATATATAGTTAAAATTTGCTACTCTTGTTTTAAGGGTAAAATTTTGCAATTTTTTTGAGGTATATGTCTCATAACAAACACTCAAATAAAAATTATATTAATTTAACTATCACCTATTAAACACTAAAATAAATATATGTCACCTAGCTATTCAATTTATTCTTGCAGATAGTAACAAATTCACATCTTAGGAGAAAAAGTCCAATCTTTACTAATACTTTAATATTCTTAGTATTATAAATATAACATGTTGTATTACCTACTATCTTAGTATTATAAATGTAACTAATCAATAAAAAAGTTGGAACTGTAATATTCTTACCAACCTTTATAGAGCTAAGGCTTTCTGTTTTTGCCCACATACACATCATATTCTTGTCTACAATAGAATAACATCTTATTTTAATGATCCTGCTAGATTAGATGCTAATATATATCACATTAACAAGATTATATTTATTGAAGCTTTCTTTTGTCTATTGGTATGATAAAAAAAAAAGTAGTAGCTAAAACTTTTAAGCTTTCATTAGTAGTCTGAACATGAGTTAGCTGGAGTACCATGTTACCGAATTGACTTGTATGAGCGCACACTCTTTAGTAAAAGATGAATGTAAATTCAACGAGGACAAGGAAACTGAGTAAGTCATGTATACATATTTATTATATTTTGTTAATTACTAAAATTGATATTAATTTGCTTCTTTCTTTATACATGCTTATCAGGAGATGATGAAAAAGAAGCGAGAAGAATACGTTGAGCTCGGAATTGTAAAAATCGCAGAGGAGATAGTGTTTGAGGTTTTAGGTCATAGAATAGGATATGTAGAAGGTCTTGGTTATGGTCCTCAACCTCCAAGGTGCATATCTTTCTGTACAAGGTGCAACTTTAGCCAAACTTATGGTGCATCTGACAGAAAAATGAATTGAATTTTAAAATACATCAAGATTTTTTTTTATTAGTTTGTTTCGTGTTATGATAACAAATATTACTTGTTGCTTTCTAATAATTTGAATGAGTATTTTGTTAAATGCAAATTAATTTTTTATCTTTAATTTAATTTTTTTGCATTATGTTTTGCTTTTTATATTTAGTAATTGAAATATTATTTTATCATGTCAATTTTTTTGATTGCTTTAAATAAAATTTAATGTTATTATTAATTTAGTATATAAATATTCAAATAATAGTCAATAAAAATAATTTGTTGTCTTTGTATCTAAATATAATAACAATATGATTTCATACAATTTCACATCATTTTTATGACAGAATATTTTGTCAAAATTTCATATCTTTTAACGATGTTAATTAATTTGTCATTAAATTTGAATATTTGGTGAAGAAATAAATTGTCGTTATATCTAAATGTAAAATGACGATTCAATTTCAGTCATCTTAGTGTAATTTTTTCTTGACGAAAAAATTTAAAATATGACGAAAGAAAATTGTCACTGTGTTTAAAACTTTAGCGATGTTTATCATCTTTGTCGCTAAATATCATATTATGCTGACAAAAATAATTTTTCACCATTTATAAATTATTTAGGGATGATAAATATTTCATCACTATATTGCATCCAATAATGACAAATTTTATCGTCATTATATATGTACATATATATCTACAATAAAAAATTTGTCACTAAATTACACTCATTGATGACAAATTTTTATGTCATTATATATGTATACATCTAATAACAATTACTACTTCGTCACAATAAATACTATTTCATGACGAATTATATAAAATATGACGAAATAATTTATCTAATTATGACAAAAATAATGTCACTAATATTTGGTGAGTAGTGTAATACATGGATAATCGTCACAAAAAAATAAATATTTAGTGACAACAATTCAGATCGTCATGTCAAATCGAACTTTTTGTAACGAAATACCATATTAGCGACAAAAATTTGATGCCGAAAGTGACAATTTATCTGTCACTATAGGTAAAATGATATAGTAACGATGTCTTTTATTGTCACCAAATGTGGATTTTTTATGACGAATCAAAAAGCGTCACATTTACCAACTACCACACACTTTCTACGACGTTCTTTGCAACAAAAAAAATTGTCACCAAATATCAATTGTGACAAAAAATAAATATTTTATGACGAATTTTTTCATCGTAATTTCTCAAATTTCTTGTAGTGTTTTCGTTGCAAATGGTAAAATCATTTCAATTTTTATTATGCGCATCTACTAATGAAATTAATTAATTGTGCAGGTAAAGGGAGAGTGAGGTAGTGCACAAAGAGAGGAGGGAGAGAGCTTCAAAGGTCAAAGGAGGTGATTTGTTTAGAATCAATTCTGGAAAGAGAGACACTACAGTGGTGACAAACACGATTCACGATTATTAAGCATGATTATTAATTTTAAAAAAATTACTTATAGGTTGAAAATCGCATTCTAAGAAAATAAAAATTTTAAAAGTGAAAAAGTCCTGGAGTTCGGTTGATAACCGCTCTATAAGGTGGATTCTTGGATAGCGGTCAAAAACCGCTTTCTAAGAGTTTTATGGAGAGCGATTTTTTTAACAGCTCTCTGAACTTAAAGAGCTCTTATAACTGCTCTCTAAGTGAAAAAATAACAGCTCTCTAAGTTCATATCTACATTAGTGTTAGTTGTATCATGTTAATTTATTAGTTTAATTTTATTTAGTTGTATGTTAATTTATTAGTATAATTTTATTAGTTGTATCATATTAATTGTATTAGCTAGTTTAATTTTATAAGTTGTATCATGTTACTTTATTAGTTTAATTTTATTAGTTGTATCATGTTAATTGTAATATTAGTTTAATTTTAATAGTTGTATCATGTTAATTTATTAGTTCAATTTTATTTTGTTAATTGTATCATGTTAATTGTAATATTAGTTTAATTTTATTATATATGCTAATTGTATCATGTTAATTTTATGTTAGTTTAGGATTATGTGATTAGGGTTAATTTTAAGTTAGTTTAGGATTATGTGATTAGAGTTAATTTTATTAGTTTACTATGTTATTTTGTATAATTTTATTAGTTTAAAAAGCATGTTATTTTATTTTAATTTAATTTTACTAAAAAATATAATAAATTATTATACATTAGTGCACTACAAAAAAAACGGGTTTTAGCGACCGATTTAGCGACCGAAAATCGGTCGCTAAACACATTTACCGACCAATTAAGGTGGTCGGTAAAATTGTGGTCGCTAACATTTAGCGACCGAATTTCCATTCGGTCGCTAGCTTAGCGACCGCCCAAACGGTCGGTAATTAGTCGCTAAAAGGACCGGGATTTGACCCGTTTTTGAATGTTAGCGACCGATATATCGGTCGCTATTTATATAATTAGCGACCGATATATCGGTCGGTAAATGTATAAAATTTAGCGATCGAAAATATCGGTCGGTAAATATATAATTAGCAACCGATTATTCGGTCGCTAAATAATAATTTTATTTTTTAAAGATTTTGTTATACTTTATTTAGCGACCGAATAATCGGTCGCTAATTATATATTTACCGACCGAAATTTCGGTCGCTAAATTTTATCGTGAAAAAAAAAATTGGGGCCAAGGTGGTTCGAACCCAGGCCTCCAGTGTGGCTCAGCAAGGCTCGAACCACTTGGCTAAGCCCCCAACATATTAACATATGCACCGCAACCTTTATTTGAGCCATATTTGGCTCAGATTAAATCACCCAATTTTGCGCCTGTGAGGGGTCGAACACGCGACCTTTGGGCATCTCAGAGGTGGCGTGACCACTCGGGCACTTGTACGTTGTTGTTCATTTTTGTGCAATTAATTGTATATAACTCCAAATTGAGTCATTTTTTTTAAAATGCTTCTAATTAAATGAGTATTGTTTCTACTTTATTTATGTTTATATATATTTCATTAAATATTATAATGTTAAAAT
>JAPKLY010000606.1:23086-34721 GCA_026898435.1 Prunella vulgaris | reverse complement strand
TCAACCAATAATCAATAACAATATTCAATAATCAATAATCAACTAATGCTAATCATTTAATCAACTAATACTAATCAATTAATATCAATAATACAATATATAATACTAATAATACCAATAATACAATATATAATTAATACTAATAACACTAATACTAATACTAATATACAATAATCAATATCAATATATATATAATATAACATATAATATATAAATATATATATAATATATAAATAAATATATAATATATATATAAATAAATATATAATATATAATGCATAACATATATAAATAAATATATAATATATAAATAAATATATAATATATATAAAATTAATATATAAATATGAGTATATACCTTTCACCAGTGGCGGGCGGACGGCGGCGGCGGCTGGACGGGCGAACGACGGCGGCGGGAAGGACGGGCGAACGGCGGCGGCTGGACGGGCGGACGGCGGCGGCGGCTGGACGGGCGAAACAAAGGTTTTGGTTTTTTTTTTGTTTTTCTCATTCTGAAATCGATTGGGATTTGTTTTCTGATATTATATTTAGCGACAGCCTAATTGGTCGCTAACTTAATCAGGTTTTTGCCACGTGGCTTCCACCGACAATTTGTCCGTTGATTAGTCATTTTATTATTTAGCGACCGATTAATCGGTCGCTAAATAAAAATCAAATTTTTGCCCGCGTAATTTAGGCGGTTTACTTAATTGGCGGTCGCTAATTATAATTAGCGACCGTTTTGGTGGTCGCTAACTAAAAAAAATTATTAAATTTAATTATATTAATCATATATACCTATATCAACACAATTAACTATAGTCAATTAACTATATCAACAACAATATCAACAACAATATCAATTAACTATATCATCAATACTAATAATCATCTTCATCATTTTCTTCATCTGCCTCATCATTTTCTTCATCTTCATCATTTTCTTCATCTTCATCATTTTCTTCATCCTCATCATCTTCTTCATCATCTTCTTCATTTGGTACCCCTTCTTCTCCATCGACTTCGTTGTCAACAATTACCGTATCGGGATTTTCAGCCACTAAATCCACAGAAAGATTGATACCTTCATCAAGAACTACTGTTTGAGCCTGTTGCACTTCAGTTTGGAATGGATCTTCAAATTCTGCAGTGTTGGATGAAGTAGGAGTTTCCACCAACGACCTTGCCTTGACCTTACACACTGTTCTTAAGTTCGGTTTGCCTGAACCCGGATACTTGCAGTAATATACCTGAGATGCTTGTGATGCAAAGATGAATGGGTCGTATGCTGCTGGGTATTTTTTGTTGATCAAAATATCAACAATCTTGTAGTTTGCATCGACTCTTTTCCCTCCTCGTCCTGGATCATACCATTCACAAAAGAACATAACAATTTTTCTCGAAGGCCACCCTGGATATTCCACTTCAACGACTTCTTGCAACACACCATAGTACTCGATCGGTGCTTCATTGTAATTTCCACTGGTAACACAAACACCACTGTTTGAACTGACTTTTACTGAAGCATACACAGCTGTGTGAAATTTATAACCATTTGAATAGTACCCGTTATAACATGTCACTTGTCGAAGTGGTCTTTTGCTCAAAGCTTCAAGATGTGGATTGTGAAGCTGATTATTTTGTCCCTATACATATTAAAATTTTAGAACATTATTGAAATACACATTTTGTAATATGGAATAGTGTTACATACCATTTTTTGGAACCAATATATGAATTTATGGCGAACTGCTTCATAAACCTCTGCTTCTGTGATGCCTGGTTCTTGTTGACGAGTTTGCTCACAAAACATCCTACATATAACTAATAATTAGCAATAAAACCAATAACATATTTACAATATATTTGTAAAAATAATAAATTACTCACTCTATGTATGGTTGAACCTCGGGCGTATTCATCAAGACGTACGACTGTATCGTCTCTTCTTCCCAGTTTTTTTTAAAATACCGTTTGGTCCCTTTACCCAGTGGTCGACCAGCCCGTTTGAACAACTTTGCAAATTTATTGTACACTTTCTGACTGACTTTGCCTTCAATTTTGATGGACAACATCTGAGCATTGAATGATAATTGTGTCTCAGTATCACAACCAGGAAACAGCTTCTGATCGACAGATTTAAGCATCTCAAAAAATCTCTGCGAACGAGGATTTGGTTCCTCTTTCATGTGGTGACCACCCAAACCAGACTCATCAATCATCGTATGATAGCTTTGGAATTCATCCACCGGTGTCTCAGAGCATGGAATAGACGAATCACGGCTCAAACCACCAATCTCAAATCTCTCACCTCCACTGCTACGAAACTGATCATAGAAGGCAACCACTGTTTCAAGATTATGATTCCACCGAACTTCACCATGTACAGTCCAATTGTAATAGTATGGAGTAAAACCAGACATCACGAGATGAGTTAGAACCTCATCAATGCTAAAAAATCTCTTGTTACCGCACTTTTTTTTTTAACAAGGACATCTAATCTGGCCATTCATATCCATGCAGTGTGGATTACCAGAGGCAAATGCAGTAAACTCATGAATTTTCTTGTAAAATTCAGGGTTGATTGATCCTTGTATCAGACGAGGGATTTCATACATCCAACGACGATCAGGGAGTTCCATCTGATTTAAATTAAGAATATACCACATTAGAATTATAAAAAAATTCGCCAGAGTTTCGACTATAAACAAGCATATCCAATTTTTTAAAACAAAAAAATTCATTATATATAATCAAACATCAATTACACATAAAAATTCTAACAAATTAAATTAAATAATTAATGTACAACATGCAAATAATATTAAACTTAAACGGTAAAAATGTAAAAACGTACGGTCAAATTGAAGCAACGAGCACAATGTGACAATGGACTCGAACGATTACAACCAACACGTTGAAATAATATAATTCTTCACATTTCTGAGATTTTTTAAGGTTTTGGGGGTAAATTTTCGTGAATGAAAAGGAAAGAAGAGGGCAGTGGCTGTTCTATATTCGAAGTTTAGCGACCGCTTTTTGTAATTTACCGACCGAAATTTCGGTCGCTAAATGTAAAAACCGAATCGGGCAATAACTGCCCACCTACCCGCTTTCGGTTTTTAATTTTAGCGACCGAAAAAGCGGTCGCTAAAATAAAAATAAGTTACCGACCGCCTAATCGGTCGGTAATATTGTTGACTAATATTGACTGACAATATTACCGACCGATTTAGCGGTCGGTAACTTATTTTTATTTTAGCGACCGCTTTTTCGGTCGGTATTTTCGTTGGAAAATTTAGGATTTGACCAGTAGTCAAAATCGGTCGCTAATCGATCAAAAATCGGTCGCTAATTAATTATTTAGCGACCGATTTCAGTCGGTCGGTAAAAAGCGGTCGCTAAATTCCGTCTTTTTTGTAGTGGTGCATGTTTATATATGACTAATATATTTATTTTATTATTACTAATTGAGTAGATTTTATATAATTATGATTATATATATATATATATATATATAATTAATATCAAATTTTACAAAAATATATATGTTGCACATGTAAAAGTATTATCTAAATATATTACGCATGTTAAAGTATTACGTAACATTTGTTACCTTTATAAAGGTGTTACCCAAGAAATATTACATATGTGAAAGTGATGCCAAGAAGTGTTACCTAAAAATGTACATATTTAAAAGTGTTACTTATTTATAATTGTTGCATGTAAGTGTTACATAATATATAAATTTGAAATACATTACAATAATGTGTTACATAATTTAAAGTGTAACAATAAAGTGTTACGTATAGTCAATTATGTTGTAGTAACAACTTGATTATTGTTGTGAACAGGGTCCAATTATAGCGGAATTTGACAAATTCTTGGAGTTGGAATCATATTCGGAATGGAGTTTAATCAACTAGTATTGCGTACCAGAAGATTAAAAATAACAGAAAAATTAATGACGTGAAGACAAAAGTGTTCAAAATGGTTGTGGATCGTTCAGGCGGTGTAGAGTTCTCGGAAGAGGGGGCTGAATGCATATTTTGCAAAGTGGAGGAAGAAACAGTATCTCACCATTTTTTCAATTTTTAATTTTCTACTTTCTTATGGAATAATTTAAATGTGCGGCCGGGTGTGAAGTTGGTGATTCATAGAAATTTGATCATTAACTTTCTCCTATACGGAGAGTGCATGGGAAAGGGTAAAGCTAGGAAAATAGTGTGAACTATTTGGATTGGTTTGACGTAGATGATTTGAAATACCCGAAACAATGTTATGTTCAATGAAGAGAACACGGACGAAATTAATTAGTTTTATGGAAAAACTGAAAATGAGATGCTAGTCATTGATTAAAGTTTGAAACCAAAATTTGAGAGACTTTTCTATATCAGATTGGTTGATGAATCCTTGCTCTGTATAATTGAGATTGTCGATTTTAGTTGTAAGGAAGCCTTTGATAGTTGAGTTGATGTACTGATAAGGAGTTTAAAAGGTCTTAAAATTTTGTATGTTCTGTGTACTTTGTAAAAGTCCTTGTACGCACCAGGTGTAACGTGAAATTCAAGAGTATTTTTAAAAAGTTGCATCATTTATTACTGAAAAGTCACATATATTATTAATACTGAAAAATATAATTTATTTTTATTTATAATATGTTTAATTTTTCTGTAGTATTTTGTGTAATTTTTAAAAAATGAACTTGAGTTTCACGGTGCACTTGATGCACAAGAGACTTACTCTTTATAAAAGTATTTTGTAAGAATTGAAATACCCTTTATACTCCCGAAATGAAGTAATTATATATTTCACTGCTAAAAAAAATCATTGTTAAGGGTGATTGTTATCACAAATCACTCAACAATAATAGAGGCAAATTTGGTCAAGGTTAGAACATTAATTTGATAAAATTTACACCTCCCTTCTAAACACTAATTCTCACTTGATCATATATTTGACCATAGCACTTTTATATAAATAAATTAGTCAACTAAGGGACGTACATCATGAAAAAAAAAAAAAACAGATAAATATAGATATCATTGACTTTTCCGGATGGCACTTAGCAGTATGAACTTTGAGAAAATACGCAGAAGTTTCACAATATATATATCATAACTTACACACAAAGTAATTACATATTGATTTGTCATCTTATAAAATAAAATAGAAGGGAAGTTACCAGTGGCGGACGCAGAAATTAATTGTAGGGAGGGCACAAAATTATACTCGCTCTGTTTACAAAAAATATACACATTTATTTGCACGTGGTTTAATGCAATATAACAGAGGATATTTTAGAGAATTTTGAGGTCCGTTTATGAATAAAGTGAATATTTTTGGAAAATACATATGATATACTCTCCAAAAATATTCACTTTATAACTAAACTCTATTTTAATAATAAGAATCAAAGTATTATAATATAAACTAGTTCTTGGGTGAGAGTAGTCCTTATTTGAAAATAGTCCCACGTCCTGGTATAAGTTGCTCGTTGCTTTTAGAACAGACGAATTAAGATCAAAGTGAAAAAATACAAGTGATATGATGAAATAAATGAAAAATATTAGGGATGTGATGAAAAAAGTAAAAAAAAAAAATAGTGTAAAAATTATGAAAATAATAATAAAAAAGTGAATAGTAATTTTTATAAAAAGTAAAAAACAAATGAAAAATATATAGTAAAATGAACAAAAATGACAAAATGAGCAATATATAATAAAAGGATGGAGTAATATTTTAGTAATTTAGATTTTATATGAAAATAGTTCTTAATACTCACTAGATTTTTAAAACAAAATAATAAGAATGTTGAAAAAATTGTGCACAAGTATTACTTATTAATCGAACCCATCATCCCATAACAAAAAATAACTGCGGCTGCCTCTGGGCCAAGCAACAAACCCATAGAAAAACTAACATAAAATTTAGTATATTAATTTAAATTTCAGGTGGGGCACCTGCCACACCTTGCCTAAGTGTGGATCCGCCCCTGGAAGTTACACTCTCATTTATTTAATTAATAAAGATTATGCGACTACGGAAATGTAAATTTCAATTAACCATGATACATATGGCCCATATATATCCTCATCACTATAATATATATGTAGAAAATTAATGATTTTGAGATTCTTAATTATCACATAACCAAAAAAAAAAAGTTGTGCTACTCTATGTCCCTTGCGTCTTATTATGTTTGAACGTGTTATGGGTGCAAAGAAAGTGGAATAAAAGATCAGATGAGCAAATACTGCTGATTAACTGAACATTATACTATCAGCTGAAGGAGGTCAGCTGATAGGTCTGCTGAGGGTCATTTGATATGGTCAGCTGAGATCGTCTAAAAAGACTACTGAAAGTCATCTGGTATATCAGCGGAGTCAGCTGAGGAGGTCAGCTGAGTGTTCAGGATGGTCAGTCAGGATGACTGGTCAAGATGTTTGGTCAGATCAGGATGATGGTCAGGACAGCTGGTCAGGTCAGGATGAAGGTCTACTGATGATATCAGCTGAGGACGTATCACATCAGCAGACAAGACAAGAAAGGAGCATACTGACTCCAAGTCAGGAATTAACTCAGGATTAGTTACGAAGCGGTTTAAACTTCCAAATTGGACAACTGGCGATCAGTTTAACAGAATCAAAACTGAAAACCATTGGGCTCTGACAGTTATTCATTTTCGGTTGCAACTGTAGCAGTTATTCGTTGGGTGGTTACAAACTCAAGGATTAATTAGAGAATTCCATACTCCTATATATATACGCACATATGTATAGAGAGATAATCTAGATAGAACGATCATATACTTAGAGAGATCAAATACTTGTAATTTGTATCATCCTCCATTGATTAGTGTGAGAGGTGCCCTCATCCATGGACGTAGATCATTCCTGATCGAATCACGTAAATCTTGATGTTCTTCAATTTATTTATTCTAATTGATTTCAAACAATCATTGTTAACTCAACAGAACGTATTAAATGACACTATAATTAATTAGTTATGCCAAAACTTAGGTTTGAACTTTTGAATGACAATGTATGTATCACTAATTAACAGTACTTGGGTTGTCTTAAAACTAGTGAAACACAAATTGAAATAGAGTCGCAATATATATTAAGATAAACTGAGCTTCTTTTGTATAATTCATAGAGAATTTAATTGGATGAATATTTTATATATATAATAGAAATAATCACATGTTGATACAAAAATAATGCACTATTTTCGAATAAATACAAAATTTTTGCATAATAGTGTAAATATAATTTGAATAATAGAGTTATTTTTTTGCATATTGTACCAATCTGAAAATAGTGCATATAATATTATGTGTGTGTGAGTGACAGATATCATTCATTTGGTAACATTCACGCCCAGGGTGTGTAATCCATAATCACCCCTATGAAATGATAGAAAATTGTGTCGACCGAATTGTAATTTTTTTTTTTTTTTGACTAAATACGTAAACAAATAATAATAAAATCATTTATTTTAGAAAAATTTAAATAAATGATTGAATTTGCCAATTTTTATAAGTTCGTACATATAAGGTAAAACTCTTTTAATGAATCACTTTTGACTCATGCAAAGTAATGCTTTAGATTTCCACTAAAAAGAAACGTCAGTTATATTAAATTGTCACCTCATTAAATTTTTTGTTAATAGATGTTATTTTCAATTATGAGCGTCATATTTTATTCAATTATATTGGTCATCTATATTGTAATCAATGGATTTAATTGAGGTGAGGTCCTATGATTATTGTATATTAATTGATGGGATTAATACTAAAATCGTCCTATAATTTTTTTATGTTTTCGATTTGGTCCCACAACTATGTAATGTTTCAATTTGGTCCCAAAACTATTTAATGTTTCAATTTAGTCTCGTAACAATTCAAATCTAACCAAAATAGTCCACAAGTTGCCGGAAATGACATAAAACGACGTCGTTTTACTCACATGCCGATCACGTGTTATATTTTCGGGTGGAATTGGCTCATACGACACGTGAGTAAAACGACGTCGTTCATGTCATTTCCGGCGATTTAGAACTAATTTGATTAGATTTGAATTGTCATGGCACTATATTGAAACATTAAATAATTATGAGATTAAATTGAAATATTATATTAGTTATGGAACCAAATCAAAAAGATGAAAAATTTATGGGACAGTGATGAGTAGATAGCTAGCACTCAATATGGGGATTATTGGGAACCCTAATTGAGATACTATATTTAGGATGTGTATATTCCTTCATGTACCCGAATATTGATGTGGATACATGTATTTTATAAATCCATTAATTCTTGATTATTAAGCATGATATTTATCTTAGAAATTTTGCATCTAAGGATATTATAGGATTTTATATATATACTTGTGTAATTACAAATAAAATCCCAACACCTTTTTCAAATGGGAAAACTTGAGAATATATTCAATGAGTGGGGATTTAATTAAATAAATTGATCACACTGTTTTACAAAGTTCAAAATTAAATATGAAATTTTTCGTTTGTTAGGCAACTAAAACATTATAGTATTGTACTAGCTTTATGGTAAAATAATTAACACTTATATTTTCCTCATAGTATTAATTTTTATATTAGTTCTAAAAGTGGTATTATTAGTTTACCTTTAAAACTGATCGACCATTTTTGTTAAAAAACATGATAATACTTTTAAGGTCTCATATAGTAATTAAGACTATCATGAAGGGTAGGGTTTGGAGTCAAAATGTATTTCATAAATTTATCTGTGTCATATTTTTATTTTCTAAATTCTACTTCCGAATCTTTTAACATATGTTTACTGAATATTTTTAAGAGAAAAAATCAAAGAGAGGCACACTTTCTCTTTAAATTGCAAAGAGGGGAATGTGCATAAAAATTATAAAAATTGCGTACTCATTATGAGTGTGCAAATATTCTATAAATTGCACATTTATATCTCTTTGTAATAAACCTAAAAAAATATCACTCTTTATAACAACCCCTATATATTAATTTTTATAAAACATTGATCAATATATTATACATTTAATTTTTAAGCTCCCAAAAGTGGGTCTGACTTGGTCATTTGACCAAAGCATTTTTATATTAATTTAGGCTAAACAAGAACTAAACAAATTTTTATATTTATCAATTTGCACACTTTTCATTTTGAATTGTCCCAAACTAATTTGCACACTACTAAAAAGGGAAATATCGATTTGCGTGCACACTCACAAAACTTTCCACATATTTACCCATACACCACTACTTTATTTAAAAAATACATTTTCCTTAAACCGTGTGTCATCCCAGGGGTGCAAATACCCCTGCGACCTATGTTTTAAAAAGCGGAACCGGACGTTGAACCGGACACCCTAGAATTTTTGGTCGGACCGGGTCCGATCGGTCAGACCGTTAATAAAGCGGTTGAGCCGATATGATATAATAATTATATAAATATATATTTAATATTAAAATAAATCCACCAAATATCATACAAATATCAAATATGAAGCTAAGTTCACCACAAATCTAACAAACATCAAATGTGAAATTCCACCAAATATCTTACAAATATTAAATGTAAAATCAAGTTTATCAAATATCTTACAAACATCAAATGTAAAACCAAGTTCATCGAATATTTTGCAAAATTAAGAAAGTACTTTTTTTTAATTATAGGATAGGAACAAAATTAGTAACAAAATTTTATGAAACTAATGATTACGAAACAAACAAAATTTTTAACTTGACAAATGAGCATGACAAGGACTTACTTATATATAGTTATATACACACCCTGGAGACTAACAAAATTACGAAACTAACAAAATTTTCAATGAAACTAACGCCTTACTTACGTTAAAGAGACCACACTCTGCAGATGGATTGATTGGCCGCCGAAGGAAACAGAGCCGCCGTCGCTGGAGAAAACAGAGAGGGCGCCGTCGTTGTTGTTGAAGGAAACACAGCCGCCACGTCGCTGGAGGAAACAGAGCAGCCGCCGCCGGAGGAAACAAACCCGCCACACAATTACAGAATCGAACGCGAGAGTGACTTTATGTGTTATTTTGTTCTTCTCTTTTTTTTTTTTTGCCGTGAGATTCAGATACTGAGATTAGGGATTTAGATTTAGGGTTACAATTAAGTTTTTAATTTGCAAAGAAGTCCTTCAATTTTTTTTTTATATTTCTCCCGACCGCCGGTTCAAAGGGTTGAACCGAGACCGGTTCGACCCGTTTTTTTCCGTTTTTGACCGGTTCTCAAGCGGTTCTTTAGTTGGGCGGTCCAACGCTGTTGAACTGTACGTTGCTCATCCCGGTTCGCGGTTCGACCTGTCGGAACGGCCGGTCGGACCGAATTTTTAAAACATAGCCTGCGACGGAGGGCGTATATATCATTCAAGAAATGGCTAATTAAATATGCGATTTCAGAAGAAGATTCTTGAAACGGTAAACAAATAATTTTAAAAAAAATCTGTAATGATCCAGTTTGCATTTATGGGAGACCTAAAATAAATAAATTACTTCCCCTGTCCCACTATAAGTTGCTCATTTTGTCATTTTCGTCCGTCCCACTATATGTTGTTCATTTGTTTTTTCACTTTTTTTAAAAACTACTATATATTAACTTCTATATTATTATTTTTAATATTTTTATACTATTTCTTTTATTTTTTCATTTTTCTCCACCACATCACTTATACTTTTTCACTTTTTCCACCACATCACTTATACTTTTTCACTTTTACCTTAATTTATATGCCCAAAAGCAACGAGCAACTTATAGGGGAACAGAGAGAGTATTTTTCACGTTAGCAACTCAAGAATATTTTTTAAAATTTGCACAAATTAAAAAATATTTATTTCATCTCAAAATTCAAATTTTAAGAAATACATGACATCAGTTGGTTTTATTTTGTTTTCTCTACAATGCATATCACAGACGAAGTTTCTTTTCCTGCAAGAAAAGAAAAGAAAACCCGAAAATCAAAGTACAATGCCAATAAAATAAACGCTATATTTCAACGGTGTTGAGTTAAAAAAACATGCTAAAGTGGATTTGATGTTATAATTCAACATTTAGCTATTACTTCATCCCAAAGGACATCTATTATAAATACAAGCACGCTTGCCTCCAAATTAAACACAATTTAACTCACTTATCTCCAAATCATGAAGGCTCCTTCCATTTCTTCACTTACATTCATTCTTCTCCTCATCTGCTTATCCTCTTCGGTGGGCCGGGGAGATAACCACGACGACTTCGTCGAATGCCTTGCGTCGAAATTCGACAACTATTCCTCCATTTCCGACGTCGTTTACTCCCAGACCAACTCATCCTACTCCTCCGTCCTCCGTTCCACTTTTTGGAACCTAAGATTCACCTCCGATTCCACCCCCAAACCCCAGTTCATTATAACCCCGGAGCACGAATCCCAAATCCCACCAATCATAAGCTGCGCTAAGCAAAACGACTTGCAAATAAGAACCCGAAGTGGGGGCCACGACTTGGAGGGACTCTCTTATGCATCAAGTGTACCATTCGTGATCATTGACTTGATTAGACTAACCGAAATAACTGTCGATGCTGAGGCCAAAACTGCATGGGTCGAAGCTGGCGCAACCAT
>JAPKLY010000606.1:0-18086 GCA_026898435.1 Prunella vulgaris | reverse complement strand
ATACTTTTATCTTACGAACCAAATGGGCCCTTAATGGATTAAATGGTATCATTGTGGGTCAAGAAAGTAAAGCATGTTAACAGATTATCAAGTGGGTCAGTGGGTGTGTCAGACAATGAATATTTAGGGGTAAAACGTGTCTGGGAGTCACGTTTTATAATGACTTCACCAAACACCGTAACGGATCCGTTATAAATCGTGATTCGTGATCATGATTTTACTTATTTTGGTAAATTTTTTGAAAACCACGTTACTTGCATAACCATAAATATAAAATACAATATTAAAAAAAAAAAAAACCCAAATAATGGTGTAGTAATATTTGTTAATTTTTTTTAATTTTATAGGAATTCCAACGGCAATTGATGGCAGCCTTGAAGTGGTGATGCGTATTGCTGGTGGGTAGTAGTGGGAGAAGTCACGTTTTCGTATCTTTCATTCTTAGTCAAAGATCTTGAAAATGCAAGACCCTCAATCCCTGGCCTGTATATCCATTTCAGTTTATCAATTTTAAAATTTAATTATGGACCTGGATATTCTCCGTTCATAATTGAATAGTTCACTCCGTTTACTTTATCACCCTATATTTTCTTTTTATTGTAAATAATCTTTACCATTATATGATTTAATTTATTTTCATATTCACTCCACTCTATCTCAAAGCAAAAACCCCGCGCTTCAATGAATCTGTACGCCGGAGAAGGGACGAACCTGCGAGTCGCCGAAGAAAGGGAGGGACGAGCGCTGGAGAAGGGAGGGTTTGAACCCCGTGCGTGCTCCTGTGAACGTCCGCGACAAATTACAATGGATAAAGATACAAATATCGACTTTTAAATAATTTGAATGTGAATTTCTTATAGGGTGGTGAAGTGATCTGGGTAAACTACGGAAAGAATATGTGGGTCCTTCAATTATATAGAAAATGGGTCAAATTACTTGGGCTTCTTACTTTTTTCAATTGGGTCGAAAACAATAAGACATGGATTAAATAAATGGGCCACTATTCATCAAAATTAGTGAACCCCCTTTCTTTGTTGTAATCGAGAGAAAAGCGTAAAGCGTAAAGTAAATAACACAGTATTGATAACCCAGTTCGTCACAGAGTGATTACGTCTGGGAACGACCAAGCCAGGAGAGTATAAACTATCTGCCGTAAAAGTGTTTACAATATTGATGTGTATAGAATACAAAGGGAACGATACAATATATAAGAGTACCTAACCCTAGCATCTAAGTCTTGTGGGCCTAAAGCCCACTGGACTATAATCTAATATTATGTCCATACAATAATATAATATATTATGAATATATTATAACACTCCCCCTTGGACATAATAATGACAAGGAAGAATACAAGAGTCACCCAGTGGAGTATTATAAACAATCTTAAAGATCCAATTATTATGATTGTTTAGTATTTGATACTCCCCCTGAAGATAACAACCTTCTAAGTCGACGCATCCCGATTCCATGTACGTATTTTTCAAAAGTCGAAGTGGGAAGGGATTTAGTGAACAAATCAGCTAGATTGTCACTTGAGAGTACTTGTTTTATCGTGATCTCACCACTCTTTTGGAGCACGTGAGGATAAAAGAATTTTGGGGAAATATGTTTCGTCAAGTTCCCTTTGACATAGCCATTGCTCATTTGTGCTATACATGCAGCATTATCTTCATAGATAATTGAGGGGCTTAAGTCAACAGAAGGGATACCACACGAATCGTGAATGTGTTTTACAAGGGACTTTAACCAAACACTTTCTCATGCAGTTTCGTATAGAGCTATGATCTCTGAGTGGTTTCGTAAAGAGCTATGATCTCTGAGTGGTTTGTTTGACAGATCTCCATGAAATGGCTGTTCCACCACAGAGGAAAACATAACCCGTTTGAGATTTCGCATTATGGGGATCAGATAGATAACCAGCATCAGCATAACCTATAAGTGTTTTGTCTTGGTTTCTTTGATAGAAAAGACCATGATCTTGTAATCCTTGAAGATATCGTAAGATATGTTTCACACCATTCCAATGTCTCCTCGTAGGGGTGGCACTGAACCTTGCAAGTAGATTCACTGCAAAGGCAATATCGGGCCTAGTGCAGTTTGCAAGATAGAGCAGTGCACCAATTGCACTTAGATAGGGAACCTCAGGTCCCAATAGCTCTTCGGTATCTTCTTTAGGTCTAAATGGGTCATTTTCCATATCAAGGGAACGGACAACCATTGGAGTGCTTAAAGGATGAGATTTATCCATGTGGAATCTCTCCAACACTTTCTTTAGGTAAGCTGATTGTGTATCAGTATTCCTTCAGGAAAATGCTAGATCTGCAGGCCGAGACAGAACTTGGTTTTACCCAAAGTTTTCATTTCAAATTCAGTTTTTAAGATTGAACTTGCTTCTTCAATCTCTTTCCTTGTTCCGATAATGTTTAGATCATCCACATACACCGAGATGATGCAAAAACCATTAAGGAATTTCTTAATAAAGACAAAAGGAAAAGCCTCGTTATTTACGTATTCCTTCTTCAGGAGGAATTCGCTTAGTCGATTATACCACATACGACCTGACTGTTTTAAGCCATATAACGAGCGTTGCAATTTAATGCTGAACATACTACGATGTTCGTTATTCATCATTTGGGGAATTTTTAACCCATCAGGGATTTTCATATAGATATATCAAAATCTAATGATCCGTATAAGTATGCGGTAACTATGTCCATTAACTGCATTTATCTGCCAGGGATATATGGCGGAACTTTATAATATTAACAACAGGAGAATTTATTTGATCACATCAAACTCAATAATGGGTCATTGCGAAAAACCCTTAAGCTGTTAATCTCGCTTTGTATCTCTCAACTTCATTTTGTTTCGTATTAATACCCATTTATATCCTTCAGGGATAAAATATTTAGGGGGTATGTACGATAGACAAAATAGTTTATTTTGCGAGTCTAGCTCTTCCATATTTGCTTCTTTCTATTGTATCTAATCAAAGTGCTTCGAGCACTGAATTTAGATACTGGTACCAGATTTTAGAAAGAACAACTATGGGTACGAATATGTTGTAAACAACAGTGATATATCTCCTGTATTTATTTATTTTAAGATTTATGTAAACCTGATCTTTATCATTTCCCAAATGTATGTATTGATCTGGGTGTTCCACAATCCTAGTATTTTGATTGCTATATGCACGTGCTATTTACTAGGATTTCTCGTCTTCAGGACGAATCTCTTCAGGAGATTTCAAGAGTGACTGAATATATTATTAGCATTAGTATACCATGGTTTTGTGTAAGGAGGTTCATTACGCTTTTGGTATACAGGGGCATCAATGTTATATGATTTCATTGGAACCTCAATTATTCATAGTCACTTCATTTATAATCAGTAATGCATTTGATAATGCATCTGGCAGATTACTTGCTGATTATTGCAAGTTTATTTTCTTTTGAACTTGTGGGTCAAGTTTGATTTGTGCGTGGGTCTAAGAACTGAAGATCTTTTGTGTTCCAAGTAATTTAACGACATTTATTAATTGTGGTATTTTTCTCTCCCCCTAAGGCCGAAAATAGATCTTCATCGAATGTGCAGTCAGCGAAACGGGCTGTAAACTGATCCCCAGTTAAAGGCTCGAGGTATTTAAGTATTGTGGGAGATACAAAGCCGATGTAAATACCGAGTTTCCTTTGTGGGACCATAGATGTTCGCTTAGGTGGTGGTATTGGAACATACACTGCACAACCGAATGTACGCAGATGGGAAATGTTAGGTTCATTTCCACACACGAGTTGAATAGAGGAATATTCATGATATGCAGTTGGTCAGATTTGGATTAGTGATGATGCATGTAAGATTGCATGTCCCCAACATGAAACAGGTAAGTTCATTTTTTGTAGTAGCGGTCTAGCGATTAATTTAAGATGTTTAATTAATGATTCAGCTAGACCATTTTGAGTATGAACATGAGGGACCGAATGTTCCACTTTGATTCCCAGTGCCATGCAAAAATCATCAAATGCCTTAGAGTTGAATTCACCGGCATTATCCATACGAATGGATTTAATAGGATGATCTGGGAATTGAGATCTCAACAGAATAATATGTGCAATAAGCTTTGCAAAAGCAGTATTGCGAGTGGATAGCATGGTGACATAAGTCCACCGACTGGATGCATCTATTAGGACAATAAAATATTGGAATGGTCCGGATGCTGGGTGTATCGGTCCACAAATATCTCCTTGAATCAGCTCAAGGAATTTAGGAGATTCAGTTCTTACTTTACTACTAGAAGGACGAATTATTAGCTTACCCATTGTGCAAGCATCACATATGTATTCATTAATAGAAGGGATTCTATTGTGTGTTATGTTATGGCCAAATGAATTACATAAAATCCAACGCATCATTGTTTGTTCTGGATGTTCTAACCGCTCATGCCATAGTTTGAAAGAATTTGGATCATTAAATTTTAGATTAAGGGTTATATGGAGATTTGAGGGTCTGATGTATGTGTAATACAGGCCAGACGAGAAAGATGGAAGTTTTTCGACGATGTGTTTACGACAATTTAAATAGTGAGTCATCAACAGATATCCACTATTGTCCTTAGTATTTGTTCCAATGTGATAGTCATTCTGTCGAATGTCTTTGAAACTGAGGAGGGCAAGCTTTGATTGTGGAAACAATAAAGCATTTTCGATTATTAATTCGGTACCCATAGGTAGAATGATCGAGGCTCTCCCGGAGCCAACGATTTGTATGTCGTCATCGGAAATAGCAGTGACACTTCCTTTCTTTTCAGTTAATGTTTGGAAAAATTGTTTATCTTTTAAGATAGTATGTGTAGTAGCACTATCTACTAAGCACAAAACATTAATCTCCATAAGCACACAAGTGTATGTTTAGATACATTTAGATATGAGGAATGCTAATGAGAGCCAAGATTACAAACGCTGATTGATCAGTCGCACAAGGGATCACTTAGGTCCTACTTTATCAAAAACGTATTAAATTATTTTTGTAGACAATAGTCATATGTTCACCCAAGAGGTCATCCTTGTCTATGACAAAGCCTGCTTCGAGCAGGTCGGTGTGGTGTGTTTCACCGTGAGGAGTCTTCCCCTTTTTGTCTTTTAGCATACGTTGATACGCCTCCACCAAATGTTTTGGTGTACGACATGAGCGAGACCAATGGTCGTCGCATGCACACTTGTGACAGACTTGTTTGTTCTGTGCACGTGAGCTCGATGGTTGATCTTGAGGTGCATTCTTTTCAGTTGCACTAGGTTGTGCATTGTTGCGACCTCGACCTCTTCCCCTACCACGGCCTCGACCTCGGGTCGATCCGTGTCCCCTACTCGCCTCATTTCCTTTTCCACGTTTACGGCCTCTAGAGTTCCTCCGAGTAGCATGTGCTTCAGGCACAACTTGTGAGTCAACCGGTCTAGTATTGTGATTTTTCATCAACAATTGGTTGTGCTTTTCTGCAACTAAAAGTGCAGAAATGAGCTCGGAGTGTGATTGATACTCTTTGGCCCTGTACTGCTGCTGGAGTACAAGATTACTAGCGTGGAAAGTGGAAAGAGTTTTTTCAATTAACTGATCATCAGTTATTGTTTCTTTGCACAGCTTAAGCTGAGAAACTATGCAATGTAGGGCGGAGTTGTACTCCGTTACAGACTTGAAGTCTTGGAAACGAAGTGTTATCCATTCATGTCTGGCTTCGGGAAGGATCACATTGTGTTGTTGCTGGAATCGATCCTGGAGGGATTTCCACAATGTCGATGGATTTTTTTCAGTGAGGTATTCGTTCTTAAGATCTTTGTGAAGATGATGTCTTAAGAAAATTAGATCTTGTGCCATTTGTGTGTTTGTGGATTTAGATGGTTGTCTAGTTGTGTCGGTAAAGTCTTTAGAGACAAAGTGGAATTCAACGTTGAGAGCCCATGTCAAATAGTTATGGCAATCAAGTGCCAATTAATCGAATTCATGTTTAGTGATGTTTGACATATTTTTGCTACAAAAATTAATAAATAGAAATTTATTAAAAATTATTTGTTTGTAGCATTTAATAATTAAGGCTCAATCATTAAAAATGCTAAGACAAAAATTGTTTGCATAAATACACATACAAACATAAACGCTTCATAACAGCATATTCATATAATTATGTGATTTTATACCGTGCGTATAATCAATACGGTGGCATGGATGCATATATACAGGCATATAGACAAATCTGACAGTGTACATATATGCATTCAAATACATATGAATTTCAGTAGGAAAGATATATCATACAATCCGCAGGAGAAAACCTATGCATGGATTTCTATTTTTCAGATAAAAAATTAAAGCAGAAACTTACGGTTTCAGCAACAAAATTAAAAATTAATCCCGATTGATTTGATCTAGAAAACAGCTTGAGCAATCCTCTCGTAAATCCTTAATGCTCGTAGAGACTCGTGCTGATAACGTGTTGTAATCGAGAGAAAAACGTAAAGCGTAAAGCGTAAAGCAAATAACACAGTATTGATAACCCAGTTCGTCACAGAATGATTACGTCTGGGGGCGACCAAGCCAGGAGAGTATAAACTATCTCCCGTAAAAGTGTTTACAATATTGATGTGTATAGAATACAAAGGGAACGATACAATATATAAGAGTATTTAACCCTAGTATCTAAGTCTTGTGGGCCTAAAGCCCACTGGACTATAATCTAATATTATGTCCATACAATAATATAATATATTATAACACTTTTCAACTCTATTTCCTCGATTGATTTCACAAAATTAGAAACTCGTGTTTGCTTCGAAATTTCCTCATTTTACTAACAAAATAGCAAAGCATATTCTTTTCCCATTTCTAAGTGCAATTAGTCAACAATGAGTAAATAAAAATATGAAATTACAATAAAATAGACGCTAAAAGCACTATAAAAATCATACAATTTTTATCCGAATTAATTTTATGGCTATGTAAATATTTAGAATTGAAATCTATGGATTTATTCCTTGTTTAAGTGGTGTTGTGTGGGCTATTTTTATTGGTGTGCTTAATATTTATTGCAAGCATGTTTTTAGTGATCATGATAATATGTTAAATCCATTTTAGTGAGATAAGATTGAAGAACTTATTTCATTAATTGAACCTAAGCATACTACCTAATAGATTATTAGTTTGAGAAAATGGGTAATCGTAAGGAGGGATTAGAATAGTCATTTGTGCTATTTTGGATTGTGCAGTATTTGTAAAGTAGAAATACATGTTTATATTATACTTTCTTAGAATTAATTGGATTGAAAAAATTGACTCATTCTACTTTAGTGATCATCTCTATAAGAATCAACTCAACCACTTAAATGAGTTATTAGTCATGGATGAATTTATAGGTATTGCATATGTTTTAGGACCATTTTTCTCTAATTCATTATTATTCGTTTATTTTTGTGAATAAATTTGCATGAAACTTGATTAATTCATTTTATTAGGTTGCTATTTTCTATAATTAGTAATTGTTACATTCAGTTGGTAATTTTGAATAACTAAGTTTGAAACACTTTTAAAGAAGCGATCTTTCTACAAAGAACAAAACTATTTCATAATATTTTATATTAATTTTTTTCTTGTGAGATAGATTCGTATTTACCATCCTACGATTATTATCGTACACTTGCAATTTTTTATTTTAGGTGTGAAAAATATTGAAACAAGATTCAAAATGTAAAATGACATAATCACATAGTATTTCTTTATGCCAACAACAACAGAGGGACCAAAACTATTTCTTTACTACAGTTGCCATTAAACCGGACGACCAAGGGGATCTTAAAAGTAATATTTTATGTAAAATGAAGACAAACCGTAGGGACTATAATACTTTATGAAAAACACAATAATATTTATAACATAATTAATATTCTAAACGTAAAATAGTACAAAAATATCAATTGGGGCATCAAAACAAAGACTGCATACACTAAGGAAACTTACCATACAACTGAGGGGGGTGGGGGAGGGAGGCAAATCTCCAATATTGTCTGGATCTCTCAATTTCATCTTTGTTGCTCCCTTATCTTCAAAATGGATTCAGAGTTGAAGGGTCTAGTTTTCGAAGTGAAGGGGTTAATTTCTGGAGAATTTTGTGTTAATGAATTTGGGGTTGTTTTCTTTTTTTCTGCCTTCAACCTAGGAATGTAAACGAGTCGAGCCGAATACTGTCAAGCTCGAGCTTGGCTCGTTTGCTCGGTTATAGGCTCGAGCACGGCTCGAATTCTAATAATTGAGCTCGAACTCCCCTCATGTGTAAAATTTTAAGCTCGTGAATAGCTCGATCTCGGCTCGAAAAAAGCTCGTTTGCATAGTTTGAGTTCGACTCGAAAAAAAGCTCGTTTGCATAGTTTGAGTCTGGCTCGAAAAAAAGCTCTTTTACAAAGTTCAAGCTCGGCTCGAAAAAAAGCTCGTTCGCATAGTTCGAGCTCGACTTAAAAAGCTTATTAAAAATATACAAAAATAAAATATATCATCAATAATTTAATATCTAACAAAAAAAAAAAAAATTAGTTCGCGATAATATAAAATCTTCCAAGTAAAAGTCAACAACTACTTAAAATTTAAACAAAGAAAATAAATTGTTCAAAATAAATTCTTCCCAAACAACAATCAATAACACTAATATTTTTATTTTTTAATTCAATTTTTTAGCTTACACAACAATATGTATAAAGTATAAACTTGACGTACCCTTCAACTCATATTTTAAACGTATTAATCTCATCCATTAATTTTATTCTATATCTTCTATAAATATGTAATCTCTATTTACTTTCATTCATTCTACTCTATCGTCTTCTCTAGTCTACAAATTATAGTAAAACGTAATGATAGAATGAGGGTTATTACATTTTAAGGTATTACATAAGTTTTTTCCCTTCTATTCTTCTCAATTTCTTCTGTACCGTCCACTTTGTATGACTCTATTTCAATATAAATATTTTTTCATCTACATGTAATTGTCGCATCCCTAATTTTATAAAGCTTTTGTAGACAAAATTATATAAAAAAAAAACATACTCGAACAACAATAAAATAAATTAAATGGACGTATTTACTTTGAAAATTTGCAGCGAAAATAATTAATATAAAGGCAAAATACATTAGTACTTAGATTATTTATACCCAAAAAGATAGTATATTCTGTCGTAGTTAAAGTAATAAGCACATACTTAAATTATCTATGTGATGCGACTCGCAATACCAAAAACTGTCAAACCCAAAGTTAACATCGTAGTATATTAGAAAACACTATGAACTAATTTATTGATATTAAATACTATACAGCAAAACAGGCAATCCACCATTGCTCCACCGCTCCCCCTATAATCTGCAAAATGTTAAATAATTTGGGGTGAACAATCAACTAGCTCAGTGGGATTCCCTTTGTCACAATTAAATATCACAAGTAAATCAAATCATCAGCTCACATAACATGCATGCATGCATGAAGCAATGCATCTGTATATTGGTCAATCTGTATATTGACCATTCTGTATATTGACCAATCTGTATATTGGCCAATCTGTATATTGGCCAATCTGTATATGGTGGAGTTGCCTCCAAGGAGCTTACCCTCCTGGACCGAAGTCCCCGCAAAGTTACAACGACCTTAACGTCGAAGCAACCCAATAATTCAATATATATGTCAATATCATGTAGCAAGTAACAATAAAATTCACATGAACATTTAAAAGGGACAAAGCAAATAAAACCCCACCTTAAATCTTGATTGTCCTTGTAAATGTGTAGTTTACTTAAAGCGAGAGTTGCTCAACACCTAAAATAATTAAATAATAAATTTTAAAATCATTATTAAAATATATATATAAAGTTTAGAAAGAATCTAATGATTTAAATGTTAATTTATTGTGGATTTACAACTAAAAATATTACCACAACATTTCTTATTTTAAATTCTTTAGAAAATATGAAAATAAATGATATATAAAAAAAATTGGTTTCGGTTTTTAAAAAAAACTATTAATTTCCCCATTAATGGGTTTAGCAATAACATGAGTTTTCATCTCCTGTTACCTTCCTCCCTTTTAAAAAAAAAACAAATTTTAACTCCAAATCAAAGAACACAATTAAAAATAAAATAATATAACTTTAGAAAAACAAAAATCCATTTGAAGCCCCTTTTCTAATTTAAGTTCTTCAAATTCTTATAACTAAAAGTAATATTCAGATTAATGATTCATAGAGGTTCTATCATTACATATATATGATATATCTTCTCGTATATATATATATATATATCGGAGCAATAAAAGAATTAAATTGAAAATGAAGAGAGTGAAAGAAATTTATTTTACCTATTTCAATAGATCAGGAAACCAAAAAGAAGGGATGGAACTGTGCTTCTAAAATATCAAAATATGGGTAATTCAAAAGGAAGTAGTATACTTTCGCCGAAGAAGAGGGGGAGAGAATGTATTTTCAATTTCTTATGGCTAAGAGTATGTTTACAGGATAAGGCTCAAACAATTTAAAAGATAAGGTTTAGTAGTTGCTGATGCTTTTAGATAATGGTCTCATTTGTTTGATTTTTTTTTTTTTTAAAAACAGCTAATAGAGATAATTAGGATATTGGGCCTTTGGGCCTGGAAGTTCCAAAAACTTGTACTCCCCCCGTCCCGCAGGAATTTGCACACTTTTCTTATTTGGATGTCCCACACAAATTTGCACACTACTAAAAAAGGAAGCATTGATTTACGTGCACACTCACAAACATTTACACATATTTACCAATATACTATTACTTTATATATAAAACTATTTTTTCTTAAAAAATGTGCCGTCCCGCAGGGTGCAAATTCCTACGGGACGGAGGGAGTACATGTTAGTTGATATAACATTTATTTTATTATAAATCCTTTAAACTAATATAAATAAACAAATTAATAAATAGTATTAAACGAATAAATTTATATATTTATATACTACATATATATAAATATCTTATGTATGCATTTCTTTTTAAAATTATTCATAATAATAATAATAACTTATGTAAATTTTTTTATCTATGGTGATTGAGTCTACGGGTGTTACAGTAATTATTTAATATTTTATTTTATTAATATAAATAAATTTTAGTAACACATTATTGTTGTTTATCATAAATTATTTGCAGATCTAATCATGTTATAATCATGAGTGGCTAAATCTTATAATATTTCTTTATTTAATCAGTTAATCATAACAAAATAAATCTTATGGAACATTATACCTTAATTTTATTTATCTAATCCTCTTTTATTACTATCATTCAAAGAGTGGTTAAATCTTATGATATCCTTTTTTATTTTCTTTAATCATTACAAATTAATTAACTCTTATAAAATATTATGCTATTGATTTTCTTTTAACATACTTATATAATAATGAAATTTTTTTTATTCAATTCTTTCTTGACTCTGTTTAAAGAAAACAAACTAAGTCTTATATATTTTTTATTTTTTTTCAAATTGACAAATTAAAATCTTATAAATTATTTTTTAATTTTGATCCTAATTTAAATTCTCTAAACAAGCTAATTTTTTTGTTTTTGTTACAACATATATTTTATTGATTATTTACTTTATAGAAGATAAATTATTTTTATTTGAGTTATTTGATTAACTTGAAATTTAATTTGTATAATATTTAATCAAATCAATACAAAATATTAATAAACCAAATAAAAATTTATTATCTTATAATTGAGTATTATATTTATAAAAATAATTAATATTTACATAATAAAATATTTTTTTTGGTATACATACAATTTTTATTTAATACCAAAAAATTTATGCATGGGTTTACATACTAGTATATATATATATATATATATATAAAATTTATTTAATATAATAAAAAAGAATTAATCGAGCATGTTCGCGAGCTTATTAACGAGCTTGTTCGCTAGCTTACTAATCAAGCCTATTCGCGAGCTTCTTCACGAGCTTATTAACGAGTCTATTCACGAGCCTGTTCGCGAGCTTTATAATCAAGTCTATTCGTGAGCTTTCGAATCGAATACAATCAAGTTCGAGCTCGACTCGATAAAATAATTGTGCTTCAATTTGGGCTCGAGCTCGGCTAGTAAAATTTAATATACAAACTCAAACGAATATTTTTTGAACTTTGACCCGAATAGTTCGCAAACGATTTGATTCATTTGCATCCCTAATTCGGCCTTTTTAACTCCCACTTTTTCTTGAAAGTCTTTGTCCTCATGAGTGCCTCGCGTGTTCAGGTTTTCCACCAAGGGCTGGTCACGTGTGATAATTTAAAAAAAATCCACGTATGAGGTAACCTGGATGACCAACGGTAGCATGTAAAGGACTAAAATCAATTTTTTTTAAAAGATAAAAGATGAAATTCAAAATCTAATAGCCAATAAAATAAAAAATATAATAGGTGAAAGATAAAGAATAAAAAAATAAATTTTCTATTATCTATATATACATCTATTTAATGGTATACATTCCGTATTATAAACAAATTTTACAAAAACATACTCATTTATTTATGTAGGAAAAACTCTGCATCTTAAATTAGTTGTAAAATAGGCAAAGTTTATTTGTTTATCATAGCTTTGCTCACAAAGTGACAAATAAATTAGTCATTTATGGAGAAATAAAGTATAAAATGGTATACCAAAAGAATTGATGGGACGGAATCCTTTGTTTAAATTGATCATGATTTAAATAACTTGTTTTCATCATAATACATTACGTAAATAATAACACTCCATTTCACAGACAGAACTTTAAATGTATTAAATGAAAACCTAATCCCATGGGAAAAAGAAACATTTGCATATTTGTTTAAAAAAGTGACTATATTTATAAATTAGTTCACAATATTTATATATTTTTAAGCATAGAATTTTTTTTTGCATAGAACTAATTTGCAAATTAATGTCAATTTTGTGAACCATTTATAATTATCCGAAAAAAAAAAAACCAATTCTATCGGAAAAGGTCCTTTATGACCACAAATGAGTAAGTCTCTTGTGCACCAATTACATGGTGCAACTCAAGTTCATTTTAAAAAAGTTACACAATTTATTACTGAAAAGTTGCACAAATTATCACTGAAAAGTTATACTATAAAAGATACATTTTTCAGTAATAACATATGTAACTTTTCAGTAGTATTCTGTGTAACTTTTAAAAAATGAACTTGAGTTGCACCGTATAACTGGTGCATACAAGACTAATCCACCACAAATTTAATTGACGGGGTTAGCTGCAAATTTAGGTCCGTACGAAAATCTTCCACAAAGTTTTGCATGTTTGTAATAAACCCATTGGATTCCATCCATTATTTAACGATGAGACAAAAACTAAAACCAAAAATATCTTTTCGTACTTATATGTCCAAATTGCAATATGAAAATTCTCACAAGACATAATTTTTGCAATTACTTTTAGTATCCCTTTGAGCTGCCCAAATTATAAACAGATGTATTTCTCACAAACACCAAATTAATTGTCTCAAAATCATGACGAGTCATAGCATTTCCTCTCTTATATCCATTCTTCTTCTAATCTTCTTCCCAAACTCACCAAAAGTTTGGACAGATGACCACAAAGACTTCCTCCAATGTCTTTCCAAGGAAATCCAAAACTATACCTCCATTTCCAGTCTCATTTACTCTCCTATCAACTCATCCTACTCCTCTGTCCTGCGCTCCACCCTCTGGAACCTACGGTTCGCTTCCGACTCTTCCCTGAAACCCGATTTCATCATTACACCCGACCACGAATCCCAAATCCCACCAATCATACACTGCGCTAAGCAAAACGGCATGCAAATAAGAACACGAAGCGGGGGCCACGACTACGAGGGACTCTCCTACGTCTCACAGCTCCCATTTGTGATCATTGATCTAATCAAATTGAGTGAAGTTACAATTAACGCCCAGGCGAAAACTGCATGGATCGAGGCTGGCGCAACCATCGGCTCCTTATATTACATGATCGCCCAAAAAAGCTCGACCCTCGGCTTCCCTGCCGGTGTTTGCCCAACTGTTGGTGTTGGTGGGCATTTCAGCGGCGGAGGCTACGGCCTGCTGCTGAGAAAATACGGCCTAGCTGCGGATCATGTTATCGATGCAAGGATAGTCGACGCTAATGGAAGAATCCTTGATAGAAAGTCAATGGGAGAAGATCTTTTTTGGGCCATCAGAGGCGGTGGTGGGGCCAGCTTCGGTGTCATAACTGCCTGGAAGGTGGAGTTAGTTGACGTGCCAGAACGAGTCACTGTTTTCAAAATCCAGAGGACTTCACAACAAAATGTGACCAATCTCGTCTACCGCTGGCAGCACGTTGCCCCGAAACTTGATCCGGATTTATTCCTGGACATAATTGTCACTAGAGGTGCGACGATCACTGCTACTTTCTTTTCGCTTTTCCTTGGCGGGGTCGACAGATTGTTGCCGTTGATGCAAGAGAGTTTCCAGGAGTTGGAGTTGGTAATGGTTTATATTTTAATATTTACGTAATATAAATAGAGTCGAGAAGCTCTTCGCGTAAAGATATCTTTTGAGTAAAAATCATATCATTTGGTTTGTGACTCTTGAGGAGGAGTTGCAATCTTTTCGTACAACTCTTAAGTAATAATTAAAACCTTTCGATGCAATTCTTGATCTTAAATATTTATATAAACTATGTGTAGTTTAAAATCAATTGAAAAGAAGATATAATTAAAAATTGAGAATTGAGTTTCTCGGCTCTCTATATACTAAATTTGATTCTTATATTTTATTTGAAACACTGTGATTTCTACTTCTAAAATTTGTTAGAGTGTAACTATTGAATTTTCATGAGACATTTTGTATCTTGGGAGGTGATCAATTTTCTGTGAGAATCATTTACACATATTTGTGAGAAATTAATACATATT
Source organism: Prunella vulgaris (assembly GCA_026898435.1). Classification (NCBI taxonomy): domain Eukaryota; kingdom Viridiplantae; phylum Streptophyta; class Magnoliopsida; order Lamiales; family Lamiaceae; genus Prunella; species Prunella vulgaris. Next base: position 3,122 of record JAPKLY010000606.1, on the reverse strand, counting down.
TTGGTGTGCTTAATCTATCATTAACTTCAATGCCCACATATATACAACAGGTAAGAGACGACTGCACTGAAATGACGTGGATTCAGGCCATGCTATACGCTAATCAATTAGCCATAGAGTCGCCAGAGCTTTTGCTCAGCAGAAATGTCTCTGTCTCAACATATGCAAAAGGAAAATCAGATTACGTGCAGAAACCTATTCCCAAAAACGGGCTACGAGGGCTATGGAGACTGTATAATGAAGTGGAAGGAGGGATGTCTTATGTGCTCATGGTCCCGTACGGCGGAAGAATGGATGAAATATCGGAATCCGCCATTCCATTTCCTCACAGGGCTGGTAACTTGTACATGATGGAGAATTATATTACTTGGAATGAGGAGAAGGCTCATAATTCTGAAAGATACATAAATTGGGTTAGGAGGGTGTACGCTTACCTGACTCCTTATGTTTCAAAGTCCCCCAGAGCAGCGTACATGAACTACAGAGATCTCGACATTGGAGTGAATAACGACGAAGGTGAGACGAGCTACGCGCAAGCAAGCATTTGGGGCATGAAGTATTTGAAGAACAATTTCCTCCGGCTTGCTATGGTGAAAACTGTAGTTGATCCGGAGAATTTCTTCAGGCACGAACAGAGCATTCCGCCACTCCAGCTTGCCAAAGAAAGGAACGGAGATTAAAATTGATTGGCTTTAATTAATTTTATGTATCTTAATAACAATTGTTATGTGATGTATTATATTGACATGACGCAACTCATATTTGACGCCTGATTTTGGTAAGTACAATATGCAATATTTTTTGAAGAAAAAGCTAATTTATTAGTAAAAACAGGGAGCATATGGAGTGAAAACTCATAAATTTGGAAAAATAATATGCCTTATTTATCTATCTAGCTGCAATGGGATACAGAATTGTAAGAGGAAGTTAACTATTATGTATATTTCTAAAAGAGAGCATGCGTGCACTTTATTTATAATAGGCACTTCCAAGCTTAATTTTTACTAATACATTGCTATATATATTTTTCATGACAACTTCAAGTATGAAATATTCCTTGCCGAATCCATGATCAGTACTAAAGCTCCCCTGCTTTCCAGTCCCACAGTTGGGGTGTCTCCAGTTGTGTTTTCTCTTGTGGTGTTAATCCCTTCAATAGTGCTCCCATGTTCAGGTCTAAGTTCTCCATGTTTGTCGTCCCGGGTATAGGGCACACTCGTCTCCTTGCGAAAGGACCCACGCCAAGGCCAGTTGAGCTGGGGTGTGCCCCTTTCTGGCTCCCATTTCACACATTTGTTCGTATATTTTCTTGTTCTGCTCAAGATTTTCTGCCTTGGATCTTGGGAACCTCTTTCGGAATTCAATACAACATCAGCACAGGTTTTTGTAACAAATTGGACAATATTGAAATTATGGGACCAAAATACTTTTTCAACAATCGATCTATTGAATATTGAGAAGTAATAAAAGAAAAGTAATACTCCAGTACTAGGTAGCTAATTTATAGTACCAAATCAATGTAATCATCAAAGATCACATCTCAACTATCACATTTCATAATGCACAATCATACAGCCAGCAAATTAAAGTAAAACTCCAATTGATATCAAATAAAAATTTGCAATTAAGTGATCTTGACCAATGACCATTCATCATCTCATCTCAAAAGCAAGAAAAGGAGCCGTGTGACAGGTTATAAATCAAGCATGCAACCTAATTTAATTTGGTTTCATTTTTTAGTATTTCCATTCTAAGTATGCCGATATAAGATGGGTTGAAATCCACTTAATTCCATAGAAGGAAAGCTCGTTATAGGGATCATAATTTTGAACTAATTAAAGATTTGGTCGCCCAGTAATTTGAAGCAAGCACTAAGTGAAGAAAAAATAACAATATTAATAAAAATAAGAGAAAACAACACAAAACTGCCCCAGTTTGATAGGACAATTTATTTTTCTCTTCTTTAAATTTTTTTTTTTATCCTAAACAGGTTGGCAAATAAAGAAGTTGACACCAACTATATTGCCAATGTATTAGAGAAAAAAAGATTGTTTTTTTTTTCAAACGTAAGAGTTTGTCCTGTAAAATTTGGGCGAATAAGTAGTTTTTTCTAAAAAAAAAAAGTAGTGATTTTTTTTACCTTACGCAGGTCGGTCTCGGACAGATTCTGAATGAAGCTGGGACCTGCAGCAAGAAAGCCACGCCCAAGAGGACAATATGGTACAATTCCAATCCCAAGCTCTCTGCAAACACCATATTATAAATAAGAGAATTAATTCTTCCATTATGTATACTTTAAGGGTTCATTTGGTTTAATAGACAAAATAAATAACTCAAGATAGATTAGACAAGATTATAATCTAGAAATTTTTATTTGTGAGTTAAATATTATATTTGGAAGATGGATTAAGATAATTTCATTTTGAATGTTTGTGTTATGGGTGCAAAGAAAGTGAAATAAAATATCAGATGAGCAAGTACTGCTGATTAACTGAACTTAATACTATCAGTTGAAGGGGGTCAGCTGATAGGTCTGCTGAGGGTCATCTGATATGGTCAGCTGAGATCATCTGGAAGTCTTCTGAAAGTCATCTGATATATCAGCGGAGTCAGCTGAGGAAGTCAGCTGAGGGGGGTCAGCTGATGTAGTCTCCTGAGTGGTCAGGATGATCAGTCAGGATGGTCTGTCAGGATGATTGGTCTACTGATGATATCAACTGATGAAGGTCTACTGATGATATCAGCTGATAAAGGTCTACTGATGATATCAGCTGAGTGCTCAGACTCAGCTGAGGACATATCACATCAGCAGACAAGAAATGAGCATATTGACTCTAAGTCAGGAATTAACCAAGAATCAGTTACGAAGCAGTTTAAACTTCCAAGTTGGGCAACTGGCGATCAGTTTAACAGAATCAAAACTGAAAACCGTTGGGCTCTGATTGATATTCAAATTCGTTTGCAACTGTAGCAGTTACTTGTTGGGTGGTTACAAACTCAAGGATTATTTTGGGTTCCCATATTTCTATATATATACGCACATATGTATAGAAAATATCATTATACACAGAGTCATTGATTAGTGTGATTTTTGCTTGAAATTTGTGTGTTTAATTGATCTA
>JAPKLY010000605.1:207332-225037 GCA_026898435.1 Prunella vulgaris | reverse complement strand
ATATTATTAAAGCCTAATAATTCAACTTAAGTATTACTCCTAAACCCTAAAAGTATCACATCTTAAGTTCTAAAGTCTTCTAATACTAAAAGGATCAAGAACTAATACTAGACAAAAGATAAAATACTAAAGCGCAAAACTTAAGGGACTAAACTAAGAGAAACAATTAAACACGCCAAAAAGGAAAAGATAGGGGATGAAAACAACATCTATGTCTTGGGTGTTACAACCTCACCACCCTTAAAGATTTTCATCCTCGAAAATAAAAGTACCTGGCACCAAAAGCTCGGGGTACATGGTCCTTAAGTCCTCTTCTCTTTCCCAAGTCGCCTCTTCAACTCCATGGCGATTCCAACGAACCTTGACCAAACTCACAACTCGATTTCTCAACTTGTGCGGTTTCCCCTCCAACACCTCTACGGGGACTTCTTCATAAGTTAGATCCTTGTCCACTTCTAAAGATGAAAAATCCAAAACGTGACTCGGATCGTGTACGTACTTCCTCAATATCGATACATGGAATACATTGTGTACGGCTGCTAGGCTCGGGGGCAAGGCCAAACGGTAGGCTAGGCTCCCAACTTAGTCTAAAATTTCGAATGGACCAATGAAACGTGGTTGCAACTTTCCTTTGCGACCAAATCTAACCACTCCTTTTGTTGGTGAAACCTTCAAGAAAACCACTTCGCCTTTCTCGAAATGTAGAGGCTTTCGTCGTTTATCGGCATAAGACTTATGTCGATCTTGTGCAGCCCGCATCCTCTCTCGAATTTTCTCCACAACCTTAACCGTTTTCTCAACAATTTTGGGCCCTAGAACATGTCGTTCGCCAACTTCATCCCAAAATAAAGGAGATCTACAACGTCTTCCATACAAGGCTTCATAAGGCGCCATGCCAATCGTCGCTTGATAACTATTATTATAAGCGAACTCCACCAAAGGTAAGTAGTGCTCCCAATTGCCTTCGAAGTCCAAAACGCAAGCCCTCAACATGTCTTCAAGTGTTTGGATCGTCCTCTCGGATTGTCCATCCGTTTGGGGGTGATACGCCGTACTAAAATTTAGCTTGGTCCCCATGGCAACTTGCAAACTCTTCCAAAAGTGTGAAGTAAATCGTGTATCCCTATCCGAGATGATTGAGACGGGAACTACATGCAATCTCACCATTTCTTGGACATAGGCTTGTGCAAGTCGATCCATACTCCATGTCATCTTTGTTGGAATGAAGTGTGCCGTCTTGGTTAGTCTATCCACAATCACCCAAATCGCGTGATTCCCTTTTATTGAACGAGGTAATCCCACAACGATGTCCATTGAAATATGTTCCCACTTCCATTGTGGAATTTCGAGTGGCTTCAACAATCCGGACGGCCTTTGATGCTCCGCTTTAACTTGTTGACAAATTAAACACTTCTCTACGAACTCCCCAATATCGCCCTTCATGTTTTTCCACCAAAAAGTAGTCATCAAGTCCCTATACATCTTGGTTCCACCGGGATGAACCGTATAACGGGTTCGATGTGCCTCTTTTAAGATTTCCTTCTTCAATTCTTCATTGTTCGGTACACACAACATCTTTTCGAACTAAAGAGTCCCTTTCTCATCAATCAAGAAACCTGTCACGCCCTTATCTTGCGTCTTCTCCTTTAGCTTAGCGAGAATTTTGTCTTCATTTTGTACTTCGATGATCCGATCTCGAAGGGTTGGTTGGATCGTCAAGGCTACTAACATTGATTCCATCTCCTTGGTTGATTCGACAACTTCTATTTTCAACCGCTAAAAAATCCTTCACCAATTCGTCTTGATCCGTCAATGTTGCCAACAAGCCACCTTTCCGACTTAGTGCGTCCTCGACTACGTTTGCCTTACCCGGATGGTAGTTGATAGTGCAATTGTAGTCCTTGACTAGTTCTAGCCAATGCCTTTGCCTCATGTTTAGCTCCTTTTGTGTGAAGATGTACTTGAGGCTCTTATGATCGGTGAAGATCTCACACTTCGCGCCATAAAGATAGTGTCTCCAAATCTTAAGTGCATGAACGACGGCTGCAAGTTCAAGATCGTGAGTGGGGTAGTTCATCTCGTGCACTTTGAATTGCCTTGGTGCGTGTTCCACGACCTTCCCATGTTGCATTAGAACACATCCTACCCCTTGCATCGAGGCATTGGTATAAATCACGAATCCTTCCGAAGGATCGGGAATGGTAAGGACTGGAGCCGAAACCAATCTTTCCTTCAACTCTAGGAAACTCTTTTCACATACCTCGGACCACACGAACTTCTCCCCCTTATGAGTCAACTTGGTCATTGGTGAGGCTATCTTGGCAAAACCCTCAATGAATAGTCTATAGTAACCGGCCAAGCCAAGAAAGCTACGAACCTCATTCACATTTGTTGGTGCTTTCCATTCACTTACGGCCTCCACTTTTGATATATCCACTTCAACTCCTTGGGCCGTGATTACGTGGCCTAGAAAGTTCACTCGGTCTAGCCAAAACTCGCACTTGGAAAACTTCACAAACAACTGCTCCTTGCGCAAGACTCCAAGTACCATCCTCAAGTGCTCCTCATGCTCCTCTTTATTTCAGGAATAGATTAGGATGTCGTCGATAAAACACTATGACAAACCGATCTAAAAAGGGATGAAAGACTCGGTTCATCAAGTCCATGACGACAGCCGGTGCATTGCTCAATCCGAACGGCATCACCATGAACTCGTAGTGTCCATAGCATGTGCGAAAAGCGGTCTTTGCTCTATCTCCTTCTTTGATCTTCAATTGGTGGTAACCCGATCTCAAATCGACCTTTGAGAACACACTTGCCCCTCTAAGTTGATCGAACAAATCGTGAATCCTCGATAAAGGATACTTGTTCTTAATCGTGAGTCGATTAAGTTTGTGATAGTTAATGCACATCCTCCACGAACCATCCTTCTTCTTTAACTCCTCGAGCTCCTTCGGTGCCATACGGTAAGGTGCTTTTGAAATTGGGGCGGCTCCCGGTACTAAGTCGATTGCAAATTCCACTTGTCGATCGGGTGGAATTTCGGGCAAATCCTCGGGAAAAATATCAATGAACTCGTTGATAACAACCACGTCCTCCATGTTTGGTACTTTAGTGTCCGTGCCCATCACATGGACAAGAAAACCCTCGCACCCTTCTTCCTTGAGCATCTCCACGGCTTGCATTGCGGTGATGATCAAATTATGCTTTCTAGGTCGAGACCCGAAATACGTCAACTCCTCTCCATTAGCCAACTTAAGTGTTTCCTCCCTCTTCTCGCAATGGATAGTGGCATGATACTTCGCTAGCCAATCCATGCCGAAGATAATGTCGAATTGGCCCATCTCGATGACATGTAACTCTCCTTCGAGGTTCCTCCCACAAATTTCAAGCTTTGCGTGTGCGACGATTTTACTCGTGAAAACAGTCTTGCCCGAGGGAATACTAACTTCTAAGGGTTTACTTCTATCAACTAGATCACAACCAATCTTCATGCAACAACTAAGCGAGATGAAAGAATGCATAGCTCCGGTATCAAATAATGCAGTTATTGGTACCGAATTTAAAGTGAGTATACCTTCCAACATTTCCGAAGGAGATTGATCCTCATCCGGCTCTCCCGTGAGCGAGTACAAACGTGCTTGGGCAGCTCCCCTACTTGGACAATCAGGCGCTCTATGCGCCGGTTTAAGGAACTTATAACAAACGTCCTTCCCCCATAGGCACTCTCCTTTGTGTGTCTTTCCATATTTCGTACAAGCCGGGTAAGTCGTCACTTGGCCTACTTGTTTAAGTTTAACACCTTGTGTCGCTCCTTGCCCTTGTACGCCACGGCTTGGCAATTTCCATGCTCCACTAGGCTGCTCCCATTTCCGTTTATTCTCTCGGAACCTCCTCTCCGCTTCTACCTTCAAACAAGCCGCCATTTGCTTGGCTCTCTCCAAGTCTTCGGGAAAAGAAAGGTTTCCCAAAGCTACTATCACATGTTGAAGCTCGGCCCTAAGCCCTTTGGTGAAACGAAGGACACGCTTTTGCACGGTGTCGACAAGATGATGAGCAAATCGTGCTAATTGGCTGAATTTTAGCTCGTACTCCGCGACCATCATATTTCCTTGGTGAAGATCTAGAAACTCGCGCTTCTTCTTATCTTTGTAGGACTGTGGGTAGTAGCGCTCCATCAAAATCTCCTTTAATCGTTCCCAAGTCAAGGCTTGCCTCTCCTCAACCGGGTGAATCCTCCAATGTCACTCCCACCAATGATCAGCATCATGAACAAACTGGAAAGCTACGCAAGCAATTCGCTGAGCATCCGTGCAGTCGATCAACTGAAAGATCCTCTCCATCGAACGGAACCATTCTTCAACAGCATCCGGTCTGTCACGTCCATTGAAGGTAGCCGGTTTGTACCTCCTACACTGCTCGACTACTTGTGCGGTATGTAGCAAAGGTGCAACATTGTTAACCACGGGGTTAACTTGCGGCTGATTGTTACCACTTGACATATCAAAGATAGGGTTGCGTCTCGGAGACATTTAAACTATCGATCCCATAAGGGAAAGTCTATCACGTTCATACAATCTTCCTTCCTTCTTTTCCTTAAATTTATGTTCATACGAAAAGATTACTCGTTGTGTTACCTGTTAGTTGAAATTGTACTTGTGATACTTATAGTAGTCATATCCACTTGTAGTACTCACACATCCTCATGTTCATCAATGTTGTTGATAGAATTTACTAACGATGTTATTATGTGGCTTAATGTAACATATTAATTCTACCAAACAACAATCTAAGATTTTATATTCTTTGTATTCTTGAGGGGATGATATATAGAGAGAGAAAGTGGAGAGTTTAGAGAGAGAAAGTAGAATGTAGGAAATGTATTAATTTTCTTGAATCCTTTGAATAACACAAGAGAAGTCTTATTTATAGGTGTGCAAGTGTGAGGTGGCACCTTACGAGCCTATTTGGCTTCCGGTGTTGATGAAGGGCCGTAACCTTCGTCTTGGTCCCTCACACTGCTCCCTATACCGTGCCTCGTCCTACTACTATGCCCTGGACCAGATGGGCCTCATTAAAAACCTCGCCGTAAACCACCCTTGTGGACAAACCGGACGAAGGGAAAAAGAGCGCAACCATCGAGGTCCTACAGGCTACAAGGCGAGCTCCCGGGTGAGCTCGAGGGCGAGCTCCGGTACCTCGCGTGGCTTCTGGGTGCTATGTGATGGTGGACCTCGGCGAGGTTCTCTTTGGGGCAGGGGCGAGCTATTGGGCGAGCTCCACTGCCTTGTGCCATTCCGGATATTACAGGGCTGGGCTCTGGCTCCACCTCCGTGCTCGTGGGCGAGCTACCCATTGTGGGCGAGCTCCTCTGATGGGTGAGCTAATCCCAAGTCAATCGTGTTATTTCGCCTTGTCAACATTTGCCCCCCAGCTCGCACACATCATGACTCGTCAAATGTGTGGGCGAGCTGGCTTATTTTCACAGACGAGGAGTCAAACCTTGGCGAACTGCACTCGGGCAGGTGCCGAGCTAAAGGGTGAGCTCGGCCATGGCGGTTGCCTCGGCCGACGTGGTGCGGGAATCCAGGCGTCGTGCACGCCTTTTTAGGCATGGTTTCCCACGCCCATTATGGTAACCTTTCAAATTCTTTGCAAAAAGGCCCTCACACTCTCTGAATATCGCACCTCACCCCGACGCCTATAAATAGGGGAAGGTGAGTTCATTTCTCACTTTCCACACTTTCGAATTCCAGAGCACATTTTCGGTGACCGGTTCCTCTGCTTCCGATGAGACTTCTGACGTTCTTCAAGGTAGAGAACCCATTCCTTTCCCTTTTCTATTTCTTTCACTTTCGATTTCTTCGAGTTTCTGGAAACTTTGGACGTTTCCGGTGACTCCTTAGGTTTATTCGGTTGCCCTTGCCCTGTCACTCCGACGATTGGAATTTTGGACCGTCCTTAGAACCTTTGCAAACTTTGCATTGACCATGTCGACTCGCGAATCAAGCGAAACTCCCTCCAATCGTAACCCCGAGAAGCAACCGATGACCGAGAATGAACCTCTTCCTCCGGTTTCTTATGTGGAGATCGGCTCCAGCTCCGAGGTGACCTCGGAAGCCCGCCAGTCTCCGCCTATGAAGAAGAACTGCTCCTTCCTGTCGCGGACTTTGTTTGGCAGAACCCCGATAAATTTCTCCCCCGGGCGAGCTTTCAGGTAATAGTATCCCGCGCCATCCTTCGCCTGCTTGGTCACAGCGAAGAGCTCGCCCAGGTCCGCCGAGGTTATCCCATTCTCATAACCCTCCAATCCAAAGACAGATAAGGCGGCGAGGAGATTGCTCCATGCATTCGAGGTGAGCTGGGTGACAGCCAAATTATTGTCGGCAAGAAATTGGCCGATGATCGGGTGCAATGGCAAGGTGAGCCCGGCCCTGAGGACATTGACATTAAGGGTTGTTAACCCCTCAGGAGGCGCGTCAGCCCGCTCATTCTTCACTGTGGCATACATAAAGATATCGAGCATGATGTAATACTTCCTACGTATAATGGGAAGATCACACTCGTCGATGAGGCTCACCACCCCGCCAGCTCTGTAATCAGATGGGGCGACCTTCTCTAGGTCCACAGGGAGTACTCGGTCCGGGCAGGGGAAGCTCACCGCGTACTCGGTCAAGGATGGAGCTATTTTTGATGTCCAACCTGGATGTATTCGCCTGGTCCCACGAAGACATGATGGGAATCCCGTTGGACCATGCTTGCCATAGACTTAACATAGATTCGATAAGAAGACCCGTATACCAAAATCGAAGGAAGTACGAACCAGACAAATATGCAGCTCTAACCGTTTAGGTGGGGAAGTTGTCAGACAACAAACTGATCAAGGAGGCTTTGTGTCCGCAGTGGGTAGCAAACCCCGTCCTGGTGAGGAAATACAACGAGACGTGGAGGCTATGCATCGATTTCACGGACCTGAACAAAACATGCCCGATGGACAACTTCCCACTGCCTCACATTGATCAGCTGGTAGATAGCACAGCAGGCCATGAGATGATGACATTCATGGATGCTTTTGCGGGCTATCACCAGATAGCTCTGCACCCAGATGACCAGGAACATACGGCATTCTACACCAACAAAAACATGTACTGCTGGGAAAGGATGCCGTCAATGCCGGAGCAACCTACCAAAGGTTGGTGAATATAATGTTTGACCAACACATTGGCGAGTCAATGGAGGTGTACGTGGACGACATAGTTGTCAAGAGTTTAAGAAAGGAGGACCACCTGGACCAGCTAAAACAAACTTTCGACATACTGCGCCACTATAACATGAAGTTAAACCCCAAGAAGACCAGCTTCAGCGTACACTCTGGAAAGTTCCTGGGGCACCTAGTTAGCCAGTGTGGAATTTTTAGGGCTGACTGTGCTGGTGCGTGAGATTAAAAATGTTTTAGAGAAGTGTTGTTAAAAATGTCAAAAACATAAAAGACAACACTACACAGTGGAAGACTTACACGCACACTTTTGCAAAGTGATATCAAAATTTTCATAGTCTATACAAAATGTATAGACTATGCTGCTTGATTAGCAGGAAAACTTCACTATAACTTGTAGTGAGATAAATACAAGGTTTACACAAGAAACCTAAATTCAAGGAAGCACAAGACCTACACAAGATCGCACAAGGATCTAAACAAGACCTATAAGAATAGACCTAAACAAAACCTAACACGTCTACGTTCAGCCGAACGGATTGTTAGATCGAATAATGAATGTTGTGAACAATGCCAAGACTAATGTTCCCAACATTCTGATGAACTGTGTATAACCTAGAATCTAGTGAATGACACATGATCCGTTCAACTCTAAATTACACTATTCGGCCATACAAAAAATAATGAAATGGTGCTCTATTTATAGACGTGATAATTGAGCTTTCCACTCCACAATGAAGCCAAGTAGTGGGCTTCAAAATAACCACCCATGATGGATAACTTCCAAGTTAGTGGATATTCCTCTACTCAAGCAATGGAACCGCCTGACGTTTCTGGAACCTTCACGTCTTCAACTGCCATGCCTAGACAAATAACATAACATGGAAAAATCATTAGGAAAGTTAGTTGAAAGGGCGAATTCTGATGTTGTCTAAAATGATCGCAATACATTGCATAACATTTTTCGTCAACATCAACAATCTCCCCCAATTTGGCCTTTCTACTACAACACACTGATGTTGATCACAATCAAACAAATTTGATTAGAGTAGATCAGAGTTATGTAGACGAAATGATAAAATTTTCATCAAAAGAAGTGATGAAAATTTTTATACGAACTAAATAAAATAAAAGCAAGTAAAAAGATAGTTTTGTGGACATAAAGCACAACATAAGGTGCTTATGGACCAAAAGGTTAACTATCAACCAAAACAAGTGTTCTGGACATAAAACACAACATAAGGTGCTTATAGACCAAAAGGATAACTATAAACCAAAACAAATAAGAGCATAAAATAAACGACTAAGAGAGAAGGTTCATAAAGCATACAAACAATGCTTTAGACCTAGCAAAAAACAGGAATCAGAATAGCCTAAGAAAAGAACTGTTTTTAGGCTATCAACTATTACAACTTATAAAATAAAAATAGAGTCTTAAGTAAAAATAGAGTTCATTTTTCCAAGACATGAAGTAAAGGAGAGAAAGGACTGAACATTATAAGCTCCCCCATACTTCGAACATCATCACCAACCAAGATTAACTCTGAACATCAGCATCTGGATTCAAAACATCATCAGGAATAGATTGTGAGACCCCAACCTCATTAGTAACCACCTCATCAACAATCTGCCTTAGAACGTTGGCATCATCTTGAACAACATTTTCAGCAACAGCTGCATTTCCTTGTTCTTCTGGATCAACATCAACTTCCATGAACTGCACTCCTCCAGCATTTGTTGTATCAACATCAGGAGCTACTCCCCCTGTTGGAGTGGAAAGGAGCCTCTCCAAAAATGTTTTTCTTATCTTCAAATCCTCCACATTTGCCAGAATTAATAGTAGTCTGCAAAGAAGAGATTTGATCAAGAATATAAGAGGGAGTTAGTTGGACAGAAAGGATGGATCCTCCAGGTGACATGTTGGCATTAATGTTGCCAACATCTTCAGCAGCATGTGAGGCAGAGGGTTGGTTTTGATATGTGTTGGCTGGATTTGCACCGGGCAAAGGAACATCAATAACCCTTGGTCCACAGAGTAAGGTGTGAGCAACTCTGAAGCTTGCTTGAAAGCTGCTGATTGTTTCATCTGCTGGCCTAACAAAATCCTTATCCTCTAGCAATAAGGAGATCAAACATGGATAGGGAAGCAACCCTTTCCCAGAGATAGGACCAGTATAGCTCAGCATTTTCCTGAATATTGTCTGACCCAGATCAAACTGTTTAATGTGAATTTTGTACAAAAGGACGGCCTGCTCCTTTGTCAAAATTGTAGTATTTGTTGAAGGCAGCTAATTGTAAACAACCAACTTATGCAGTATAGAGAACAAACTTGTCAACTTTGAAGCACTAAGTCTATTCACCCAAGTAGAAACTAAACCACCAGTCAGCACAAAAATCACACAATCCATATCCTCAATCACAGGTTCAACACAATTTTCAGATTTCAGAACACTATTAATCACCCTTGAATTCATCATAATTTTCACATTTCTAAACGAAGTAGTTCCAAAGAATTTAGAGTTTTCCCTTCCAGTATGTGCATGCAAGTTCGCATAAAACTCATAAATCCATTCAACAAAATACGGATTAGCACAAGTCACAGAGTATAACAGCATTCTATCCTCCAAATATCTCACCATCCCAAGTTTTTCAAAATCAGAAACTTTGATCAATTTCTCAGAAAACAGCAGCCTAGACTTAATCTCCTTGTATCTCTTGCTTTCAACATTATGATACTCCTCATCCTTATCAGACCTAGCATCATCTTCATCATTACCAGAGTTAGAATGTACCTGACCTTCCTTAGCTTGATTAGATGGATCTGAGTGTTGTTCAGAATGTTGCTCATCATCTTCTGATTGTTCAGGTTCTGATGTTGCCATCGGAGAGGCAACATCTTCAGCAGCATTCACGGGAACATCATGCAAGACAGCCTTTTCTTTCCCTTTCTCTTTACTTGATGATTTTCTCTGAGCAATGTACTGATTCAACGGAATGTTCATGCTGGAATCAGTTTCCTCTGAGCTTTCCTTGTTTCCAGTTGGAGCAGGGGAGGCTTCTTTCTCCTCATTCTCGCCAAATACCTTGATAGGATTAGAAGCAATCCCATCTTCCAGTACCTTTCTCCTCTTTTCAGAATAGTTCACCTTCTTTCCCATTGTTCTGTAGGAAATCCTCCGTTTACCACCAAGAGCTGCATTCTTTCCACGCCCATGACTACGAACTTTTTGGAGCTGCTCTCCCAGGTGCAGAGATTCGCTGGACCATTTAGAGTCGCCGAAACCATTTTCCGAGTCAGTTTCACCCTCTAATGCTCGTTCATTGACATAGTCTTCTGGATGTGCCATTCTTCTCACCGGTTCCAAGTCAATCACACTCTCCCCCCACAACGATTACAGGTGTAGTCATTTGAAGGCAGAGTTGGTTGTAGGCAGCAACCATATCATCCATCGTCGAGTCCGCTGGAAGTTTAATTTCAATCGGACATGTTTCCAGCTCCTGTGGTGTGGGTTTTGAGGTTTCAGGGACAGTAGATGTTATGGAAGAGGATGGAGCCATTTCGGCTTGGATTGAGAAAGGATTTGTGAAGGTAAAAGTTTGAGGGGCAGCAGGAATCGGAACTTCCATCGACCCGTTGGTGATTGACGGCGATGTTGGTGCCGATGCCTGGGCATTTTCAGTAGTATTCTGGGTTTTTGGTGAAGTCACCATGGAAGCAAGTATTTTCAGAGAGTTATCTTGGGATGTTGAATTCAAGTGTGATGATTGTGAAGATGCAAGGCTTTCGGTCGCAGCCATCTAATCAAATAAGAGAGGAAAATAATATTAAAATAATCAAACATTAAATATAAACTTAAATGAAAGGAAGGAGATGAAGTGATACTACACAAGTGAACGAATAATACATTTTCTAATCTAATGCAAACAAATGAATTTACTAAGGCAATAATTGATATAAGGCAAAAATGATAAGCAAAATGAGATCTAATTTATAGAGTTATGAATTTGAAGTTATTTTCAAAAAAATTTTGCTTGAAGAGCACTACCCATAATTGTGATGTGGTGGTGTAAAACACCACCCATCATTTCGAAAAATAAGGAAGTGGGTTGATTTGGAAATAAAATTAAATAACTACCCATTACTGCATATAATTAATTAAATAAATTCAGAGAATTAATTCACATAATTAAGACTTAATAAAAATAAATTTCAGAAAATAAATAACTATCTTAGACTTAGTCAAATTTTTGTGCCCTAGCAGTTGTTGTCAAATATGTCGGCACACACACATCTCAACACGGATTTTACATAAATTTGCTTCATTAGTGTTGCCCCAATTTTTTACAAAACACTATTTTAGTTCATACTGATCCATCTTTTCAAAAGAGAGCATCGTAGTAGCGAACTCCGTGTCCCATAGTTACTCAATGGATTATGAACAAATTGATGCAGTTTTGATCACCTTTTGAAAGAGATCATCGTAGTCGCGAGCTCAGTGTCCCATATTTACTCAGTGATTTAGCATCTTTTAGTGTATATTTTTAACGGCATTTAAGAGATGTGTGTCCAGGACTTTCAAATGTTCCAACATGTAAGTACGAAAATAATAACACATCTAATCAAGTTATAAAGTAACTGAAATATAAAAAATACTTAGTCAAAATTATGAGAACTAATAAATATTGTCACAAATGTTGTCACCATTTGTTACAACATTCGTCATAAATTTAATCAATAATGCATAGACCAAGAGATTTCTTAAGAGATGAAATTTTTTGGTCATCAAGGGCTTTTGTAAAAATGTCCGCAAGTTGTTTTTCAGTAGAAATATATTCTAACTTCACAATATCTTTCTCTACAAGATCTCGAATAAAATGATGCCTTATACTAATATGCTTAGTTAATGAATATTGCACAGGATTTTTTGAGATATTAATTGCACTAGTGTTATCACACATAACAGTGAACATTTCACAATTTAAACCATAATCATCAAACATTTTCCTTAACCAAAGTAATTGAGTACAACAACTCCCTGTTGCAATATATTCTGACTCGGCTGTGGATAGAGAAACACAATTTTGCTTCTTGCTATGCCAAGAGATTAAGTTGTTTCCCATGAAGAAACAACCTCCACTCGTGCTCTTTCTTTCATCACTATCACCTGTCCAATCAGCATCACTACAACCTAGCAAGGAATTGTTAGTATCTTTGCTATACCAAATACCAAGATCACATGTGCCGGTAACAAATTTGATAATCCTTTTGACGGCATTTAAATTTGACTCTTTTGGATCAGCTTGGTATCTTGCACATAAACATACACTAGACATAATGTCCGGTCTACTAGCAGTTAGGTATAAAAGACTTTCTATCATCGATCTATATAATGTTGGATAAACATTTTTGCCAGCATTATCTTTAGACAATTTTTTAGATGATCCAATAGGAGTTTTCATGTGTTTAGCACTTTCTAAACCAAATCTTTTAACCAACTTCTTTGCATATTTACTTTGTGAAAAGAAAATTCCATCTTTAAGTTGTTTGATTTGAAGACCTAGAAAGTAATTCAAATCACCAACCATGGACATTTCAAATGTTGATGTCATTTTATGCACAAAGTCTTTCAACATATAATCACATGTAGAACCAAAAATAATCTCATAAACATATATTTGTGCAATCAAAATTTTAGAATTAACATGCTTGATGAATAAAGTTCTATCAGCTTCTCCTCTTACAAAACCAATTTGAATAAGAAAATCAGTTAACCTACCATACCAAGCTCTAGGAGCTTGTTTAAGACCATATAAAGTCTTTTGCAATTTAAAAACATGGTTAGGAATATCTGGATTTTCAAATCCTTTAGGTTGCTCAACATATGCTTCTTCATTTAAAAAGCTATTTAAGAAAGAAGCTTTAACATCCATTTGATGCAATTTAATATTAATGAAACATGCAATTGCAAGTAATAGTCTTATAGACTCAATTCTAGCTACGGGTGCAAATGTTTCATCAAAATCAATTCCCTCAACTTGAGTATAGCCTTGAGCAACTAATCTAGCCTTATTCCTAACAATATTTACAGATTCATCAGTTTTATTTTTGTATATCCATTTAGTTCCAATCACATTAACATTTTCGGGTCTAGGAACTAAAGTCCATAATTCATTACGCTCAAATTGATTTAATTCCTCATGCATGGTATTTACCCAATTCTCATCTTTTAATGCTTTAACAACATTTTTAGGCTCAACTAAAGAATGGTAACATTCATGATTCACAAGATTGCATTTAGAAGACATGCATATGGATCTTACCACATTACTTACGCTCATCTTCCCTCTTATTTGAATTCCAGAGTATTATTCTCCAATGATTTGATTTGATGGATGATTTTTCAGTATGCGTGAAGACGGAGTTTTATCAAAAATATTTGGATACTCTATAGGTTCTGACTTTTTAGTTGATGTTGTCTCAAATGCTGGCGCATTTTGAGTAACATTTCTATTTTGGTCAGAATCTATAGGTTTTGAAATTTCTAAAAAATCAGTAACATCCTCTTCAAAATTTGTTCCTGCAAGACTAGAATCATCATCAAACACAACATTAACTGATTCTTGCACAGTGTTAGTTCTCAAATTGTAGATTCTATAGGCTTTGATATTTCTAGAATAGCCTAAGAAGAACCCTTTATCACTTTTTGAATCAAACTTATGCAATTGATCCATATCATTCAAAATGTAGCAAACACAACCAAAAACATGAAAATACTTCACATTTGGTTTCTTATTGTTAAGGATCTCATATGGGGTTATTTTGGAATTAGTTCTAAGATAGACTCTATTAGTAATATGACAAGAAGTATTTAAAGCTTCAGCCCAAAACCTTTTAGATAAATGTTTTGATAAAAGCAAAACCCTAGCCATTTCTTGCAAAGTCCTATTCTTTCTTTCCGCAATTCCATTTTGTTGTGGGGTTTTTGGTGAAGAAAACTCTTGCATGATACCCTCATTTTCACAAAATTCAGTAAACAAAGCATTTTCAAATTCCCTACCATGATCAGACCTAATTCTCTTTACTTCAGTATTGAAAACAGTCTTGATTCTTTTATAAAGAATTTTAAAAGCATTAAAAGTTTCTGATTATCTTTTAAAAATTCTACCCAAGTGTATCTAGAGTAATCGTCAACAATAACAAAAGAATACTTTTTCCCACCAATACTCTCAGTTTCCATAGGACCCATCAAGTCCATATGTAAAAGTTCAAAACAATGTGTTGTCGAACAGTGTGCCAACATTTTATGTGACACTTTGATTTGCTTACCCATTTGACATGCATCACAAACCTTGGTTTTGTCTAACTTTAAAGAAGGGAGACCTTTAACAGCATCAAGTCTAATCAAATCATGAATGCATCTATAATTAGCATGACCAAGTTTTTTATGCCAAAGAGTATTTTCATCTAATTTCACACTATTGCATGTTTCATTCGATTCAATCAAATAACAATTGTCTACAGACCTATTACCAATCATAAGACACTCATCATCATTATTGAGCACATAGCATGATTTTTTATCAAATTTAACATGCAAATCATCATCACATAATTGACTTATACTAATCAAATTAGCATGTAAACCATCAACATGCAACACATTGGTTAACTTTGGAAAACCATGAACATTCAAAGTACCCTTACCAATTATTTTTCCTTTTGAACCACCTCCATAGGTAATATTTCCACCATCATGCATTTTATAATTTGTAAGAAATTTAATATCACCAGTCATATGTCTAGAACATCCACTATCAAAATACCATAGACCAGGAATGCATGCTTTTAAGGAGGCATAAACAACATTACATTTCATATCAGACTCACTGACCTTTTCATGATCATGTTGTTCAATATGTTGTATTTTACCAAGCAACATATTACAAGACATTTTAGATTCTTTATATTTAAAGCAGTAAGGACGAATATGACCCTTTTTATGATAAAAATGACATACATATTTTCTAGAATGAGAAGTAACAGATTTATTATCTCTTGCTTTAACAAATTTTATAGGCATATCATTTTGTACGATTTTTGTAGAGTTAGAATCATACCCAATACCTTCTTTACCTACATTTGAAATTATCAATGCATCTTGTAATTTTTCTGCACTTTCGGTAAACTTTTTGAAGCTTAACGTTGTGCTTTCTAGTTGTTCTTTCAGCTTGCATATCTCTAAATCTTTTCTAGTAAGCAATACTTCCAATTTTGCTACTGAATGCTTTAAGTTATCATTCTCTTTGATGAATTGTTGAATATTAACCTGTTCTTCACCTGAAATATTCATCTCTGAAAAAGAACTAATTAGACAACTTTCATCTGGACTGATTTTTTTTTATGTTGTCACAAATGTTGGCACATTTGTTTCAACATCAGACTCAAAATCGTCCAGTAAATCATCATTAGTATCATCAAAAATAATTCTAGCAGAGAAAGCAAATTCATTATCTTTCTCAATGTCAGGTTCATAATCAGAATCATCACTCAAGGTAGCATTAAAATTCAATTTCTTTCTAAGCAAGGTGTTAGCACATTCATTAGCATAATGACCATATCCAGTACATGCATCACACCTAACATTCTTTCTATACTCGGGATCGAATTTAGGTTTATTACTCCTATTAAACTGTTTTGATCTATCAAAACTTTCTTTCTTTTCAAACATTTTAGGAGTAGAAGTACCTTGATTCCTATTCTGAACATTTGCTTTTAACCTATTAGCTCTATTTTTCAAAAATGAATTGAACTGCTAAAGAAATGTTGTCGGAAGTGTCAGAACATATTTCAGAACATTCATCATCCGAATCAACTTCAGTAACAAAAGAAATGTTTATAGAACTAGAAGCATCATTTTTCAAAGCAACAACCTTTTTATCAGAATTAACTTCATCTCTTTGCTCAAAATTCATCTCATAAGTTTTTAAAATACTAATCAATTCATTAAGACTTATAAGATCAGTGTTTTTTGCTTCTTCAATAGCACAAATTTTTGCATCAAAATGTTTTGGTACGGTTCTTAAAACTTTATGGACTAATCTTGTATTAGAGATAGGTTCACCCAAAGAATGTGATTCATTAGAAATCTCAGTGATCCTTTCACTATACGAAGATATATCTTCATCATCTTTCATTTTAATATTTTCAAATTTAGTACCTAACATTCTAAGCTTAGTTCTACGAACACTCTCAGAACCTTCGCAATGTTCTTGCAAACGGTCCCAAGCATCTTTTGCTGACACACAATTTGAAATGATCTTAAACATAGACACATCGGTTGATATAAATATTGCATTAAGGGCTTTCGAATTGTAGTTAGCAACCGTTACCTCATCATTTATCCATTTGATTTATCGTTTGGCACGGGCTTCATGATCATCATCGGCTGGAAATAGAGGCTGAGTCCAACCGTAAAGTACACTCCTCCATGCTCTTTCATCAAGAGACTTGATATACATCCTCATCTTTGGTTTCCAATATGAATAATTGGAGTTATCTAAGATAGGAGGTTTTAGTGCGGGAGTTAAAGGATATTCCATTGCAAAAATACACAAACACATGATCTTCAACTAAATGTGTCTAGTTTGTGGCTCTGATGCCACTTGACTGTGCTGGTGCGTGAGATTAAAAATATTTTGGAGAAGTGTTGTTAAAAATGTCAAAAACATAAAAGATAACACTACACAGCGGAAGACTTAAACGCACACTTTTGCAAAGGGATATCAAAATTTTCATAGGCTATACAAAATGTATAGACTATGCTGCTTCATTAGCAGGAAAACTTCACTATAACTTGTAGTGAGATAAATACAAGGTTTACACAAGAAACCTAAATTCAAGGCCGCGCAAGACCTACACAAGATCGCACAAGGATCTAAACAAGACCTATAAGAATAGACCTAAACAAAACCTAACACGTCTACGTTCAGCCGATCGGATTGTTAGATCAAATAATGATTGTTGTGAACAATGCCCTAATGTTCCCAACATTCTGATGAACCGTGTATAACCTAGAATCTAGTGAATGACACATGATCCGTTCAACTCTAAATTATACTATTTGGCCATACAAAAAATAATGAAATGGTGCTCTATTTATAGACGTGATAATTGAGCTCTCCACTCCACAATGAAGCCAAGTAGTGGGCTTCAAAATAACCACCCATGATTGATAACTTCCAAGTTAGTTGATATTCCTCTACTAAAGCTATGGAACCGCCTGACGTTTCTGGAACTTCTGGAACCTTCACGTCTTCAACTGCCATGCCTAGACAAATAACATAACATGGAAAAATCATTAGGAAAGTTAGTAGAAAGGGCGAATTTTGATGTTGTCTAAAATGATGGAAATACATTGCATAACATTTTTCGTCAACATCAATGTTGATAGAATTTATTAACAACGTTTGTTTATGTGGCCTTATATCA
>JAPKLY010000605.1:174196-207322 GCA_026898435.1 Prunella vulgaris | reverse complement strand
TCTCACACTGCTCCCTTTGTCGATAGTGTTAGTTCGCCATATCAACAATCAACAAGGTCAACCCGACGTAGGTCCAATGCATAATCGAGATGGGCATACCCGATTCCGTGCAAAAAATTCAAAGATTGACTGGGTGCATGGCAGCTCTGAACAGATTCATCTCCAGGTTCGGTGACAGAAACTGTCCGTTCTTCGAAGCAATCAAAGCAAACACACGAAGGTACAAAGAAGCGGCCAAAGCAAACAAGCTGCACCTCACAAACCACTTCGTGTGGACAAATGAATGCCAGCGAGCCTTTGAAGACATCAAAACATACCTGGAAGATACGCAGGTCCTGTTAAAGTCGATACCTGGAGAGAAGTTGTATCTATACCTAGCCGCATCGGAGGTGGCCATCAGCTCCATCCTGGTCCGAGAAGAGGCAAAAACACACCTACCAGTGTACTATGTAAGCCAAGTCTTACACGAAGCTGAGTTGCGATACACCCCAACAGAAAAGCTGGCTTATGCACTGGTGATGAGTGTTAGAAAATTGAGGCCTTACTTCTTTGACCACCTGGTAGAAGTGCTGACGACGTTCCCACTACGTCAAATACTACAGCGCCCAGACACCGTCGGACTCCTGCTAAAATGGTCACTAGAGATCAGCCAATACGGTATAACCTACGCATCCCGAACAGCGATCAAGGGACAAGCACTTGCCGACTTCATTGTCGAGCTAACTTTCCCACAAGATCTGACGAGGGGGCGTATAGCTCCGTGGTATCTCTACGTTGACGGATCATCAACCAGCGTAGCAGTGGGCGCCAACTTAGTCCTGATCAGCTAGGACAGACAAGTCTTCGCCTCCACAATCCGGTTCGACTTTTGAGCGACCAACAACGAGGCGGAGTATGAAGTGTTAATAGCGGGAATTAGGCTATCATTAATTGTGGGGGCAACCAATCTTCAAGTTTTTGGAGATTCCCAGCTAATAATATCCCAAGTCCGGGGGGAATACGAGGCAAAAGACCCGCGGATGATAACCTACCAGAAGATAGCCGCGCATCTAATTTCGATGTTCACGTAGGTCTACATCAATCAGATACCGCGGCTGGAAAACACACAAGCAGATGCCTTAGCCCGGCTAGCTACCAGTGACGGCGAGAACGAATTCACGGAGGTTGTAATCACCACGGTGAAAAACCCCTCGACGTCCGATTACAAAATAAATCAGACCTCGAGTGGGGGGCAGGAGGACAGTGAAGATGGTGAAGATTGGTCCACCCCAATCCAAAAATACTTAAAAGACGGAACAACCCCCGTGGATGCCTGGGAAGCTAACCCTCTTGTAAAGCAAGCTGCCGGATGTACGCTGCTGGATGGCCAACTCTACAAACGTGGATTCTCTTCGCAAGAATGCCATCAAGAAATTTGTGGGAGTCACGTTGGGGGGCAAGCGTTGGCATACAAGACGATCAGGCAGGGGTACTATTGGCCCACTCTTCGCAAGGATGCCATCAGCCTCGCACGAAGGTGCCGAAAGTGTCAACTTTTCGCACCTAACACCCACTCCCCAGCCAACCAACTGAAATCGGTTTTCAGACCATGGCCTTTCGCGAAATGGGGTATCGACTTGATCGGCCCGTTTCCACCTGGAAGAGGCAGTGTAAAGTTTGATGTTGTAGCAGTAGACTACTACACTAAGTGGGCTGAGGCCGAAGCTCTCACAACAATAATGCAAGAAAGAATGATCGGCTTCATATGGAAGAACCTGATCTGCAGGTTCGGACTTCTGCAGTCAATCATCACAGATAACGGAAGGCAGTTCGACGGTCAAAGGTTGAGAGACTTCTGCAGTTCATGGAACATCAAGAAGCACTACTCAACTCCTTACCATCCACAGTCGAACGGCCAAGTCGAGGCGGTAAACAAATTCCTGAAACACATATTGAAGCTCCGCCTCGAGGAAAAGAAAGGGAGCTGGGCAGATGAACTCCCAGAGGTCCTGTGGTCCTACAGAACTTCCTATAGAGCCAGCACCGGAGAGACCCCGTTTGCCCTAGCCTTCGGGACTGAAGCCATAGTCCCAGTTGAAGTCCAAAACAAGACTTGGAAGGTGGTGGGGTATGACGAAGAAAAGAATGAAAAAGCCTTGGCAGTAGAGAAAGATCTGATCGAAGAGACCAGAGCTTCGTCAGAAATTAAGAACGCCACCTACAAGCGTAGAGATGAAAAGTACTACAATTCCCAGGTTCGAGATCGAAAGTTTAAGGCCGGTGACCTGGTGCTAAAAAAGAAACTAATGGCCCCACCTGGTGTATTCGGGTTAAACTGGGAGGGACCGTTCCGGGTCACCGCAGCCTGGCCGAACGGCACTTATGACCTCAAAGACGCAGAAGGCAACGCCTCGTCATACACCTGGAGTGCGGCCCACCTGAAAAAGTTCTACCAATAGACTAGAATCCTGTAATAGACTAGTTGAAGGTTTGCATCAGAAATGTTGATAGCAACCAGTGTAAATTACGTTGCTATGAAAAGTTAGAAAATTTGTGAAGTCAGAAAATTGGCTAAGTTTTTGGACCTGCGTAGCTCGCCAACTAGGCGAGCTACCCCAGGTCGCCCACTGCTCAAGGGAGCTCGCCAGCACCAGCTCGCCAAGTGCCCGAGATTTCATAATGCGCAAGGACCGAAGTCCCAAACGTTATAATCAAAATGCTCGTAGGCAAAGGTCAAAGTTCCCAAGGTCGTGAAGGTACCCTTCCTAAATGGTCACCAAGCACCACCTGCCTCAAGTTAGAAAAATTTGCGATAAAGACGAATAACGTCTAAGGCAAGGTTCTTGAAATCCAACTGCCCAACGTGAATTAAACAAAGTACAACTCGCTACCCCAAGTGGTTTAAGACGAGCGATTCGCGGCCCTAAGTTTTATATGACGAGTGATTCGCAGCCCTAAGTTGTGCTATCAAAATGGAGGTACGATTCGTAGTCTTAAGGGGCATAAAATGAATGATTCGCTTCTCAAGGTAGAGTAAGACGATCAATTAAGTACCCAAAATACACGAACGAGCGAGTAAAAATTATAACGTAAAGCGCAAAAACGGAAGTACAGAGAGTTAGACAAACAATGGCTCAATTTCTATTCAAAAGACACTTAGGAAAATTTCAAGGCAAAAATACTTGAAAATTCCTAAGTGTTCGAAGTGGTGCTGGCCACAAAGGCCAACCAGCTGACCGTCTTTGAAGTACAAAAGTATGCTCCTTCTGGGCGAGCTATACAAATCCCGGCGAGCTCTAACTACTTAAACAGGAATCAGAAAACTACAAAACGGAGCTCCTTCTAGGCGAGCTCTGTAGCCCGGCGAACTACTAGCACTTGCAAAATAATAAAGAAAACTAAAAGCTGGCCTAAGAGTCGGGAGCAGCATCGGCAGGGACCTCGGCAGAGCTAGGGGCGACCTGGCCGGCGGGAAGGGCGAGCTCAGCTTCGGAAGTAATGTTGCCTGTGAGCCCGCTAGCGTCGAACTCGCCAATGTCCAGCGTCGCATCCCCGCAAGCCTCTTGGAGTTGCTCGATAGTGAGGGGGACCCGATCCTTCTCGTGGGCGACCTCCTCCTCCTCGCCCAGGTTCAGTTCCGACACGGCGACTGTTTGGATGATTTTGAAGCGTGCCGGTACAAAACCGAGAGGAATGCCGAGCTTAGGGAGGTCACCGATGTCCAACTCCGCATCATCAGGGAAGGGAACTCGATCCAAGCACGCTTTGAAGTCACCCACTACGGCTTCGACTTCATCGTCTTTGTGGGCTCGAGCCCACCACCGGGTCCTCAAGACCTCGGCATAACATTGGACGAATCCTTTGTCAGAGGCCTCGGCCCTCGCAGCCTTCAGGTCCGGTAAAGAGGATGCAACGTTCCGCAGCCCGGCGACTTCATTGGTCTTCACCTCCAGCTCGGCCCTCAGCCTTGCAAACTCCTCATCGACACTCCGGGTCAGACCTCGCTGTAATTGTAGCTCTTCTTTGGTCACCCCATGCTCGTCAACCTCCCTGGCAAGCTTTTCAGCGAGCTCCTCCTCCTTAGCTCTAAGTTGAGCTTCGGCGTTCTGCTGGAAGAAAGCGAGCTGTTTCTGAAGCTAGGTGAAGTTATCAAGGGCCAGAGCCTCGGAAGCCAAAGCCGCGGCAGCTTTGTCCTCAGCGAGCTTGGCCGCCTTCTTAGCCTTGTCGGCGGTCTCCGCCAAGGCAATCAACTTCTTGTTCCTTTCGGAGCGACCTGCCTCCAGCTCGGCAGCTTGCTTCAGGGCCTTATGATTGGTGAGCAGCAATCCGCTCGCATAATGGGCCGAGAGGAGGAGGTTCTCGGTCAGATTCTGCGATTAATAGTCCCCACCTGTGGAGCGGTCAAATGCCTTGGCATCTCGCTCACAGTGTCCCAGACCAAGCCCGGATGGAGACTACGCATTGAGGTAAAAGAGCGAGATCGCTCAAATGCGTGGAGAGCCTCGTGGCGATGCGGGAAGGCGATGGGGGCATAACTACGAGTTTAAAATAGTTCGATGTTAGAAAATAAAACAAAACATCTTAGGAGCGGAAACTAGAGTAGCGAGCTACTTTCTGAACTCTCTTGGGGTCCCAACCCAGGGGCGTGTCGTCAGTAGCCCGAACCCCAAATGGAGACGGGGAAGGTGGCGAGCTACGAATGGGCGTGGCCGCCAATGGAGCAGTGGACTGGGCGTACACATCCTGCCCGGACCTCGCCGAGACTTGCTCGGCCCGATCAGAAGCCTCGTCGAGCAGGCCGGTGTACTTGGTCCTTTTACGAGCTTGAGGGTCCTCGTCACCTGCCCGGGATCCTTCGCCTCGGTGAGAACCTTTCTTCCCGTGACCCCGCTCGGAAGTGGCGCCAGCTCGCCCGCCGCCCTGACTCGCCTGGGCGACCTCCGCAGCCTTAGATTTCGCGGTGGCTTTGGATTGCTCTTTTCGGACCCCCGACCCTCCTACCTTTCCTTTCTTGGAGGCGAGCTCTTCTTCCTTGCTCGCCTCCAGTGCGAGCACCGATGGCGGGGTGTGCCTATTGGGGTGAGGTGGGCCCATCTCAAAGCGGCGCTTGAGGGTTTGATAGGCCTCAGGGATCTTGGCAATAGGGAAGGCGACGAAGCTGCCACCTGCAAAAAATCAGAAAGGCTAAGTTAGCATAGTGGGCGAGCTACCCCCCCTATAGGTGAGCTCCGAAGAGTTATAAACCAGGGAGCTCGGGACCTTTAATATCGAGGTGGTGCGGCAAAGTGAGGAGCCCGGTGAGCCTCAAACAGTGGTGCTGGCATAGGTGGGCGATCTCCCTATCCTTCTCACGCCTCAAACAGCAAATAGCCCGCACCACGTCGAACTCGACCGACACCTTAGGCTTGCCCCGGCTGGACTTGTGACGCTTCGGAACTGCAAAGAGAAAGAAAATTAGTTTAGTAAATCTAATTCAACCCAAGCACACCGAAATGGGTGACCTACTGCTGGCTTCCCCGTATCCCTCAGGAGTGGGAATACGGCCACCTCTCCAATGAAACGTGCTAGAAGCCTGCCAGTCTCCGCCTATGAAGAAGAACTGCTCCTTCCAGTCGTGGACTTTGTTTGGCAGAACCTCGATAAATTTCTCCCCCGGGCGAGCTTTCAGGTAATAGTATCCCGCGCCATCCTTCGCCTGCTTGGTCACAGCGAAGAGCTTGCCCAGGTCCGCCGAGGTCGTCCCATTCTCATAACCCTCCAATCCAAAGACAGATAAGGCGGCTAGGAGATTGCTCCATTCATTCGGGTGAGCTGGGTGATAGCCAAATTATTATCGGCAATAAATTGGACGATGATCAGGTGCAACGGCAAGGTGAGCCCGGCCCTAAAGACATCGACATTAAGGGCTGTTCACCCCTCAGGAGGCTAGTCGGCCCACTCAATCTTCACTGGGGCATACATAAAGATGTCGAGCGGGATGCGATACTTCCTACGTATAAGGGGAAGATCACACTCGTCGATGCGGCTCACCACCTTACCAACTCTGTAATCGGACGGGGCGACCTTCTCTAGGTCGGCAGAGAGTACTCGGTCCGGGCAGGGGAAGCTCGCCGCGTACTCGGCGATGTATTCGTCCCAGTTAAAAGGATGTACGACCTCGGCGGGGACCTGATACTCGACCAGTTGAGGCTTCGGGAAGCCGATAGAGCGGAACCACTCGAGTGTAACTTCTTCCTGGTCACCTCCCTCCTCTCCTTCGTTGGCGACCTCATCTCCGACCTCGGTGACCCCTTTGCCGACCTCGGCGACATCCTCGCCAGCCTCCATGGGCTCTTCGTTGCCACTGGCAACTCTTTCCTCGGGGGCAACCTCGTCACCTTCCTCCCATACCTTGGGTACACAGCGCTGGAGGCCCCTTCCTCCAAGTCTGGGTGAACCTCGCCGAGTAGCTCGTTGGAGACCTGGCGAGCTACCGAGGTCGCCTCGGAGCTGGAGCCGATCTCCACATAAGAGACCAGAGGAAGAGGTTCATTCTTGGTCATCGGTTGCTTCTCGGGGTTACGATTGGAGGGAGTTCCGCTTGATTCGTGAGTCGACATGGTCAGTGCAAAGTTCGCAAAGGTTCTAATGACGGTCTGAAATTCTAATCGTCGGAGTGACAGGGCAAGGGCAACAGGAAAAACCCAAGGAGTCACCAGAAACATCCAAAGTTTCCAGAAACTCGTAGAAATCGAAAGGGAAATAAATAGAAAAGGGAAAGGAATGGGTTCTCTACCTTGAAAAACGTCGGAAGTCTAGTCGGAAGCAGAGGAACCGATCGCCGAAAATGTGCTCTGGAATTCGAAAGTGTGGAAAGTGAGAAATGAACTCACGTTCCCCTATTTATAGGGGTCGGGGCGAGGTGCGATATTCAGAGAGTGCGAGGGCCTTTTTGCAAAGAATTTGGAAGGTTGCCATAATGGGCGCGGGAAACCACGCCTAAAAAGGCGTGCATGATGCCTGGATTCCCGCACCACGTCGGCCGAGCTCCTCCTCTAGCTCGGCATCTGCCCGAGTGCAGTTCGCCAAGGTTCGACTCCTCGTCCACGAAAATAAGCCAGCTCGCCACACATTTGATGAGTCATGATGTGTGCGAGCTGGGGGGCAAATGTTGACAAGGCGAACTAACACGATTGACCTGGGATTAGCTCACCCATCAGAGGAGCTCGCCCACAATGGGGTAGCTCACCCGCGAGCACGGAGGTGGAGCCAGAGCCCAACCCTGTAATATCCGGAATGGCACAAGGCAGTGGAGCTTGCCCAATTGCTCGCCCCTGCCCCAATGAGGACCTCGCCGAGGTCCACCATCACATAGCACCCAGAAGCCACGCGAGGCACCGGAGCTCGCCCTCGAGCTCGCCCGGGAGCTCGCCTTGTAGCCTGTAGGACCTCGATGGTTGCACTCTTTTTCCCTCCATCCGGTTTATCCACAAGGGTAGTTTACGGCGAGGTTTTTAATCAGGCCCATCTGGTCCAGGGCATAGTAGTAGGACGAGGCACGTTATAGGGAGCAGTGTGAGGGACCAAGATAAAGGTTAGAGACCTTCGTCAACACCGGAAGCCAAATAGGCTCGTAAGGTGCCACCTCACACTTGCACACCTATAAATAAGACCTCTCTTGTACTATTCAAAGGATTCAAGACAATTAATACATTTCCTACATTCTACTTTATCTCTCTAAACTCTCCATTTTCTCTCTGTATATATCATCCCCTCAAGAACACAAAGAATACAAAATCTTAGATTGTTGTTTGGTAGAATTAATATGTTACATTAAGCCACATAATA
This sequence comes from Prunella vulgaris, assembly GCA_026898435.1. Taxonomy (NCBI): domain Eukaryota; kingdom Viridiplantae; phylum Streptophyta; class Magnoliopsida; order Lamiales; family Lamiaceae; genus Prunella; species Prunella vulgaris. The sequence goes on along the minus strand of JAPKLY010000605.1, from coordinate 199,516 downwards.
ACATCGTTAGTAAATTCTATCAACAAATGTATCAAGCATTATAGAATCAACTACAATCTAAACAAAATATGAATCAAGATATAAATCCACTACACCTAACATGAACTATCAACATCATCAACACAACAATAAGTATATGTCATGCATCACTACCCTAATCTAGCAACAATTGGCATCTATATCAAGCACAAATGAATCATCAATCTAAGCACAAGGTCTAAACACCATGAAAGCACAAGGAATCTACATAATCATGCATTGCAAATAAGATTTGAAGAACGAACACACCCCCCAAACTTTTTTGGATCGTGAATCCTAAAAGTTTGGCCAAAGTGATGAAAAGATGATTTGTAATGCTCAATCAAACCAAATACTCAAGAATCATCAAACAAATCCAAAGTCAAATCCTAAACAAAACAACAATCTAACAAACAAAAACTAGGAATGGAAGCAAGTATACAAGCATAAGTAGGAAAGGAGTATAGAAAACATACCTATGGAAGGATTTTAAGAAATGAAATGTAGAGATTGAGTTCCAAGAATTTCTTCTTCCTCTTCCTTGGTGTTCTTGAGAAAGTGTGTGTGCAAGAATGTGGGGAAAAGTGTGTGTTTGTGTGAGAAAAAGGTGGGTCAGAGGAAGAAAAATAGTAAACTTACCTCAGGCCGACTAGGCGCTCGAGCATAAGAAGCCAGCACCTCGGACATGCTTGGTCTGATGCTCAATCATGCGTGTCCGAGCGATCCTGATTCGGGTGTCCAGGGATTTTTTGCCCGGTCATGTGCTCAGAGGTGCTCGATCATTACCCATTTTTCATACTTCCGAATCATGGTTTTTCTACACCAATTCATGCATTTCTAATCCACAACAAACATCATAAATCATTGTAAATAACAAATATGAAGAATGATCACACCCCACAAATTTTTTGGATTTTAAATCCTAAAAGTTTGTAAAAGAGTGATGAATATTGAATTTGCAAAGTAACAAAACACCAATCGAAGTATAAACAAGCACCACACAATCCAAAACATGTCCTACCAAACTCCATATAAACTCCCCCAAACTATTCTTGCTTCTAATTCCTATCTAACATAACAATCAAGCAAGCAAGCAACAAAACTATTAACTAACAAAGCAAACAAAACAAAACAAGCAAAAAATTGTAAGGCTGGGTTGCCTCCCATTTAGCGCTTGGATTTAACGTCACCTAGCTGGACGACACCAATGTTATCGAAATGGCCAAGGATATTTCTCATCCTTGCCATCATACTCTAACCTCATAGTTTCAAAATCAAGGAAACATGTAGGATTTCTACCCCATACACCCACTTTCCTTTTCAATGTATACTTATAAGCACATACATATTCTTCTTCATTTCTTCTCAACCATATCCACCCCCTTCTCTTACTATCAAAAATATTCAAGAGGATTCTCAATTCAATCTTAAAATCAATTATATCAAGAGGTATAATGAACTCACAGTAAACAACATCATCAATTAAAGCACAAGTAAAACAGTTTAAGGGTTTAGAAATGCTCATTTCATCTTTAAGCTCATCTTCCACTTCATTTTGTTGTTCTTCTTCAGTAATCCTCATGTCCATAAGTGGTCCTTCATCTACCTCTTCTTGTTCTTTCTCCTTTCCTCCTCTTGAATCATTTCTTTCCTTCTCCTCTTCTTGTTCGTTCACCTCCTTCTCCTCCTCTTCTTGATTCCTATCAATGCATACAAAGAAAGTAGTGCCAACAATACAATCATTAAGAGGATATATAGTAAAATGAGAAGGATTTTGAGATTTCTTATCAAGGATATATAGAAACGTTGCGATATCAAGTAAGCATTGAATGTCTATAAAAGGCTAATAGCTAGGAAAGCAAGAAAACCATCAAGGATTCTATCTACTATGGCAAAGCAAAGTAAATCCTAACTATCACCTCAAAGAATTGAGCAAGTGTGAAGTGTACATGGAAGTAATCCTACTATGGTTCCTCTAGAATCCTATCCATCCTAGCATGCAAAAGATCTCTTAGTGTATTAATCAAGCCAACTAGTGTCTAGATCTCTCTACAACACAAGATAAGGCTCTATTAGGTGTCTAGATCTGTCTACAACTCCTAACACTCAAGTTAAGGGGTCTTAGGCTCATATGCAATTCTCATTGGTCATACAAGCCAAACATCAAACACTTGGTATGCATAAAGTTCTTATAGCTCAATTCTCATTTCATTGCTAAAACATATAAGCCATAAATTTCAACTAAACATCCCAAGCATTCATACAAGACATTAATAAGAGAACTAATTAAACAAGATCACTAATTCATGCATAGGATTAACAAGGACTAAATTCACCATAATATTCATACAACCATGCAACAAGGAATTAGCCCATGGCTAATTGGTAATGAAAAACAACAATTAACATTCTAAACAACATGATTATGAAGTAAAGCAATAGAATTCAAGAGAACTTACCAAATGTAGATGAAATTGAAATACAATCATCACACCTTGAAATGTTATCTTCTTATCTGGAGCTCAAAATCATAAAATGAACCGTAGAATTGTAGCTAATAACGAGATTAATCTAATGGAGAAAACGGATTAAAGATCCAATGGATGGATCAAAAGTAATTGTAGAGAGAAGTATGAAATCTAACTAAGAACCCACTAATAACTTCTAATCTCTCTCTCTAAAACTACCTAATGATCTAACTAATGAATATCACCCTTGAAAATCTGATCCTTGAGGTATTTATAGTGCCCACAATGTTTAGTCCCAAGTGCCCTTCATTAAACTCGCAAAAATACGAAAATAGCCCTGAAATTTTGGAATTTTTGCACTTCTGTCGCCCGAGAACTGTAGGTCTGTCGACCTCTTGGTCGACTGCTTGGTCGATAAGGGTGCCTTTTATCGTCCAAGAGCTATGCAACTGTCGACCAAGCTTGGTCGACAGCCAGCTCTACAAATGGCTATCTTTCCAGGTAATTGGGTCGCACGAAGCTTGTCTTCCAAAGAAGGAGTCCGTGTCGCCCGAGGCCTTAGTCTCAGTCGATGCGAGACTTCCTTGTTTTTGTCATATCTTGAGCTCTAGAACCTCGATTGACTCGATTCTTTTTGCGTTGCGACCCTCTCTTCAAGCTTTTTGACATGGAAGAGTAATTTATCCATTTTGATCAACTCCAGAATTCAGACTTTTCTCAAACTTGCTCGTTTCTTCCTTGTTTTGCTTGTTTTCACCTACAAAGCACATTTTCTTGCCACAAAAAGGTAAATTGCACAATTTATACCAAATTAGGGTCAAATATGAATATAAGAACATCAAAACCATATAAAAATGGATGCAAAAACATTCAATTATGACCCTAATCACAAAGCAAAGTAAAAACTAACTATTACATCAAAGAAGTGAGCAAATGTGGTATGTACATAGATGTAATCCTACTATGTTTCCTTTAGTATCCTACCCATCCTAGCATGCAAAAGGTCTCTTGGTGTCTTAGCTAAGCCAACTAGTGTCTAGATCTCTCTATAACACAAGGTAAGAGCTCTATTGGATGTCTAGATCTATCTACAACACCAAAAACTCCAATTATAAGGTCTAGGCTAATATGCAATTCTCATTGGTCATACAAGCCAAATATCAAACACTTGGTATGCATAAAGTTCTTATAGCTCAATTCTCATTTCATTGCTAAAACATATAAGTCATACATTCCAATTAAACATCCCAAGCATTCATTTAAGTCATTAATAAGAGAAATTATCCATCAAGATCACTAATTCATACATAAGATTAACAAGAGACTAAATTCACCATTGTATTCATACAACCATGCAACAAGGATATTAGCCCAGAGCTAATTTGAATTGGAAATGAATAATTAAGAATCTAATCATCATGAATATTAACTAAAACAAGAGAATTAAAGGAAATCTTACCATAAGTGGATGAATAGAAATACAAGCAACAAACCTCCAAATGCCAAGTCTTGATCCAAAGCTCAAAATAAAGAAATGAACTGCAGGAATAAAGCTCTAATTAGTACGAGTATGCAGGAACAAATGGATCTAAAATCCGACGGACGGATCAAAAGTTATGGAAGAAAGAAGATTGAATCTAACTAAAAACTCACTAAGTAACTACCTAATTCTCTCTCTAAACTAATCTAAGAACTTGGAATTATGATGGAATAATTCTTGAAAATATGATCCTTTAGGTATTTATAGTGCCCATAATGTTTAGTCCAAAGTGTCCTTCATTAAACGCGCAAAAAGAAGAAATAGCCCTCGAAATTGTGCAAATTCGGGTCCTCGCACGATCCCTAACAGGTGGCCGCACGATCCGGATCGTGCGTGGATCGTTCGGACCATGGCTGAACGAACCAGGGAGCCTTTGCACGATCGCGTGCTGCTGGTCGCACGATCCCGTTTGGTCAGTCCTCGACTTCCTCATTTCCTTCATATCTTGAGTTCTAGAGCTCCGATTGACTCGATTCTTTTTCCATTGTGACCCGCTCTTCGAACTCTTTGACATGGTATATCATTAGCCTCCATTGGATCAACCCACAATTTCTGAACTTTTACGAACTTGCTCATCTTTTACCGACTTTGCTCGTTTCCACTACAAAACACAACTTTCTACCCAAAAAGGGTTAAATACACCAAGTATAGCATTTTAGGGTCAAATATGAACATAAGAACATCAAAACCATATAGAAATTGATGCAAAAAAGATGCAATAATGACCCAAATCACACCCCCAAACTAGATTGTTGCTCGTCCTCGAGCAACGAAGCGATAAGGTAGGGGAATAATTGTATCAATGAAGCATCAAGTACAAGATCAAATGCCATGGAAGTATCACTCATTATCAAGCAAGTCTTGCATGCAATCTCATATAATCAACCATCAACAATGAGTCAATAAGCAAGATATCAATTCAATGAGTCAAGATCCTCACAAGATACGTGTGTAACTCAAGCCTCAAGTGTATAGGTTCTCTCAATTATCACACCACATACATATACTACCATAAGCTTGGCTCAAGTCTACATATGGATAAAAGTGTTGTAGTGTTGGCTCTTTGGTAGGGAAGGAACATATAGAAGGAATTAAAGTAGAGATCATTCACCTCTTCATGCCATAAGCAATCATCTTCATGCACTTTCAAAATAACACTTCAAAGAATCAATCTTCCCTTTAAACAAGTTGTGATCATACTCACAACACTAAAGTCAAACTTGACCATAATTTTGCAAAAAGTCAACCTTTTTCTCATACTTTGCTAGAACTTGCCTTTGAACCTTTCTTTTTCTTTGCTTATCAATCCATTCAAACTTGAATTTCTTTCAACTAAGGCCACCATGTTCTTCATCAATTCACCAATCATCCTTCCTTCTTTTCACTCTACTAATCATAGGGACAAGAGAGTTCAAAAAAGGAAGGACAGTGGCTTAAAGTGTGGTTAGCCAATGGAAATGTCTATAGGCACAAAATGGTGAGCAATGGATAATAATATCAATGGTAGGCTCATAGGGCAAAGTGGCTCAATTTAGATAAAAAAATATGGCCTAAAATCATATCATGTGAAATCTTCATCTAATGTAGCCTCAAATAAGACCAAAGTCAAGTTCTAGAGTAACATTTATGTGTGTGCAACTCACATCAAAGAATATCATCCGTTCAAAATTGAAACGGGTATAAATAGCGCAAGAATCGCTGGTATAGGGTGATCAAGACTCATATCATATAAAACATGCTCAAATCATCAAAGTCTCAAGCATCATAGAATCAACAACAAACTAGACAAGACATGAATCAAGTAATAAGTCCACTACATCTAACATAAACTATCAACTCATCTACACAATCATAAACATATCTTATGCCACACTACTCTAAACTAGCAAGAATAAGGCAATCATCAACAAGCAAAATAAGTCATATACTAGGCACATGGTCTAAAAACATCATAGAAGCACTAGAATCATCCTAAACATAGCATTGCAATGAGATTTACGAAACGAACACACCCCCCAAACTTTTTTGGACCAACGGTCTAAAAAGTTTGGCAAAGAGTGAAGAAAATATCATGCAATGCACAAATCAAAGCACAATACCACAAGAATCAACAATTAAGCTCAAAGTAGCAATCTAAAATCAAGCAAATTAACCCTAGCAATGGAAGCACATATAGAGATAAGCGTAAAGACAAACCTTGAGTTGGGATTAAGAATAGGAAAGCAACTTGCCACTTACACAAAAATGTCCTTCTTGGCCGAGGAGGATGAGAATTCTCCTCAACACACCTTTGTAAAGCTCACAAATCACATCAATTATCATTGCAAATTAAAATTTTAAGAACGAAGACACCCCCCCAAACTTTTTCGGATCAAGGATCCTAAAAGTTTGGAAAAGAGTGATGAAAATAGGATTTGCAATAAATCAATGACCAATAAAAGCATATACAAGCTAAACTAAACCAAGAAATAACCATATATAACAAGAGGCAACACCCCAAAACTAGGATAAATCACATGCACCAACCAAGGTAAGAGAACAAACTACCTCATATGAAGTAAATCAAAACAAATAACACTATCTAAACTACAAAGCAAACCTAATAAGCAAGAAATTTTTTAGGATGGGTTGCCTCCCATCTAGCGCTTGGATTTAACGTCCACTAGCAAGACGCATTAATGTTAGCTAAATGGCCAAGGATATTTGGCATCCTCCCCATCTAACTCTAATCTCAAAGCTTCAAAATCAAGGAAACAAGTAGGATTTCTACCCCACACCCATACTTTCCATATCAATTTATACATATAAGCACAAGCAATTTTCTCCTCATTTCTTCTCAACATAATCCACCCCCATCTATTACTATCAAAATTGTTCAAGAGGATTCACAATTCTAACTTATGATAAAATATATCAAGAGGTAAGATGAAATTAATATGAACAACATTATCAATGTAAGCATAAGTGGAAGAGTTTAAGGGTTTAGAAATGCTCATTTCTCCTTGAAGCTCATCTTCCACTTCATTTTGTTGTTCTTCCTCCATGAAGCTCATGTCCATAGGTGGACATTCATCTACCTCTTCTTGATTATTCTCTTTTTCTCCTCTTGAATCATCTCTTTCCTTCTCCTCCATTTCTTGTTCTTTCACTTGATTCCTATCAAATCTAGCAAAAGAAGTAGAACCATAAATGTCCATATTAAGAGATTTAGAATGAATAGTGAAAGAAGATGGTGTATAAGATCCTTTTTCATTGTAGTTCAAGATTATCTTGAAATTTTCCTCAATTAAATCTTGATTCTCTTCAAGAAATCTATCAATTATATCATATATGTCTTCTTTCGGTTTATCTTCCTCTTTCTCTTCTTTTTCTACTTCTTCTTCCTTATACATGTGGGGAGGAGGAGGATATGAATATGGATATGGGTTGGGAGAGGAATAAGGATAGAGATAATGGTACAGGTGGTGGTAGAATTGTTGTGGTGGTGGTTGATATGTGTAAGGTTGATATATGTAGGAATTAGGAGGATATGTATTTTGTGGAGAATACAAGTAGTGGTTATATTCGCCCATCTTCAAGTAAGCTCACTCCTACAAAAACAAGCAAGTATCAACTCTCACCAAGAATGATTAACAACAAACAAGCAAGTAAACAAACAATACAAACCAAAAACATTCAAAGACATTCAAGTAAACAAACAAAACTCACTTAGTAAAGTAACCGTCTCCCCGGCAATGGCGCCAAAAACTTGTTTGCCAAAATCGTGTATGATTTCCATGCAAGTGTACATGGTCATTGTTGTCGTGGCAAGTTAACCAAGTTAAATATCGAACACAGGGAAACGATGCGATATCAAGCAAGTATTGAATTTTACAAAGGTTCTAGCTAGGAAAACAAGAAAAAGATCATGTTTTCTATCTACTTCACAAAGTAAAGTAAAAACTAACTATCACCTCAAAGAAGTGAGCAAATGTAGTGTGTACATGGAAGTAATCCTACTATGGTTCCTTTAGTGTCCTATCCATCCTTGCATGCAAAAGGTCTCTTGGTGTCTTAACTAAGCCAACTAGTGTATATATCTCTCTATAACAGAAGGTAAGGGCTCTATTGGATGTCTAGATCTCTCTACAACACCAAATACTCCAATTAAGAGGTCTAGGCTAATATGCAATTCTCATTGGTCAAACAAGTCAAATATCAAACACTTGGTACGCATAAATTTCTTATAGCTCAATTCTCATTTCATTACTAAAACATATAAGTCATACATTCCAATTAAACATCCCAAGCATTCATACATGTCATTAATAAGAGAACTAATCCATCGAGATCACTAATTCATACATAGGATTAACAAGATACTAAATTGACCATAGTATTCATACAACCATGCAACAAGGATATTAGCCCATGGCTAATTGGAATTGGAAATCAATAATTAAGAATCTAATCATCATGAATATTAACTAAAACAAGAGATTTAAAGGAAATCTTACCATAAGTGGATGAATAGAAATATAAGCAACCAACCTCCAAATGCCAAGTCTTGATCCAAAGCTCAAAATACAAAAATGAACCGCATGAATAAAGCTCTAATCACTACGAGTATGCACGAACAAACGGATCTAAAATCCGATGGACGAATCAAAAGTTATAAAAGAAAGAAGATTGAATCAAACTAAGAACCCACTAAGTAACTACCTAATTCTCTCAGTAAACTAATCTAAGAACTTGGAATTATGATGGAATAATGCTTGACAATCTGATCCTTGAGGTATTTATAGTGCCCACAATGTTTAATCCAAAGTGTCGTTCACTAAACTCTCGAAAAGACGAAACAGCCTCGAAATTGTGCAAATTCGGGTCCTCGCACGATCCCTAACAGGTGGCCGCACTATCCGGATCATGCGTGGGATCGTTCGAACTATGGCTGAACGAACCAGGGAGCCTTCGCACGATCCCGTGCTGGTGGTCGCACGATCCCGTTAGGTCGATCCTCGACTTCTCATTTCCTTCATATCTTGAGTTCTAGAGCTCCGATTGACTCGATTATTTTTCTGTTGCGACCCTCTCTTCTAACTCTTCGACATGGTATATCATATGCCTCCATTGGATCAACTCACAATATCTGAACTTTTACGAACTTGCTCGTCTTTTGTCGGTTTTGCTCGTTTCTACTACAAAACACAACTTTCTAGTAAAAAATGGTTAAATACACAAAGTATAGCATTTTAGGTTCAAATATGAATATAAGAACATCAAATCCATATAGAAATGAATGCAAAAAGATGCAATTATGACCCTAATCACCCTTCTTCCTCTTGTTCTTCTACTTCCACTACTTCCCCTTCTTTGTGCAAAGGCTTAGGAGAAGAATGAGTGTATGAGTGTCGATCTTGATAGGGGTAAGGATAGGAATATGGATAGGAGATTGAGGAAAATAAGAATATGGTCGAGGTGGTGGTTGATATGGAGATGGTGAATATGGATGAGGTTGATATATGTATGGTTGAGGAGGGTATGCGTATTGTGGAGGATACGAGTACTGGTTGTATCCATCCATCTTCAATTAAGTTCACTCCTACAAAAATTAGGAAGTATCAACACTCACAAAGAATAATTAAGATCAAATAAAGAAAAACAAAGAAAAGCAATGTAAACATCAATACAAACTAAACATAGTGATCGTTTCCCTGGCAACGGCGCCAAAAACTTGTTTTGCCTTTGCCGACTTTCAAGGATATTCAAGTAAACAAACAAATACAAGCCTAACAAAGTAATCATTTCCCCGACAACGGCACCAAAAACTTATTTGACAAAATCGAAAGCTTTCACGCAAGTGTACGTGGACGTTGTTATCGTGGCAAGTTATCCAAGTAATAAAAATATCGAACACAGGGAAACAATGCGATATCAAGCAAGCATTGGATGTTTACCAAGGTTAATAGCTAGGAAAACAAGAAATAGTCTTGAGTTCTATCTACTTTATCAAAGCAAAGTAAATCTAACTATCACCTTTTAGAAAGATGAGCAAGTGTGATGTGTGTGCATTGGAGTAATCCTACTATTGCTCACCTAGTATCCTATCCATCCTAGCATGCATAAGGTCCCTTGACGTCTTAATCAAGCCTAAGACTCTAACAAGTGTCTAGATCTCTCTAACAACACTAGCTAAAGGGCTCTATCAGGTGTCTAGATCTCTCTAACAACACCCAATACTCCATTCGAGAGGTCTTACTCAATTCAGTTAAGAGATTCTATGAATTAACTCAATTCTCATGTGTTTCTAACTCATATAGGCTCAAATTTATTAATTGAACATACCAAGCATTCAAATAATTCCTCAAATTAGAGAACTAATCAATCAAGATTACTAAGCATGCATGGGATTAATAGAACACTAAATTACACCATAATGATCATACACCAATGCAACTAGAAATTAGCCCATGACTAATTGGGAAGACAAATCAACAATTAAGCTAAAGACAAACATGATTAACAAGAATATGAAAGGGAATACAAGAAATCTTAACAATTGTTGAAGAATTGAAAGATAATCCAAATACCTTCTAATGCTATCTTCTAATCCGGCACTTGAAATGCAAAAATTAACCGTAGAAATGTAGATAACGACGAGACTAGGCTAATTAATGAAACAAACGGATTAACAATCCAATGGTTGGATCAAAAGTAATTGTAGAAAGAAGTAAGAAATTAACTAAGAACCCACTGAGTAACTTCCTAATCTCTCTCTAAAACTACCTAATGAACTATAGTAATGAAAAGCTCCTTAGAAATCTGATCCATGAGGTATTTATAGTGCCCACAATGCTTAGACCAATTTGTTTCTCATTAAACGCACGAAAAGATGAAGTTGTCCTTGATTTGGTGAAAAAACGAACTAGGCGCGCGGTCACAGTACGATAGGCGCGTGATCGAGTGGGTCCTTCTTGTGGTCACGTGGTCCGTTTTTGCGGTAGCAGACTGAGAACGCGCGACCACCCTTCTGTAGGCGTGTGTTCACGCGCCCGTCTAAGCATGTTACTCAGGAAAACTTGTTTTCTTCATATCTTGAGCTCCAGAACTCCGATTGACTCGATTTTTTTGTGTTGCGACCCTCTCCTCATTTGTATCATTTATATCATTTGGACTGAATAAATAAATCTGAAATTTATAAAACTTGCTCGTCTCTTCACCTATAAACACAACTTTCTTGCGAAAAAGGGTTAAGAGCACAATGTATAGCATATTAGGGTCAATAATGCACAAAAACCACTCAATATCATGCTAAAATTGATGCAAAATGATGCAATTATGACCCTAATCAAATACATGAACCAACATCAATTTATAATAAAATCCTAAAAAATTTGTCACCATCCAAGACCCCTAAATTTCAACCTTCAATTCATCACTAAATACACCAAATTAACATGTAATTGAGTTCCCAATGGATTACCCATCAATAATATGGCCTAATAACATCATCAATTGCACAAATACAAGCATAGAATCAAAAATCCCGAAATTAATACTCAAGAACCCTAAAATAGGATTTCTAATTCCTAACAATTCAATTATAGAATTCTTACCAAAATACAATAAATCGATTGAGAAGAGTATAAGAAACATACCTATGGAAGGATTTATGAAGGAAAATTGTAATGCTTGAAAGGTAAGGGTTTTCCTTCCCCTTCTCCTCTTGGTTTATGTAGAGTGTGTGCAAGAAAATGGTGTGAAATGTGTGTTTTTTGTGTGGAATCTACCTTTTATATGTGTGGTGTAAGAATGGGTCAAACGATGAGAAAGTGTGTCAAAATCCCTAGAAAGTGGACTCAAACTCGAATTTCCTCGAACCCGCGCTCGACCAGCCGGCATGTGCGCTTGGACAGCCGGGTCCTGCGCTAGTAGAGCAGTGGTCAAGCGGATCTGGTCTGCCCTAACAGAGCCATTTCGCTCAATCAGGGGCTATGGACGCTCCAACGTAGTTGGTTCCACGCTCGATCAGAGCTTGCTTGTCCCAACTTCGAACCTTGATCAAAATACACCTTTTCCATGCAATTTTTTCTACACACAACAACTTAAAACTCCACAAATTTCATCACCAATCATCAAATATCATTGCAAATCGAAAATATGAAGAACGAACACCCCCCCAAACTTTTTCAGATCAAGGATCCTAAAAGTTTGGCAAGAGTGATGAATATTAATTTGCAATGCACTTCTACACCAATAAAAATCATAATTCAACTCAACAAAACCAAGAACATGTCCTACCAATCTTAATATGTACTCCCCAAAACTATTTTCAACTAAGTGCTCAATAAAAATAATAGAATATACTACCTCAAATTGATGGCCATAATGGCAATGGCACTCTTGCTTCCAATTCCTACAAAACAAAATCAAACAAGAAAGCAAAACAACACAAGCAAAACTATAAAGAAAAAAAAAGAAAAATCAATCAATAAGAAGAAAAAGGATACAAAAGGATGGGTTGCCTCCCGTCTAGCGCTTGGATATAACGTCCCTTAATCGGACGCACTAAAGCTCAAGTTTCTTCAAGGTCAACAAGTCTCACTGGACTTGTGACCCCCTTTGGTGTAGTAGTATAAAGTGCTTGAGGCGATGTCCATTTGCATAGAACCTCTCTCCCTTGTCATTAGTGAGCTCATACCAACCACTAGCAAAACAATTGGAAATGGTAAATGGTCCACTCCACTTAGATTTCAACTTACCCGGGAATAGCTTGAATATCAAGTTAAAGTGGAGCACTTGATCAAGCATTTTAAAAAACTTTTCCTTAATGTTTGCATCATACCACCTCTTGGTCTTTTCCTTGAAGATTTTGGCATTCTCATATGCATCGTCTCTAAACTCATCTAACTCATGAAGTTGCAAAAGCCTCTTCTCTCCACAAAGAGTCTCATCAAAATAAAGCTTCTTAGTAGCCCAATATGCCTTGTGTTCTATGGACGTTATCAAAAAAGTGTACGTCATTTCTATCATGACTAATTCGATCAATGGACACCCTGCTCGAGTGGAATGGATTTGATCGAATGGCTGAGTGGTGCCCTAGCAGTATTGACCCACTCGAGTTCAAGCACCTGGGCGCTCTATCAGTAGTGGTCCGGCGCTCGAATAATGCACAACTTGCGATATCCATTTTCGACTTTTTTCATTTTAATTTTATGGCTTGTCCAAGCTTCCTAAAGTCATCCTCTTGATCATTTAAGCATATCCAAGTGCTCGGACCACGTCATTTCATCTTCCTAATCGTGATTTCCTTGATTTCGGATGATTTAACCTGTAAACACAACTTTCTTGCACAAAAGGGTGAATAGCACAATGTATAGCTTATTAGGGTCAATATTGCATACAAATCACTCAATATAACTCTAAAATATACCAAATATGATGCAATTATTACCCTAACCAGGTGTTCTTTCTCGTAAGCTACATTGATTAGACATTTCGATACCTTGAAGGAGCCTTCCCAGTTCGAACAAAAATTACCACGAGTGACTTCGTTGGTCTTTTCCAAAACTATCCCTCTGATGATAAAATTCCTTGGTCTAACTTTGGAGTTGAAGTATTTCTCGAATTGTTGTTTGTAGCTAGCATTCTTGGTTGCGGAGGCTATTCGCCTTTCTTCGAGCATAACAAGGTCTATCCTCCTTGCCAAGTCATTTTCCTCAACCACAAACTCTTTAGATGTTTGGTGACTTGGGATTACAACTTCGGATGGGATGACTGCCTCCGTGCCAAATGCGTGGGCAAAAGGGGTCTCTCTCATTGAATTCCGTGTGATAGTTCTGTTCGACCATAGTACATCTAGGAGTTCGCTGGCCCATTGCTCTTCCTTTCTTCAAGTTTTGACTTCAACCTCTTCTTGATGACCCGGTTGACGGCTTTGACTGAGGATGGTATAGGGTGAAGAACAGCTTTATGATCTATCCGATGCTCGAACCATTGATCTAGCGCTGGTGATATGCTCTGGAGTAGGCTATTACATCCCTTCTGAGTGTCAGTTAAAAGTAGCCTTGTCTGATAGCTTTGTAGGCCAAGGATCGCACACCGGCGTTGTTTCCACATATTTCATCGTGGATCTCCACTAGTACCCTCCTTCCTTGCTCGGGTGTGATGCACTTTAGCAACGACATGCAAAAGCTTCATTTGTATAGTTAGTCAATGATCATGACAAACCCTAATGCTCAGAGCTCGAGTTGTCGGGCCTTGACCCTGTCCTCAGATAGCTCCTTTCTTTTGAGGTAGGCAACGATAGATGCCATCCAATTGTTCTCAAGCAAGTCCGCCAACCCCCTCTGAGGTCCCAAGCTTAGAGAGCCCGTTAACTTGAGTATTACGCCTGCGAGGGAGCTGCTCGATGAAAACCTTCTCAAACTTCTCGCAGAGATTGATTACCAGGTCTTGGTACTTGACCATCTGTTTGCCTCGAGCCTCGTATTCACCCTTCATTTGGTTAACCATGAGGAGCGAGTCCATATAAATATGCAACTGCCCAACTCCAATCGTAATAGCGAGCTCGAGACTGTCGACTAGGGCTTCGTACTTGGCTTCATTATTAGTCACGAGAAAATCAAAGTGTATCACATTGGTGAAGCACTGGCTCTCAGGGTCAACGGGGACTATTCCATCACCAGCTCGAGTGCTCGTGGAAGAACTACCCACGGAGAGCTTCCATGGAGTGTGGTTAACCTTCATCGGGTTGGTGGGAAATGTGAATTCCACCACAAAATCCATCAGAGCATGCCCTTTGATCACTGTTCGGGGAGCATAGGTGACCCCATATTGTGAAATTTCAAGAGACCACTTCAAAAGGCATCCGTTTGTGCAAGGACGGTGTAACACTTGCCTGAGCGAGAGGGTTATCAGGACTTCAACTTGGTGGTCGAAAAATTAAGGCCAGAGCTTTTGAACAATCATTACCAGAGCATAAGCCTACTTTTCCAGTGGCGTAATCTTAGCTCAGCATCGTGAAGGACCTAACTTACGAAATAGATGGGTAGGTGTTGCCGCCCCTCCGCTTGAATGAGCACTGCGCTGAGGGCCAAGTATGAAGCGGCTCGGCACAGGGATAGCTTTTTTCTTGGAACTGGCTTGGAGAGGATTTGGGGCTAGAGTGGTACTCCTTGAGCTTTTGAAAAGAAATTTGACTCTCCTTGTTCCATGAGAAATTGTTCTTCTTTATCTTGTTGAAGAATGGTCTGCTCTTGTCCCCGAGGCAAGATATAAACTTGTTAAGGATGGCAAGACAGCCAGTAAGATGTTGTACCTGCTTAGTGGACATAGGCTCGCGAGGTCGAGAATAGCTTTGATCTTGTCCCGTTTGGCCTCGATCCCTCTCTGGCTGATGATGTTCCCGAGGAACTTCCTGGATTTAACTCCAAATTGGCATTTCTTTGGTTAAGCTTCATGTTGTGGCTCCTTAGGATCGTAAAGATTTTTGCTAGATCCCGGAGGTGGTCTTCTATCCTCGCACTCTTGACCTTAATATCATCGATGTAGACTTCCATGGTTTTGCTGATCTGATCCGAGAACATCTTGTTGACCTGCCTTTGGTATGTGGCGCCTGTATTTTTCAGGCTGAAGGGCAAACACTTCTAGCTAAACATGTCCTTCTCAATGAGGAAAGTGGTGTGCTTGTTGTCTTCCTCGGCCATGGGTATTTGATGGTAGCCAGCGAAAGCATCCTGAAAGATATTATTCCGTGCTTGGAAGTGTTTTCGACCACGTGGTCGATGTGGGGTATTGTGAAATGATCTTTCGGACAGGAGTAATTCAAGTCGGTGAAGTCGATGCACAATCTCCATGTGTTGTTTTCCTTTTTATGAGAACTGCATTCGAGACCCATTGGAGTTCCTCTTTGGCCTGCTCGATGAGTCGGTTGTTGAGGAGCTCTTTTACTTCCTCTGCCAGAGCGATATACTTTTTTGGGCCGAACTTTTGTCTTTTTTGGAAATGAGCTTCTTGTTGGGGCCGATCTTCAACCTGTGGAAGGCGTGTTTGGGATCTATATCGAAGATGTCCTTGTGCGACTAAAAGAATACATCGATGCTGCTCCTAAGAAATTGTGTCACGCCCCAATTTTCATAAACAGCGGAAGTCTCACTTATTTTTAATAATTTGGGAAAATATCTTTTAGAGTGTGAACTAACATGCTTGAAATAGAATTTTCTTTTCTTTTTAAAAACCTTTGGGACTAAAATAAATAATACCTTCATAAATTTAAACAATAAAATCCTAAAAATAATATACATGCCTTCAAATAATAAAATCTAATTAATCATGCAATCTCACATAAATCTAATTCATAGGTCATAAATTAAAACTCACAATTTCACAAACTCCTAGAGATTTCATACTTTCAGCAGTGCGTCATCGGCGAAATAAATCATTCTAAAATACTTAAACTACTGGGAAAATTCCATAAAAATTTCATGTAGGTTACTGACTACCTCTATTATCCATCTTTGATTTTTACCGAATTTTACTCGTAACTCACTTTTATCAAAAATTCGGGAGATTCGGAAATCTCAACAAACTACCATATATATTTAAAAAATTAATAACTAATTCATTATAACTCCAAATCATGCGATTCAAGATGCATTGGAAAGCTAATTAAAAATTGTAACCGAATATCGAATTGTATTTACGAAAACTATGAATCACAAAACCGTAAAATATGTTAAAACTTACTGGAAGACAGAAACACATCAAATCCTACACATGCAAATATACTAAAATTCATATTAAAAATTTCATAAAATTCCTAATAAAATATATATCTAACATGCATTCTAATTCACCTTTCATGACTCATCAATCAAACCAAATAGGCATAATATTCATTGAAAACATATCTTACAATTAATTAAAATCCATGTACAAAAATAAATCATAAGCATGCAATCAAACTCTTCAAGAAAATCAAGAAATATCATAATCCTTAACATAAAATCTTGTAAAACCAATTAATCAAATAACTTGCAATTCAATTCTTGCCCATTAACTTTATACTTCTCATATCCCATCCACACGCCTCAACCGCTCGCCATCACGCCCTTTACTCAACATAATCTGAAAAATTTAATTTTGGTGAAAGGGGTGAGTAATCATAAAATAATCACTCAGTGGGGATGTTAGTTCGAAATCTAAATATAATGGACATGCATACATGAAAACATACCAACTGAAACATTGATGATACGGCTTTAACGTATCTAAATTGGGGTATTATCTGAATACCTTTAACCTCTTTGATACTACATAAGAGTATCTCTCTTTGATGCAATTAAGCATCCCTCTTTGATACTATTTAAGTATCCCTCTTTGATACTACTAGAGTATCCCTCTTTGATGCTATAAAAGCATCCCTCTTTGATACTATTTAAGTATCCCTCTTTGATACTACTAGAGTATCCCTCTTTGATGCTATAAAAGCATCCCTCTTTGATACTTTTTAGGTATCCCTCTTTAGCACATAAACAAATAAACACATCAACAAAACATTAAAAAATCGAACCATAAATACCACTTTTCACCATGAATCCCCACCTTTGATTTCTTTGAAAAAATAGATGATGTGTGTACGTCCGGCCTTGCTAAAACCTTGCGATGAATCCTTTACTCTCCTCAAACTTTCAAACTCTCTCTCTCTCTCTCTCTCAAAGAACTCTAAAAAATAATAGATCCTATTTACTCTCTTGGGAATTCTCGAAAATATGAATGTGTGTGTGTGTGTGTTGGCTGCCAATAAGGGTCCTATATTTATAGGATGGAAAAATATAGGGCTTGAATAATATCTTGGTGAATATATGATGTAGATGAAGGTAATTTTGGTTTGGTTAAGGTATCTTGGCCGAAAATATGGCTTAGATATGGTATCTTGGCCGAAAATGAAGATGTGAAAAATATGTCATAACATATCTTGGAACATTCTTGGGAAATCTTCTAATATCTCCAATATCATAATAATAATAAATCTAACAATCTCAAGACTTCATAATATTAAAATCCTAAGGGCTATATTTCGAAAATCCCTAATAAAATAAATGTATCTCTCTTAATAAAATAATAAGGACTCTAACTAATTCTAAACCTTGATCTTCCAAATTTACCCTTATTCTTATAACAAACTTTGAATTTCCTCTCTCCTAAAAATACTCCTTCTCTAAATATAATCCTCATAATAAAATTTAATCCCAAAAGATTAAATCATCAATTACTACTTTACCCTTAATTAAAATAATATTCTTAAAGGACTAAAACTCTTAATAAAAATAAATCCTAAGATTCGAAATTAAGGGTACTACTTCTAAATCCAAAAAGTATCACAACTTAAGTTTCTAAAGGTTCTCTAATACTAAAAGGATTAAGAAATAATACTAAACAAGGACAAAGTACTAAGCATTAAACTTAAAGGACTAAATTAGGAATGAAGCTAAGATACGCCTAAAGCAAGAAAGTTAAGGGACGAAAACATGCAGCTAGTTTTTGGGTGTTACACATAATAATCCCAATATTAATACCTTAAGTTAGTAATTGAATTAATCCTTAAATAAATTAAATCTCAACTTAAATCTTCACAATTATTCCCAAAGTTACACTAAATATTCCTCAAATAATTTCAGAGATTTAACCTCAAAATATCCAATAAATAAATATCAAATATCATCTCTCCAAATAAATATATCCTAGATACTTATAGTATCACTCTTGTCCATAAATAATACTCCTAACTTTTGCAAGTAACATTTAACACCTAGCAATAAAATCTTAACTTAACTCCTTACATATCCGACAAATATAGTCTAACTTTGCAACATGCACCTTTATCCCTTGAGAGTAATACCTTAAAGTCCTAACATTATTCCTTCGCTTAAAGTCCAAATAATTCCGATAATAAACTCTTGATATTTATTTTCAAGAAAATCTAAACCTTGGATATTTTCTTGTTCTATAACCTTTCATATAAAATCTAATCGAGATCCCTTAAAGATTTATTCCTAATTTCTTGATCCAAATCTTTAATCACATATCCTAGTAAAGATCCCATATAAATTCATCCTTATCTCTAAATAACAAACTCACTAAATTACTTCTATACCCTTAATAAATTGGTACTTAATAAATCATAATTTTCTCAATCCAATCTTACACTTAATAACCAATCAACTTAAATCCTCTAAATTCTTAAATTAAATACTTAATTGGATCATATCTTAATTTGGCTCTCTAACTTTTAATTCACATACTAAAGTCCAAAATAAATTATCAAGAACTTAATCTTAATTCCCAAATACTCAGATCAACTTTACTAACTTAATCATCAGAAAAATTAATACTTAAGGCTCGTGAAAAAACTTAAAGAACTAAAGCACAATATTAAATCCTACGCGCAACTTAACTTTAAAACTTCAAAAGATGACTTATAATCCATAACTTAAATCTATTTATGCTGAGCGTGACAAATTGACCTTCCCCGTGATGTCCATTGGGATAGGCAACTCGATTAGGACTTCAAATTTTGGGTGAGTCATGTCAATAGGGATGCATTCGAGTTCCTCAGTCGGGACAAATCTCTTTTTCCTCCAAGGATCTATAATTTCACCCCGGGGATCTAGGTCGATGGTGATCGATTCAAAACCAAATTTGGGCTCTAGGTCCTCTACCATATCAAGTTTTGACTAGAAGTGCAGGATTTCTCCCTGAGATGGAGCATAGTCGACCTCCATTGGTGTTTGGCCATCGGGTTGAACATGCTCGAGTTTGTCTCCGTTGGTGTTTGCTGGTTAATGTTGAATATCGATGAGTAGAAAGTGGAGAAAATGGATTTTAAAATTACACAAGCGTAGTGAAAACACTTATATGCAATTTTTTGGTCGCCCTTAATGGTTCTGACCACCCCACAAGTAGGAAGAAACAACTGCTTGGAAGACTCAAGAAAAGGACGTCTGACTTGAACTAATACTTTACAAATTCACAAAATCCACATCCTTAAGAGGAAAGGACCGTGTAGTATGAGCAAGTATAGGGACAAGTAGTATCGAACCCACATGAGGTAAAACTAGGAATTAATTGTTTGTTTATTGTATGAAATTAAAGACAAATAAAATCCTAACTATAAATTGAAAATTTAATGGGGGTTGTTTTCCTAAACTCTAACAAGACTTCAATGAGATAAAATAAACACAACTTAAGACTACGCCAAGAGCAAAGGTGAGAATGTACTCCGAATATGATTCACTATGCATCCCTCTATTCTTAGGTAGTTCAACCAACACAATATGTATTTTAATTCACTTATATAGATAGGTATAGTATCAAGAATACCATGGCAGTTCCGACATACTTCTTGTGTACACACCTCTCAAACTCATTTTGATCAAAACTATAAGATTTTATTACTTGATCAAAACATTGATTCCAAGCTCACGATGCTTGCTTAAGTCGTGATAGACCTTTTAAGATTGCATACAAGGTGCTCTTGGCCTTTTTCAATGAAGACCTCGGGTTGACGCATATAGATTTCTTCTTCAAGACATCCATTAAGGAAAGTTGTCTTGACATCCATTTGCTAGATCTCAAAATCTAGATGTGCAGCTTATCGCCAAGAAAATACGGATGGACTTAAGCATGGCTATCGGCGAAAAGGTTTCCTCAAAATCGATCCCTTCTTTCTGAATATATCCTTTCTCCACAAATCAAGCCTTGAAGGTCTCAACCTTCCCGTTCGATCCTCTTTTCCTCTTGTAGACCCACTTACATACAATGGGTTTCACCCCAATGGGTGGCTCAACAAGCTCCCACACCTCATTTTTATCTATAGAACCCATCTCGACTTCCATTGTTGTTTGCCAAGAATCTGCATCCTTATCTTGGAGTGCTTCGTTGTATGTCCATGGGTCCAATTCATCTTCCCCTGGGACCAAGTCAGACGACTCTCCCATGAACATGAATCTCTCTGGTTGTCTCACAACCCTCCCACCACGACGTGACTCTGGTTGTGTCGGTGTGTTACGTGGTACATCAACTTGTATTGTTGGTATAGGATTAGGCCTTTTTATCCCATCTAAGGTAATCTCACTTTTACGCATTGTATTGTTCACGTAGTCTTCTTACAAAAACTTAGAATGCGTACTAATTACAAGTCTTTGGTTATTGGGACAATAGAACATACTCCATTTCTTTCCTCTAGAGTATCCTACAAACAATCTCAATTCTGAACGAGGATCCAATTTTCTAGCTTTCTTATCCAACACATATGCCAAACACCCACAGATTCCTATGTGTCTCAAACTAGGTTTTTGCCCTGTCCACAATTCTGTAGGGGTTTTAGAAACCGATTTGGATGACACCAAGTTTAGAATGAGAGTTGTTGTTTACAAGGCATAGTCCCAAAATAACTTGGGTAGCTCCGAATAACTCATTATGGATCTCATCTCTAAAAGAGTCCCATTTCTTCGTTCCGCACCCCCATTTTGAGGGGTACCGGGTGTGGTCAATTGGGATACAATCCCTTCTCTTAACAAGTAGGTCAAAAATTCATTTTTGAGGTATTCGCCCCCACCATCCGATCGTAGGAACTTAATATTATTTCTCCTATGTTTCTCAGCCTCGGCTTTGAACTCATTGAATTTATCAAAAGTTTTTCTATTTGTGCCGCATAAGGTAAATGTATCCATATCTTTAGTAGTCATCTGTAAATGTTACGAAACACTAAAAACCTCTTCCAGCTTGAATCGACATTGGCCCACACACATCAGTGTGAGATTTCCAACACTTCACTAGCACTATTCCTCATTGTCTCGAAAGCCTTCTTCACCATCTTCCTCTCTAAATAAGATTCACACGTTGGAAATGGCTCAACATGGAGAGACTCCAATGAGCCATCCACCACCAACCTTTGAATTCTTTTTAGATTAACATGACCAAGTCTTAGATGCCACAGAAGTGTTTCGTTCACATTTGAAAAAAACCTTTGTTTATTAGAAATTGTCCATGTGTTATAAGAAGCATATTGTGTGTTGTGTGCATATTTAATAGTATAAAGATTATTCACCAACGTTCCCAAAATAGATGAACTCATCGTTTCGAAAAATAACAACCATATTATTAAAAGAAACTGAGTATCCATCAACGTATAATTTAGAAACGAAAATTAAATTCTTTCTAAAACTTGTAGCATAAAGAATATCTTTTAAAATTAAAACTCTATCTTCAAAAGACAGGTGCACATCTCCCACTACGACAGCCGCTACCCTCGAAGCATCGCCCAATGTAATGAGGATCTCACTCACACTAAGTTGTCAGGTTTTCTGTAACCCCTGTCAAGTGAAATATACATGATTAGTGACTCCCGTATCCACTACCCACGAATGGGAAGCATACGCCGCTAAACAAGTTTCAACAACTACTGCATGAGAATTACCTTTCTTCCCGACCTTCTTAGGCTTGGGATAGGCTGTCCTTCAATGTCCTTTCTCACCGCAGTTGAAATATTTCCCCTTAGTAGCTTTCTTGAGACCTCCCTCTTTGGTTACCTTGTTCTTTGCTTGGTTTGGGACATTGGGCTTTTTCTTCTTCTTCTTCTTCCCACCTTTTTGTGTGGAAGAAGTCGGACCGGTTGCTACCAAGGCTTGAGTTTGGTGTCCCATGAGTGTCTCCGCCAATACCGAAGCTCGCAAGAGTTGTGCCAACGTGAACTCTTGATTATTCATGAAATAATTCAACTGGAACTGCTCAAAGCTTTTCGGAAGAGAGTAGAGAACGAAATTAACTTGTGTTTCTGCATCATATTCCGCTCCAAGTACCTCTAACTTGTTGAGGTAGCCCATCATCTTGAGAACGTGTTCCCTTACAGGTGTTCCCTCCATCATTTTTTGTGATAACATGTCCCGCATGGTGATTTTCCTAGCCATACGATTCTGATGAGCGAACATTTCCTTAAGGTTTAGCATCATATATGAAGCGGATTCCATGTCCTGGTGTTGCAACATATCTGACATTGAAGTCAAGATGGTACACCTAGTCATTTTATCGAATTTCGTCCACTCCTTATGATAATCCTTATCGGCATCACTCATATCATCTGTATGCATAGGGGGCTTCGGTGTGTCAAGAACCAACTTATGTTGTTGTTCAGTAAGGACAATATATAAATTACGTTTCCAGTCAACATGGTTTTCACCTTCCAATTTATTATCTTTGAATATTAAAAATAGAGGAATAAAAGGAGACGACATGCTGAACTAAAATAAAACATACATTGCATCGATACATACATCGATTCACAAAGATTATCATAAATTTTAATAATGTTTCTATTTTAAAATCTTAATAAAATATAAATAGATAAATAGCATGCATCAGCAGACATCTTAAAACATTTCACATAAGCCACGATGAGTGTGGACATTAATGCAAACACATTTTAGCAAGTTACACACAAGAACAATTACAAACTTTTAATTTCATAAATTAATAGTCGGCTCCCACTTGACCATATAAAATTGGTAAGGACTCCGATGGGGAGTAATAAAGTGTCAATTTTATACCTAAGTATTAACCATGATTAAATACAGTATCATTACTTTGTTTAAAATAAGCCACTCAGTGGGAGGGTCAATACCGCCACTAATAATAATCACAATCATCCTTTTGGGAATTCGTTCTTGTGAATTTATCTTTTGGCCTATCCAATAGGAAGAGAGGCGTTTGTCAATGTGTAGCCAAAAGGCTTCACAAACAAATAAATCATGGAGGCCAAATAATTCAATTTTATTATCTAGAATAAAATTCCAAATTATATTTAAAACATACTTAGTAATTTTTTGGAGTTGAGATTTTTAACAACGACATTCATGCATTCATATATTTAATCAAATTATATAAATAAAGTATCCATCAAAACAATTAAACACGTTGGCACACAATATTCAATTGTCATGGTTTAATTTCTCGTTTTCATTATGAGATATCATCCACATCGCTTGTCTCTAAGCTTTATCGTCAATCTCGATTAAGCTCCCACTCGACCGCAATAAAAATTCAAATTTATCACCCGGCTTTAAATTCTCTATTCTTCGTCTTGGATATCAGTTGCAATTTATATATAAAAAATAAATAAACATATCGTCTAGACTAGTCTATTACATAAAAACATCCTAGTCTATTAGTTTATTTTCTCATGGTAAAAATGATCCGAAAGTATCAGATTTTAAAACGCATCATCATACATGCATGCATAAAATATATAAAATACCATGCAATTAGATACCTACAAAAAAAGATCTAGCAATTCTACTATCCAATTTCAAATTTAATATTAAACACTTAAATTAAAATTTAACGTATAGAGCCTAAAACCGGCTCTGATACTAGTTGTTTGGGAATTTTGCGGATGCCCGGATCTATTCGGGATATGCACTAAACACAAATTTAAGAACACAAATAATATAATGATTTAAACATACACTACAAGAAAAAATGGATACGACAACAGTGGAAACCCATTGTCTTTCTATAAAAAATGCCGTTGTAGAAGCTCCTGTTGTAGTAAGTATCAAGTTTAGACAACGGTTAATGGACCGTTGTCTTTTCATTGTTACTACAACGATTATTAACTATTGTTTATAAATATAAAATATGTTGTTGTAGCATGTGCATATCCTTGTTTGTGACTATAGACAACGGTTGTGAGCCATTGTCCTTACTTTGTTACTACAACGGTTATTAACTGTTGTCTATACATATGAAATATGTTGTTGTAGCATGTCCATATCCTTATTTGTGACTATAAACAACGGTTGTGAGCCATTATCTTTGTGAAATAAAAAAAAAAATTCATGGGTCAGACCCGCGGGCTGAACCGATCCTGGTCCGACCCGCACGAATATCAGCATCCCTTTGCGTGAGAGGGGGTTTGAACCCTTGACCTCTCGTATATGTGAATGAGTGTCTTGCCATTTGGGCAATTGGAATTTATTGTTCAATATTTCATTATAAATATATATATACGATATATTATATTTATTTTATTATTATTATATTATGTAATTATACTAATCTAAAATTATATATTTTAATTATGTAATACTTGTATATTTATTTTTAATAAAATTATCATATATATATGTAATTATATATTTCTAAATATTAATTCAAATAAATATAAATATTAATTCCAATAATTCTATTAATTCAAAAGATTGATTCAAATGATCATTTTAACTTAAAATATTAAATAGTTTAAATCACTCTAAT
>JAPKLY010000605.1:122638-144871 GCA_026898435.1 Prunella vulgaris | reverse complement strand
TAACATGCCCTTAATGAATTAATACCTAAGGAAATACTATTCTTAGAGGACTAATACTATAACCTCAACAATAATATTATTCTTACTAACTTCTAATAAAATTCGAAAATTAATACTACTTAAGGATCCAATTAATACTAATTGGGACAACTAAAACTAAGCAACTAATTAATAAGTACTAAAGCTTAACAACTTAAAGGACTAAACCTTAAACACACACAAAACTCACGCCTAAAAAATAATTAAAGGACTAAAAAGCTGCTGCCTATGCGGGGTGTTACAAGTGTTAACCTTCTCGATGGTTATTGGATCATCTTCAATGATTGACCATATTTCATCATTGATGGCAGAAAAATGTGCTTGAAACCTGATCTTCCATTGTTTGCTCAAAAGGTGTCCACACGTAAGTGTACGTGATCAATATATCGCCATGGCAAGTTGACCAAGTTTAATATGTATCGAACACAGGGAGATGGGGTCTTGTAAGGAAAATTATTGTTTCAATTGGAAAGCAAACAAAGCAATAAAGGGGAAAGGTATCTAATGTCTACTAACGCGTCAAAGAAGTAAACTACCTATCACCTTTGGTTGCAAAGTGAGCAAATGTGTGATATATGTGCTAGTGTACTATCCTATGTTTCACATGGTTAAGTATCACTTAATCATGCAATGAGGTATTGTACAATCAATCGGCTAGCCACTCTAACATGCAAAAAGGTCACCCTAAATACACATCAAAGCATCTAATTGTCCTTCCAATTCACTAATAATAGTTCTCACTATTTTAGGAATTTAATTAAACACTTGGCATGCATTGGCCTTAATACAAGAAGATTTAGGAAAATGGCTCTACTCTCGTATGAGACGAACTCCCTAATGGCCCTTATGATCAACTAAACATGCAAAGCATTCATACAATCCATCAATGTAGAGAATTGATCATATAACATCTCATAGCATTCATGAGATCAACATTAACACCACATTACTCCATAGGAACCATACACCAACACATGAAGGCATTAGCCCATGGCTAATTTGGTAAATAAAAGAACAATTAAGCTAGTAACAATCATCATCATAGAAGAATGTAAATTGATTACCTATTACAATGAGAATTGAAAATATACAAGTTATCTCTAAAATGATAGAAAATGATCCGAGAATAGAAAATGAAATTCAATTAGTAGAAATGTAGCTCTAGCCGAGATGAGAATGTAGGAATAAATGGATCGACTATCCAAGCGGTAGATCAAAAGTTATTGACGAAATCGTAAGAAGAATTCTTATGAACCCAACTAATAGCTACCTCTCTCCCTCTAATCTAATCTAAGAACTTGAATTATGATTTGAAACTACACTCAATTGCTTTGAGAATCTGATCCTTGGAGTATTTATAGTGCCCAAAATGTTTAGTCCAAAATGCCCTTCATTAAAAGCGCGAAAAGACGAAACAGCCATCGAAATTGGGCCTGCCCGAACCTCCGCACTAGTGCACCTGTAATACCCTAAGTTTCTATGTCCATATTTGCTTCACTAAATATTTTGTGATCTTCTATGAGCTTATATGACACATTTATATTTGAATTTATGCATGGGCAAAATTATATGTTTAATTGCTCGATACTTGCTATTAATTTATTATTTGCTCGATATATGTTTATTCTTGAGATTTTAGAATTTTTATATGCTCTTTATTTGTCCCTTAAAGTATTTAACTTAAGATTAAATGTAGTTTTTAATTTTAGTAAATTATAAATAAGATATAAGTGATAAATTATATTTTCCTTAAGAAACAATTATGTGAACATTTACTTGATATTTTGTAGAATTAATATATAGACTTTGTAATTAATTTAGAACCTTAAGAGAACTTTAATATATTTTAGAATTTTAGAAAGTCAAAATTATTACATAAGCCATGACATAAGCATGACCTAAGTGATTACCTAAACATTACACATCACCTCCTTAAACCTTCTTACTTGGAGGTTAAGTAGAAGGTTTTAGAAAGATTTAGAAGCTTCAAGACTTGTCCTAATTTACCTATAAATAGGGCTTTACCTCTTCACTTTTGAACCATGAGAAAAATACACAAACATACATACTAACCGTGAGTTTCCAAGAAAGAAGAGGAGAAGAGATTTCAATCCATCAACACATAGGTAAGCTTCTTAACTTCATGTTTAAGTAATGATTAAGATAGGGGCATGATTAGGTCATAGGAAATTAAGAAAGAGATGATAGAAGTTTGAAATCAAGTGATTGTGATGTTATATAATGTTCTCTTCATATATTTCATGTTTTAATTCATTCTTTCAAAAGATATTAGCTTAAACATGTTTATTTATGAGTTATTTATGTTCATAACTTGGAAAACATGAAATTGTGTGAATAAATTTGAAGTTATGTTGAGATGATCATCATGTATGCATAAAAAATGAAATCTGGACCAAATTTTGTTTAAAAATTCATTCTGACCGATTGATGCAGTGAAAAATTCTGAAAATATTTTGGGTCATATTATACTGATTATCGAAATTAGGTTTAAAATTTAGTAGCTATTTGAGTAATATTCGATTTTTGGTG
This sequence comes from Prunella vulgaris, assembly GCA_026898435.1. Taxonomy (NCBI): domain Eukaryota; kingdom Viridiplantae; phylum Streptophyta; class Magnoliopsida; order Lamiales; family Lamiaceae; genus Prunella; species Prunella vulgaris. The sequence continues at coordinate 142,282 of JAPKLY010000605.1, read as the reverse complement.
ATTTTTCAAAGATGAACTAGGTTTTTTGAACTCTATAACCGAAATAGTAAAAATTTGCTAGGATTAAAACATAATCGGTTAGGTTTTTGTAAAAATTCAAAGTACAGTGATAAAATACATAAAGTTGGGAGTTTATAGTTAAAATTTCAAAGGTATTGGACTTACGATTGATTTATCGTGAATTTTCTATGTTAAGGGGTCAGAAATTGTTACTAGTTTATTCTTCGTAAAAATTGTAGCGTTTAGTAAGGAATTTCAGAAATTAAAAATTATGGTATTAAACTAAATTAAGTTGTGTTTATGTGGTTAAAATTTTAGAATTTTCGGGAAAGTAGTTTATTTTATATGAATTTTTAATTGATGGTTGCAGAAACTAAAATTATGTACAAATTGTTCGAAATGGTCCGTTTATATGTTACGGTCGATATTTCTTTAGGACATGTTATTCGATAATTATACATACTTAATTGATACTTATGGTCTTTGATACAAATTTTGAATATGTATTGAGACTAAAATTGAAATTTTATGTGTATATCATATGAAAGATGTTGATATGTGAATTTCATGATTTATTTAAAAGTGAAGGGATAATTAACAAATTTCCTATAATTAAAATTTTCTTTGTAGGTTCAAATCTACAAGGTGGGGAATCACTTCACTCTTCACAGAGTGTTACTTTTATTTACAATTGCATTTATTAAATGTTGAATGTTAAATATTTGAGTCTGGCCCGCTATCGACTGGCCTTTGAGTTTGAGATAGTCCACCTAAATGGTGGCAACTGAGAGAGTCCGGTCGCCCCGACACCACGGGTTGGTCGCACCACCCAGAGATACCCGGTGAAATTCCGGGGACTCACATGTTATAAACATTGATGTTTTAATTTAAGTAATTGTCAAGAGATTCACCACTAAGTGTTTACAAACACTTATCCCTTCTACTTTTATTTTTTTTACAGATGCTATGGATCCCGACGTGGGTGAATGAACTCGGTTGGCAGTGGCGTTTTGTTTTATATAAATTTACGTTTAGAACGCTATTTGCAAAAATTTAAGGCTACGGCCGTACTTATTTTAAGTCTTCCACTGTATAAACTTGTGGTGTATTTTAATACTCTATATATTATTTAGTAGCATTCCTACTTGTGCCACATCACATTTTTGTATTATTTAAGTGGGGATGTTACAGGTGGTATCAGAGCAGGTTCGCCTGCTAAAGAATTTTTAAAAGTGTGTGTGTTTTAAAATTTTTTTTTTAAACAAAACAGCCGCACCGAAGTCATTCTCCACGACGGGATCAGGTAAGTGTTTCATAAGTGCTTAATTTTGTTGTTTATATGAGATTGTGATTAATTTTATTTGATGAATTATTAGAATTATATTTTATATTAAACTAACGAATAAAAATTTGTTGTTAAGAATGGAACAAGTACGAATAAAGGATGAGGATTTAGGAGCTTATATTGGAGAAATAATGTCACAGTATAAACATGTGCTAGCAAATGGACATTACATGGATGATAACTATTACTGTCATCTACTTCTGGATACCGTGCCATCTACTTGGTTATGTGCGAGCCTAGATATGCTTGATTATGTGTTCGATAAATATGGACATCTGTGCTTTCCCTGTTTTACTTCAATGTTATTTTGTGAATGAGCTCAGTCGGGGACTGTCCATTTTACCCCGATTCATCCAAGATTTGAGATGAATGAAGTTCAACAATGGTCTCCCATTTATGAAATAGTACAAGAAAGCTGTGGAAGCAGAGAAGCTAAGATCGAAGGCGGACAGGGAAGTACAGAGATGGAGATGAACAACGATAGTGACAGTGATGCCAGTACCAGCTCAATTGAGATGTGGGAGAAAGAGAAGGAGGAACCCGAGATAATTATCATTGATGATGATTAAATCGGAATCAAAATTATGTGTTTATCTGACCTATATATGTATTATGTGCCTACATGACACTTACTATTATATGCAAAGTATATGTCTAATATGAGCTAGATGTTTTGAATGAATAGTATATTTTGAATGTAATATTTGTGGTATAAGTATATGAAATATATGTTGTGGTTATAATTATGTAAATTAATTATTACTAATAAGTTTGTTACTAATTAGAACCATAAGTCGTAGGGGGACCAGAACCGACCCAGAGATGAACGGTGATTTAGCATCAGTATTAAGGGAATTAGTTCAACAGTTAGGTCAGCAAGGCCAATCATCCCAAACATCTGCACCACCTCCAGTCCAAAACCATGAGAATAAGATTAGTCAGTTTAAGAAGTTTAGACCTCCAACCTTGACCGGGAAAGAGAATCCGATGGAAGTAGAGAATTGGATTCGAAGTATAGAAAAGCTATTCACTTATCTTGGATGTACGGATGAACAAAAGGTTTAATGTGCTATCTTTCAATTGACTGAAGATGCAGACTATTGGTGGGAAGCTCATTGTAGGACAATGAAAGAGGAAGAACGAACGTCAGTTACCTGGGAGAAATTTGTTAAGGTATTGGTAAAAAATTACATACCACAGTCATTCTTGGATAAAAAAGAAACTGAGTTCTTACAGTTGAAGCAAGGAAGTATGATGGTTCAGGAATATGAAAAGAAGTTCAATCAGCTAGGACGTTATGCTTCTCATTTGGTGGATACAGATGAACGAAAGGCTAAGAGGTTTGTACAGAACCTTTGTCCAGAAATCAGCACTATTTTAGCAGCACAAGATATTAAGTTTTATGCTGAGATGTTTGAGAAAGCACAAGCTGTTGCAGCTCGTATGAAAATAGAAGAAGTGAGAATGCCAGAACCACAACAGAATAAGAGAAAATGGGTCGGTACAAAATAAGGGAAAATTTTTAAGCAAGTCAAGAAAATAGCGGCAGTACCACAACAACAGAAGCCACCTAAGTGCAGCAATTGTGGAAAGGAACATTTTGGACAATGCCTAAAAGGAACGGGAATATGTTACAAATGTAAAGAACCAGGATATCTCATAACTGCGTGTCCAAGGTTGAAGGGACAACAGAGGATGGCACCTGCCCGAGTATTTGCCATGAACCAACAGGAGGCAATGGAAAATCCAGAAGTGATGGCAGGTATGTTTAAAGTATCCCAAGTACCTGCTTTTACACTATTCGATACTGGTGCTACGCATTCATTTATTTCTAGGAAAATGTTTGAACAATTTGAGACTGCTCGTATTATGGTAGAAGGAGATTTCCTAGAAATAAACATTCCCTCTGGTACTACGATACAATCCTTAGGATTGTGTAAAAATGTGATGATTGATTTTGAACATGCTTCACTCCCGGCAAATCTACATGTAGTAGAAATGAAAGACTTTGATATTATCTTGGGTATGGATTGGCTTATGGCGAATCATGCTCTCATCAAGTGCCAAGAGAAAGAAATATCGGTACAAGGACCAGAAGGTGTGAATTTTACACTATATGGTGCTAGAATTGGAATTATACCCAAGGTAATTTCAGCGATAAAAGCTCGAAAGTTATTAAGGAAAGGAGAGAATACGGCATTTTTAGTAAATATTGTAGCAACGAACTCCGGTGGTCCAACATTGGATGATATGCCAGTAGTATGTGAATACAAGGATGTATTCCCAGATGATTTACCAGGACTACCCCCAGATCGCCAGTTGGAGTTTACTATTGATTTAATACCTGGAGTAGCGCCTGTTTCGAAAGCACCTTACAGAATGGCACCAAAAGAATTGCAAGAGTTAAAGGTACAATTACAAGAACCATTGGATAAAGGTTTTATTCGACCGAGTGTATCACCATGGGGTGCACCAGTGTTATTTGTGAAAAAGAAAGATGGATCGTTGAGGATGTGCATTGATTACCTGGAATTAAATAAGCTTACCATCAAGAACAAATATCCACTTCCCAGGATCGAAGACCTATTTGATCAGTTAAGAGGAGCCTGTGTATTTTCTAAAATTGACTTGAGATCAGGATATCATCAAGTGAATATTAAGGAAAGTGACATTCCGAAAACAGCATTTAGAACTCGATATGGTCACTACGAGTTTGTAGTGTTACCATTTGGACTTAGCAATGCGCCTGCTATTTTCATGGATTTGATTAATCGAGTATTCCACCAATATTTGGATCAATTTGTGTTCGTCTTTATTGATGATATTCTAGTATATTCAAAAAGTCAAGAGCAACATGCAAAACATCTTCGGATTACGCTGGAAACTCTGAGAAAACAGAAATTGTATGCTAAATTCAAGAAGTGTGAATTCTGGTTGGATAAGGTTATATTTCTTGGACATACGTTTTCGGATTTGGGAATAGAAGTTGACCCAGCAAAAGTAGAAGCTGTAAACCAATGGAAGACACCAACCAATGTAAAAGAAGTCAGGAGTTTTCTTGGATTAGCAGGGTATTATCAAAGATTCATTGCAGGATTTGCTCGGATTGCAAAACACTTAACTCAGTTGACTCGGAAAGATACAAAGTATGAATGGACAGAAGAATGTGAAAGAAGTTTTCAGGAATTAAAGCAAAGACTAACAATAGCCCCAGTTCATACAATTCCTGAAGGTACAGCAGGATTTACAATATACAGTGATGCTTCTAAACAAGGATTGGGATGTGTGCTTATGCAGAATGGAAAAGTAGTGGCGTATGCATCAAGACAATTGAAACCACATGAGCAAAATTATCCTACACATGATTTGGAGTTAGCAGCAATTGTTCATGCGCTCAAGATTTGGAGGCATTACTTATACGAAAATAAATGTCAGATTTACACAGATCATAAGAGTCTGAAGTATATCTTCGAACAGAAGGAGTTAAACATGAGACAAAGAAAATGGTTGGAGTTGGTAAAGGATTATGATTGTGAGATACTATACCATCCCGGAAAAGCAAACGTAGTAGCCGATGCTTTGAGTCGCAATGAAAAGGTCAGAATCAATACTTTGGTAGTGAAACCAACCTTGAAAGAAAGGATAGCAATAGCTCAGTGTGAAGATACATTCTTGGAAAAGATAAAACAGAAAATCAAGGAAGGAAAAGCGAAGGAGTTTTCGACACAAGAAGATGGTACTCTAGTATGTCAAGGAAGAATATGTGTACCAGATAAAGAAGAACTTAAGAAAGAAATATTGGAAGAAACACATTGTACACCATATTCAGTTCATCCTGGAGGAACCAAGATGTACCAAGATTTGAAGAAGATATTTTGGTGGAAAAATATGAAAATGGATATTGGTAATTTTGTGCACATTGTACAACAGGTGAAAGCTGAGCATCAAAAACCATCAGGATTGTTAAAACCACTTGAGATTCCGGAATGAAAATGGGAAAATATTACGATGGATTTTGTGGTAGGATTACCCAAGTCAATGCAAGGGAATGAAGCTATTTGGATAATTGTAGACAGATTGACCAAAACAGCACATTTCTTACCAATAAAGATGACATTTACATTGGACAAGCTGGCTCAGATTTATATCAAAGAAATTATCCGGTTACATGGAGTTCCAATTTCTATTGTGTCAGATAGAGATTCACGATTTACATCAAAATTCTGGCACAGTCTTCAAGAGGCAATGGGCACTAAATTGGAGTTTAGTACAGCCTTTCACCCCCAAACAGATGGTCAATCAGAACGAACAATTCAAACTCTGGAAGATATGTTAAGAGCTTGCATTATTGATTTTGGAGGAAGTTGGGAAATATATTTGCCTTTGGTGGAATTTGCTTATAACAACAGTTATCAGACTACAATTAAAATAGCACCATACGAAGCATTATACGGTAGAAAGTGCATATCTCCACTGTGTCGGGATGAAATTGAAGAAAAGAGGTTACGAGGACCGAAATTGATCGAAGAGACTACTAAGGTAGTAAAAAAAATCAAAGAAAGAATGCAAGCAACTCAAAATAGATAGAAAGCATATGCCGATAGGCAAAGGAAAGAATTGAGCTTTGAAGTCGGAGACAAAGTATTTTTAAAGGTATCACCAATGAAGGGAATTTTCCGATTCGGGAAAAGAGGAAAGTTAAAACCCAGATTCATTGGACCTTATGAAATTTTGGAACGAGTTGGGGATTTAGCTTGCAGGGTAGCATTACCACCAGCCTTAGCAGGAGTACACAATGTATTCCATATTTCTATGCTTCGGAAGTATATACCTGACCCTACCCACATAGTAAACCAACCTGAACTAGATATCGATACCAACCTAACCTATGAGGAAGTTCCTATAGCCATACTTGACAAAAGACTTCATAGATTGAGAAATCGAGATATTCCAATGATTAAGGTCCAGTGGAATAAAGATGGAAATGAAGAAGCCACTTGGGAAAGAGAAGACGTAGTCTTAACAAAGTACCCCTACCTCAGTAATTACGGTAACACTTGAAATTTCGAGGACGAAATTTATTTTAAGGGGGTAGACTGTAATACCCTAACTTTCTATGTCCATATTTGCTTCACTAAATATTTTGTGATCTTCTATGAGCTTATATGACATATTTATATTTGAATTTATGCATGGGCACAATTATATGTTTAATTGCTCGATACTTGCTATTAATTTATTATTTGCTCGATATATGTTTATTCTTGAGATTTTAGAATTTTTATATGCTCTTTATTTGTCTCTTAAAGTATTTAACTTAAGATTAAATGTAGTTTTTAATTTTAGTAATTTATTCATAAGATATAAGTGAGAAATTAAATTTTCCTTAAGAAACAATTATGTGAACATTTACTTGATATTTTATAGAAATAATATATAGACTTTGTAATTAATTTAGAACCTTAAGAGAACTTTAATATATTTTAGGATTTTAGAAAGTCAAATTTATTACATAAGCATGACCGAAGTGATTACCTAAACATTACACATCACCTCCTTAAACCTTCTTACTTGGAGGTTAAGTAGAAGGTTTTAGAAAGATTTAGAAGCCTCAAGACTTGTCCAAATTTACCTATAAATAGGGCTTTACCTCTTCACTTTTGAACCATGAGAAAAACACACAAACATACATACTAACCGTGAGTTTCCAAGAAAGAAGAGGAGAAGAGATTTCAGTCCATCAACACTTAGGTAAGCTTCTTAACTTCATGTTTAAGTAATGATTAAGATAGGGGCATGATTAGGTTATAGGAAATTAAGAAAGAGATGATAGAAGTTTGAAATCAAGTGATTGTGATGTTATATAATGTTCTCTTCATGTATTTCATGTTTTAATTCATTCTTTCACAAGGTATGATCTTAAACATGTTTATTTATGAGTTATTTATGTTCATAACTTGGAAAACCTGAAATTGTGTGAATAAATTTGAAGTTATGTTGAGATGATCATCATGTATGCATAAAAAACGAAATCTGGACCAAGTTTCGTTCAGAAATTCATTCTGACCGATTGATGCAATGAAAAATTCTGAAAATATTTTTTGTGATAATATACTGATTATCGAAATTAGGTTTAAAATTTTGTAGCTATTGGAGTAATATTCAATTTTTGGTGATTTTTCAAAACTGAACTAGGTTTTTCTAACTCTATAACCGAAACAGTAAAAATTTGCTAGGATTAAAACATAATCGGTTAGGTTTTTATAAAAATTCAAAGTACAGTGATAAACTACATAAAGTTGGGATTTTATAGTTAAAATTTAAAAGGTATTGGACTTACGATTGATTTATGGTGAATTTTCTATGTTAAGGGGTCAGAAATTGTTACTAGTTTGTTCTTCGTAAAAATTGTAGCGTTTAGTAAGGAATTTCAGAAATTAAAAATTATCGTATTAAATTAAATTAAGTTTTGTTTATGTGGTTAAAATTTTAGAATTTTCGGGAAAGTAGTTTATTTTATATGAATTTTTAATTGATGGTTGCAGAAACTAAAATTATGTACAAATTGTTCTAAATGGTCCGTTTATATGTTACGGTCCATATTTCTTTTAGACATTTTATTTGATAATTATACATACTTAATTGATACTTATGATCTTTGATACAACTTTTGAATATGTATTGAGACTAAAATTGAAATTTTATGTGTATATCATATGAAAGATGTTGATATGTGAATTTCATGATTTATTTAAAAGTGAAGGGATAAGTAACAAATTTCCTATCATTAAAATTTTCTTTGTAGGTTCATATCTACAAGGTGGGGAATCACTTCACTCTTCACAGAGTGTTACTTTTATTTACAATTGTATTTATTAAATGTTGAATGTTAAATATTTGAGTCTGGCCCTCTATCGACTGGCCTTTGAGTTTAAGATAGTCCACCTAAATGGTGGCAACTGAGATAGTCCGGTCGCCCCGGCACCACGGGTTGGTCGCACCACCCAGAGATACCCGGTGAAATTCTGGGAGCTCACATGTTATAAACATTGATTTTTTAATTTGTGCAATTGTCAAGAGATTCACCAATAAGTGTTTACAAACACTTATCCCTTCTACTTTTATTTTTTTTACAGATGCTATGGATCCCGACGTGGGTGAATGAACTCGGTTGGCAGTGGCGTTTTGTTTTATATAAATTTACGTTTAGAACGCTCTTTGCAAAAATTTAAGGCTATGGCCGTACTTATTTTAAGTCTTCCGCTTTATAAACTTGTGGTGTATTTTAATACTCTATATATTATTTAGTAACATTCCTACTTGTGCCACATCACATTTTTGTATTATTTAAGTGGGGATGTTACAGCACCATAGTGGCCGCACGAGTCCGGTTCGTGCGGTCACTTGTTCAGCCCTTCACCGCCCGAACCAGGGCTCAGTCTCACGAATCCGGGCTTGTGGTCGCACGAGCCCAGGCTTTGTTGCGCACGAGCCCGGCTTCGACTCGTCTGATCGATCCTCGACTTCCTCGTTTTCTTCATATCTTGTGTTCTAGAGCTCTAATTGACTCGATTCTTTTTCAGTTGCGACCCTCTCTTCGAACCCTTTGATGTGGTATATCATTTGACTTCATTAGATCAAATCACAATTTCTGGATTTTTACGAACTTGCTCGTCTCATTGCCGATTTGCTCGTTTTCACTACAAAACACAACTTTCTAGCCAAAAAGGGTTAAATGAACAAAGTATAGCATTTTATGGTCAAATATGAATATAAGGACATCAAAACCATATAGAAATGGATGCAAAAACATGCAATTATGACCCTAATCACACCCCCAAACTGGATTGTTGCTCGGCCTCGAGCAACGAAGCGATAAGATAGAGGAATAATTGTATGTATGAAGCATCAAGAACAAGATCAATGCCATAGAATCATCACTTAATATCTAGCAAATCTAAGATACAATATCATCCACTTAACTATCAAAATCAAATCAATTAGCACAATATCAAATCAATGAGTCATGATCCTCACAAGATAGGTGTTTCACTCAACCCTCAAGTGTTTAGGCTCTCTCATGCATCACACCACATACACATACTACCATAAGCTTGGCTCTAGTCTACATTCTCCACCACTTGGAATGACAAATCAATCACACATCAATGAGGACTTTTATAGGTTGTAGTGTTGGCTCTTTGGTAGGGAAGGAACATATGGATAAAAGTGACTAAGTATGATTAGTAAAGCACAGAAGGAATCAACGTAGAGATCATTCACCTCTTCATGAAAATAACAATCTCTTCATGCTCTTTCAAAATCACATTTCAAAGAATCAATCTTTCCTTTTTGACAAATTGTGAACATACTCACAACACTAGAGTCAAACTTGACCATAATTTTTCAAAAAGTCAACCTTTTTCAATTTCTTCATCATATCACCAATCTTCCTTCCTTCTTTTCACTCTACTAATCATAAGGACAAGAGAGTTCCAAAAAGGAAGGAAAATGGGTAGCAAAGGATATCAATATCAATGGTAGGCTCATAGGGCTAAGTGGCTCAATATAGATCAAAGAAAATGCCTCATATCATCTCATGTGAAATCATTATCTAATGTAGCCAAGTTCTAGAGTATAATGCACATGTGTGGAACTCACATAAAAAAAATGTCATCCGTTCAAGATTGAAACGGGCAAAATTGGCTCAAAACTCATGGGTAATGGTGATCAAGACTCATATCATATCAAGAATGCTCATATCAATGAAATCTCAAGAATCATGAAATCAAAAGTATCAAAGATAAAACAAGAATCAAGCAATAAATCCAGTACACTAATCATGACTTTCAACTCATCCATACAACAATAAACATATCTCATGCATTCACTATTCAAAGTAAGTAACAATATGGCCAAAAATAACAAGCAAAACAAGGCCTCACAATAAGCATATGGTCTAAAACATCAAGGAAGCACTAAAAATTAATATGAGAATAGCATTACGAAGAGAATGGCAAAACGATCACACCCCCCAAACTATTTTGGACCAAGGGTCTAAAAAGTTTGGCAAAAAAGTGGAGACAAGAACAACCAATGCATAAGAATAAAGCTCAAACGCAAAAGCATCATAAGCCATAAGATCAAAGTCATCATAATCCATCACAAATCAAATACCAAGATAAAACTACCTAAAAGTACCACCCAAACTTGGCTAAGCTAAGAATTTCACAAGGAAAAAGGAAACAATACCTCACCCTTGGAGCAATGAAATTATGAAAGCACCTCCTTGGACAATAAGCACCTACACAAACAAAAACACCAATCAACTACACTAACAACAATAAAAGCTATAAAATACCACAAGGATGGGTTGCCTCCCATCTAGCGCTTGGATTTAATGTCCCCTAGTCGGATGACTCTTAAGCTCAAATCATGATGGTTCAATATCACATAGCCTCAAATAGTTTGTCTCTTCTTTTGGCATGGAATTATGGTAAAGCTTCAAACGGTGCCCATTAGTATAGAAGAGTTCCCCTTTGTCATTCATCAATTCGTAACATCCACTTGCAAAGCAATTTGATATTGTAAAGGGCCCACTACATTTTGACCTTAATTTTTCGGGGAACAACTTTAATTTTGAATTAAACAAAAGTACTTGATCGAGCACTTTAAAAGATTTTTCTTTTATATTGGCATCATGCCATCTCTTAGTCTTTTCCTTGAAAATCTTAGCATTTTCATACGCCTCATCTCTAAATTCGTCCAACTCAAGCAATTGAGTAAGCCTCTTCTCCTCACATAACTCAAGCAATTGAGTAAGCTTCTTCTCCCCACACAACTCAAGTAATTGAGTAAGCCTTAATGGCCCAATAAGCTTTGTGCTCAAGCTCAACGGGCAAATGACAAGGCTTACCATATACAAGTTGGTAAGGAGAAAGGTTCAATGGTATTTTAAAGGCCGTACGATATGCCCATAACGCGTCATCCAACTTGAGGGCCCAATCCTTCCTATTAGAGCTCACGGTCTTCTCTAAAAGACGCTTAATTTGTCGATTCGACACCTCCGCCAATCCATTAGTTTGGGGTGATAGGCCGTGGAGATCTTGTGCTTCACATCGTAGTTTACAAGTAAATTCCCCAACGCTCTATTCATAAAGTGAGTACCCCCATCACTAATCAACGATCTTGGCACACCAAATCGAGCAAAAATATTTTTCCTTAAGAATTCCATCACCACTTTTGCATCATTGAACTTCGTGGGGATTACTTCCCCCCACATCGACACATAATCCACAGCCAAAAGAATGTATATATAACCATGAGAAGATGGGAAGGGTCCCATAAAATCGATACCCCATATATCGTAGACCTCTACTTCTTGAAAAATATTCAAGGGCATCTCATCACGTCTTGACAACCCCCTAACTCTTTGGCATCTATCGCATCTAGAAACAAACATGTGACAATCCTTGAAAACCGAAGGCCAATAAAAACCACATTGAAATACCTTTTGAGCTGTCTTAATGGACCTAAAATGTCCTCCACTAGGTAAGGAATGGCAATGGGTAAGCACACTTTCAATCTCTTCATCCGGGATACATCTCCTAATAATAGAATCTGCACATCTACGATACAAATATGGATCATCCCACATGTAACAACGTACGTCCTTGTAAAACCGCTTCCTTTCATTTGAATTCATTCCATAAGGAATTGCTCCACTTGCTAGGAAGTTAGCAAAATCAGCATACCAAGGAGCCTCATCTTCCATCTTCCAAATTTTCTCTCCTTCAACTCTAAAAATACGCTCGTCGGGGAAGCTTTCGAGTATCTCCTCTTTTTCTTCTAAGGCCCAATCTCCTCTCATTAATCTTGACAAGTGATCGGCTATCACATATTCGCTACCCTTCTTGTCTCTAATCTCTAAGTCAAACTCTTGTAATAGCAACACCCATCTTATCAATCGAGGTTTGGAATCCTTCTTCGTCATAAAAAACTTGATAGCCAAGTGGTCCGTGTAGACAATGGTTTTCGTCCCCACTAGATATAGGCGAAACTTCTCCACAGCGTATACAATGGCCAAAAGCTCTCTCTCGGTAGTGGTGTAGTTCAACTAAGTCGATGAGAAGGTCTTCGAAGCATAATATATTGCATGAAATCTTTTCTCACTTAGTTGGCCTAGCACCACCCCCATAGCATATTCACTCGAGTTGCACATAAGAACAAAAGGCTCTTTCCAATCGGGGGTGACCAAGATTGGTGCACTCACCAAGGCTTCCTTAAGCAACCTGAAAGATTTCAAACAAGCATCATCAAATTTAAAAGGAACATCTTTCTTAAGCTAACGAGATAAGGGTTTAGATAATTTAGAAAAATCTTTGATAAATCTACGATAAAATCCAGCATGTAGCAAAAAACATCTTACTCCCTTCTCGTTTATAGGCGGAGGTAGCTTCTCAATAGCTACTACCTTGGCACGATCAACTTGCAACCCATTAGAGGAGATGTGATGCCCAAGAACAACACCTTAATGGCATTTCTCCCAATTGAGCACCAAATTTACCTCTTCACATCTAATTAGCACCTTCTCAAGATTAGGCAAACATATATCATAGGTATTGCCAACAATGCTGAAATCGTCCATAAACACTTCCATAATTTGCTCAATTAACCTATGGAATATCGACATCATTAACCTTTGGAATGTAGCTGGAGCATTGCATAGCCCAAAGGGCATGCGTCTCCAAGCGTACGTTCCATAGGTACATGTGAAAGTAGTCTTCTCTTGGTCCTCCGGTGCAATCATGATTTGATTGTACCCGGAGTAACCATCGAGGAAGCAATAGTATCCATAACCACACAACCTATCCAATATTTGGTCCATAAAGGGCAAAGGAAAGTGATCCTTACAAGTCACCTTGTTCAATTCCCTATAATCAACACAAACATGCCAACCCGTGGCAACCCTTGTAGCAATCACTTCAGTATTTTCAGTTTTTATGATAGTCATTCCTCCCTTCTTAGACACTACATGCAATTGTGACACCCAAGGGATATCACTAATAGGGAAGATCATATTCGCTCCAAGCAATTTCAACACTTCTTTCTTAATGACTTCTTGTATTATAGGATTCACACGTCTTTGTAGTTGAACTAATGGTTTAGCATTTTCTTCTAGACGTATTCTATGCATGCATAAAGAAGGATTGACACCCTTAAGATCATCCACAGCCCAACCTATAGCCGCTATATGTTTCCTAAGTATAACAAGCAATTTCTCAAGTTCCTCATCATCAAGAGAAAAAGATACGATTACCAGATTCTTTTCTTCTTTGTCGAGATATGCATACTTGAGGTGGTCGGGCAATGGCTTTAATGTAATCCTTGCCTCCTCTTTCTTATCCTTGCTTGCTTCTCCTACTTCCCTTGTGGCACTTTCCTCCTCTTTGATTTCCAAGAGCATCTCTTTCACTTGAGTGTTCATGGAGCCTTCATCTTCATCACCTACATCATCAACAACAAGACAATCACTTCCTTTAGCTTCATTATAGTTAGGAATCTCATAATTAGAAGTAAAGAAAGGAATTTCAGCATTTTCAAAAGCTTCTTGAATACAGAGCTCGACAACAATAATTGAGTTACAAGAGGAATTCTCCCTTGGATGCTTCATAGCATCTTGGATGGAAAAGTGAAGTTCAACCCCACCAAGTTTCAGAGTTAACTCACCATTATAAATATCAATGACCGGTCGGGCGGTAGCCAAGAAAGGTCTTCCTAGAATAAGAGGGATATCTTTGTCTTCTTCCATATCAAGAACATAGAAGTCCGCTGGAAATGTGAAATCTTTAATTCTCACAAGTACATCCTCTATAAAGCCATTAGAAATGGTAGTCGAGCCATCTGCCAATTGGAGAGTGGTGGACGTTCCCTTCAAGTGACCTTGATTTAGACTTTCGAAGATCGAGAGTGGGATCAAATTGATGCTTGCTCCTAGGTGACATAGGGCTTTGTGTACTACACTATTACCCATGTCACAAAAGATTGTGAAGCATCCCGGATCCTTCTCTTTTTGAGGTAGTTTTCTTGTCAAAGCATCACTACTCTCCTTAGTCAATTTCACCATTTCCGGCTCTTCCACTCTTCTCCTTTTGGCTAAGAGATCTTTCATAAACTTTGCATAACTTGGCATTTGTTCCAAGGCTTCATAAACATGAATATTTATGTAAAGCTTCTTAAAGACTTCTAGGAATTTGTTGAATTTGTCATCAAGCTTCTTCATGGCGAACCTTTGAGGATATGGAATGGGCACTACCGTGTTTGGTACTCCCCATTCGTCAACATCCACTTTATTATTCTTTTCTCTCTCTTGTCGAACTCTTTTCCACTTAGGAACATATATTTCCTCTTTTTCACTTCCAACCCTTCCTCCACCTTGCTTTCCTCTTTTTTTTATCTTCCTCACCTAATGGAATAGAGTATTCCATATCAATTCCCTCATCTATATCATCAATCTTCTCTTCTTCTACCCCCTTTTCTTCATCCTCATCACAAATAGGAGCACTCGATCCTTCATATCTTCTTCCACTTCTTAACTCAATAGCACTACACCCTTCTCTCAATTGAGCTTCAATCAAATAGGATTGGCATTCTCGAGCCCTTTGCCCGCATTTTCTTGACATTTGTTCCATTTGTACCTCTAAGCTCTTTATTCTAGCTCCTTGATCTCGGAAAATTGCATCAAACTTCAGGTTTGTTTCCTCTAAATGCCTATATCCTTCACTTCTTATGTTGTCCAATTTCTTGAGTATAAGAAGTAGTGTTTCATTGATATAAGTAGAATCTCCTTGAGGGTAGGATGTAGAAGGCATATAGTGATGTGATGTATGATGTGGTTGGTCGGTTCTCTCATTTTGGTAGGTGTAAGGATGGTAAGTATATGATATAGAAGGTTGAATATTTGGTGGATGATAGGAAGAGTAGTTGTATCGATCCATCTTGCTTTCACAAAATCCTGCAAGAATTACCAAGTATCAAAACTCTCACAATAATATCCAATCAAAAATAAAAGAAACAACAAACAACCAAACAAAATAGCCATCTCCCCGGCAACGGCGCCAAAAACTTGTTTGCTCAAAAGGTGCCACACGCAAGTGTACGTGATCGCTATATCGTCATGGCAAGTTGACCAAGTTTAATATTTATCGAACACAGGGAGATGGGGTCTTGTAAGGAAAATTGTTGTTTCAATTGGAAAGCAAACAAAGTAATAAATGGGAAAGGTATCTAATGTCTACTAATGCGTCAAAGAAGTAAACTACCTATCACCTTGGGTTGCAAAGTGAGCAAATGTGAGAGATATGTGCTAGTGTACTATCCTATGTTTCACATGGTTAAGTATCAGTTAATAATGCAATGAGGTATTGTACAATCAATTGGCTAGCCATTCTAACATGCAAAAAGGTCTCCCTAAATACACATCAAAGCCTCTAATTGTCCTTCCAATTCACTAATAGTAGGTCTCACTATTTTAGGAATTTAATCAAACACTTGGCATGCATTGGCCTTAATACAAGAAGATTTAGGAAAATAGCTCTACTCTCGTATGAGACTAACTCCCTAATGGCCCTTATGATCAACTAAACATGCAAAGCATTCATACAATCCATCAATGTGGAGAATTGATCATACAACATCTCATAGCATTCATGAGATCAACATTAACACCACATTACTCCATAGGAATCATACACCAACACATGAAGGTATTAGCCCATGGCTAATTTTGTAAACAAAAGAATAATTATGCTAGTAACAATCATCATCATAGAAGAAATGTAAAGAGATTACCTATTACAATGAGAATTGAAAAGATACAAGTTACCTCTAAAATACTAGAAAATGATCCGGGAATGGAAAATGTAATTCAATTAGTAGAAACGTAGCTCTAGTCAAGACGAGAATACAGGAATAAATGGATCGACTATCCAAGCGGTAGATCAAAAGTTATTGATGAAATCGTAAGAAGAATTCTTATGAACCCAACTAGTAACTACCTCTATCCCTCTAATCTAATCTAAGAACTTGAATTATGATTTGAAACTAAACTCAATTACTTTGAGAATCTGATCCTTGGAGTATTCATAGAGCCCACAATATTTATTCCAAAACGCCCTTCATTAGATATGCGAAAAGACGAAACAGCCCTCGAAATTGGTCCTGCCCGAACCTCCGCACGAGTGGACCATAGTGGCCGCACGAGTACGGTTCGTGCGGTCAGTCGTTCAGCCCTTACCGCCCGAACCAGGGCTCCGTCGTACGAATCCGGGCTTGTGGTCGCACGAGCCCAGGCTTGGTTGTGCATGAGCCCGGCTTCGACTCGTCCTCGATTTTCTCGTTTTCTTCATATCTTGAGTTCTACAGCTCCGATTGACTCGATTCTTTTTCTGTAGCGACCCTCTCTTCGAACCCTTCGACATGTTATATCATTTGCCTCCATTGGATCAACTCACAATTTATTGACTTTTACGAACTTGCTCGTCTCTTTGCCGATTTGCTCATTTTCACTACAAAATACAACTTTCTAGCCAAAAAGGGTTAAATGCACAAAGTATAGTGTTTGCCAAAATCGTGATGATTTCCGCGCAAGTGAACGTGGTCATTGTTGTCGTGGCAAGTTAACCAAGTTCAATATCGAACACAGGGAAATGATGAGATATCAAGCAAGTATTGAATGTCTACAAAGGTGGATAGCTAATAAAGCAGAAAACAATCATGTTTCTATTAACTAAATCAACAAGAAATAGTAAATCCTAACTATCACCTCAAAGAAGTGAGCAAGTGTGAAGTGTGTGCATGGTAGTAATCCTACTATGGTTTATTTAGTGTCCTATCCATCTTAGCATGCAAAAGGTCTCTTGGTGTATTAATCAAGCCAACTAGTGTCTAGATCTCTCTACAACACAAGGTAAGGCTCTATTAGTTGTCTAGATCTCTCTACAACTCCTAACACTCCAATTAAGAGGTCTTAGACTAATATGCAATTCTCATTGGTCATACAAGTCAAATATCAAACACTTGGTACGCATAAGGTTCTTATAGCTCAATTCTCATTTCATTGCTAAAACATATAAGCCATACAATCCAATTAAACATCCCAAACATTCATACAAGTCATTAATAAGAGAACTAATCCAACAAGATCACTAATTCTTGCATAGGATTAACAAGAGACTAAATTCACTATAGTATTCATACAACCACGCAACAAGGATATTAGCCCATGGCTTATTGGTAATGAAAATTAACAATTAACAATCTAAACATCATTATTAAGAACTAAGACAAGAGATTTAAAGGAAATCTTACCATAAGTGCATGAATTGAAATACAAGCTACAAACCTCCAATTTGCTAAGTCTTGATCCAAAGCTCAAAATACAAAAACGAACTGCAAGAATAATGCTCTAATCACTACGAGTACGTAGGAACAAATGGATCTAAAATCCGACGGACGGATCAAAAGTTATGGAAGAAAGAAGATTGAATCTAACTAAGAACCCACTAAGTAACTACCTAATTCTCTCTCTAAACTAATCTAAGAACTTGGAATTATGAAGATATGACTTGAGAATCTGATCCTTGAGGTATTTATAGTGCCCACAATGTTTAGTCCAAAGTGCCCTTCATTAATCGCGCGAAAATACAAAAATAGCCCTGAAAATTTGGATTTCCTGAACTGCTGCAGACAACCAACTGAGTGGCTGCCGACCATGGTCGACAGCTTGGTCGAGCGAGGTGCAATGTGTCGCACAAGAGCTTGTTGGCTGCCGACCAAGCTGCTCGAGCGCTTGGTCGCGCAAAGGCTGCCGTTCCAGGGATGTGGTCGCGCGACTCCTGCAGAGCACAAGTGTATGTGCTGCCGATCAAGACACTTAGTGTCTGTCGATGCGCGACTTCCTTGTTTTTGTCATATCTTGAGTTCTAGGACTCCAATTGACTCGATTCTTTTTGCGTTGTGACCCTCTCTTCAAGCTCTTCAACATGGAACATCAATTGCACGAATTAGCTAAACTCCAGAATTTCGGACTTTTCTCAAACTTGCTCGTTTTTCACCGGTTTTGCTCGTTTTCACTACAAAACATAATTTTCAAGCCAAAAAGGGTTAAATGCAGAAAGTATATCATTTTAGGGTCAAATATGAACATAAGAACATCAAAACCATATAGAAATGGATACAAAAAGATGCAATTATGACCCTAATCACACCCCCAAACTAGATTGTTGCTCGTCCTCGAGCAACGAAGCGATAAGATAGGGGAATAATTGTATCAATGAAGCATCAAGAACAAGTCAAATTCCATGGAATCGTCACACAATATCATGCAAGTCTAGAATGGAATCTCATCTAATCAACTATCAACAATGAATCAATAAGCAAGATATTAAATCAATGAGTCATGATCCTCACAAGATAAGTGTTTAGCTCAACCCCTCAAGTGTTTAGGCTCTCTCACACATCACACAACATACACATACAACCATAAGCTTGTTGGGGAATTAAACGCAGATCTATTCGGGATTTATGCTAAATACAAATTTAAGTCTACAATTAATATCATGATTTAAACATAATTAAATCAAATAATTGTATACCCAACAACAGGCTTTGCATGCAAAACTTATGAACAAATATAATCACATAACGCCCTAAACATACGGAACTAAGGGATTTAGTGAATAAAAGGCAGTTTCTGAGACAAAAGGCGTCCTTTTGAGATGCTTTGGGAGTCCCTATGCTTGAATGGTATTGTCAGCAATGGTGGTTGAGATCAAAGGGCGTCCTTCTTGAGACCCTCAACTTGATAAACCCAAGAGCTTTCTCAAGTATTCCCTTGTCCTTATTCGTACACCCGGTGGGAGGCCACACGAATAATCACAACACAAGGAAGAAAATAATTTTGTTGCCCCACTCACTAGAATTTTCAAAAATTCTAAGAGAAAAAAATAATGTGTATTGAAGTCTTATATCATCTCATATATATAGTGAGAATACAAGATCTTGAATATCTTGAATATCTAATATTTCAAATCTTGATTATCATGAATATCAAATATTCTAATCTTGATAATCTTGAATACAAAAATATTCAATTCTTGACATTCTTTTCCGTCAAGATTTTGGAAAAAAACAATATACATATAATACCCATGAGATCTTGATTTTATTAGATATTCTTGTATTCAAGAAACATATCTATTTTTCATAAAATCTCTCACTAATTATATATATATAAATTT
>JAPKLY010000605.1:80054-102638 GCA_026898435.1 Prunella vulgaris | reverse complement strand
AAAAGTATCACATCTTAAGTTCTAAAGTCTTCTAATACTAAAAGGATAAAGAACTAATACTAGACAAAAGATAAAATACTAAAGCGCAAAACTTAAGTGACTAAACTAAGAAAAACAATTAAACACGCCAAAAAGGAAAAAATAGGGGACGAAAACAGCAACTATGTCTTGGGTGTTACAATAAGGTTCTTATAGCTCAATTCTCATTTCATAGCTAACCATATAAGCCATACATTCCAATTAAACATCCCAAGCATTCATACAAGTCATTAATAAGAGAACTAATCCAACAAGATCACTAATTCATGCATAGGATTAACAAGAGACTATATTCACCATAGTATTCATACAACCATGCAACAAGGATATTAGACCATGGCTAATTGGAAACGATAATCAACAATTAAGCTATAGACGAATATGATTAACACTAATATGAAATGAAATACAAGAAATCTTACCAGTTCTTGGAGAAATGAAAGACAAGCATCAAACCTTGAAAAACTATCATCTAATCCGGAACGCAAAATACAAAATTGAACCGTAGAATTGTAGCTAATAACGAGACTAATCTAATGGAGAAAACGGATTAAAGATCCAATGGATGGATCAAAAATAAGAACCCACTAATAACCTCTAATCTAACTAAGAACCCACTAATAACCTCTAATCTTTCTCTCTAAAACTACCTAATGATCTAACTAATTAAGAAGATGGCTTGGAGAATCTGATCCTTGAGTATTTATAGTGCCCACAATGTTTAGTCCAAAGTGCCCTTCATTAAACATGCGAAAATTGCCCTGAAAATTTGAGTTTTTTTAACCTGCTGCAGAGCACAGGCATGATGGCTGCCGACCATGGTCGACAGCTTGCTCGAGCGAGATGCAATGTGTCGCACAAGAGCTTGTTGGCTACCGACCAAGCTGCTCGAGCGCTTGTTCGCGCGAAGGCTGCTGTTCCAGGGATGTGGTGGCGCTACTCCTGCAGAGCACAAGTGTATGTGCTGCCGATTAAGACACTTAGTGTCGGTCGATGCGCGACTTCCTCATTTTTGTCATATCTTGAGTTCTAGGACTCCGATTGACTCGATTTTTTTTGCGTTGCAATCCTATCTTCAAGCTCTACAACATGGGACATCAATTGGACAAATTAGCTAAACTCCAGAATTTCGGACTTTTCTCAAACTTGCTCGTTTTTCGCCGGTTTTGCTCGTTTTCACTACAAAACATAATTTTCTAGCCAAAAAGGGTTAAATGCATAAATTATATCATTTTATGGTCAAATATGAACATAAGAACATCAAAACCATATAGATATGGATGCAAAAAGATGCAATTATGACCCTAATCACACCCTCAAACTAGATTGTTGCTCGTCCTCGAGCAAAGAAGCGATAAGATAGGGGAATAATTGTATCAATAAAGCATCAAGCACAAGTCAAATACCATGGAATCATCACTCAATATCATGCATGCCTAGAATGCAATCTCATCTAATCAACTATCAACAATGAATCAATAAGCAAGATATCAAATTAATGAGTCATGATTCTCACAAGATAAGTGTTTAGCTAAACCCTCAAGTGTTTAGGCTCTCTCACACATCACACAACATACACATACTACCATAAGCTTGGCCCAAGTCTACATTCTCCACCACTTGAAATGACTAATCAATCACACATCAATGAGGACTTTTAAAGGTTGTAGTATTGGCTCTTTGGTAGGGAAGGAACATATGGATATTTCTTTCATGCTTTTTTTGAAAATCACACTTTCAAGATCATTCTTCCCTTTTAACAAGTTGTGATCATACTTACAACACAAGTCAAACTTGACCATATTTTTGTAAAAAGTCAACCTTTGCTTAAGCTTGCAAGCACTTGCATTTGAACCTTCTTTTCATAACAACCCATGCAAAGAATTCTTCATTTCTTCCAGTTTAGGCCACGATATTCTTCATCATATTACCAATCTTCCTTCCTTCTTTTCACTCTATTAATCATAAGGATAAGAGAGTTCCAAAAAGGAAGGAAAATAGCTTAAAGTGTGGTTAGCCAAAGGAAAGCTCTAAAGGCACAAAATGGTAAGCAATGAATATCAATATTAATGGTAGGCGCATAGGGCAAAGTAGCTCAATATAGATCAAAGATGGCCTCAAATCATATCATATGAAATCAATGTCTAATGTAGCCTCAAACAAGACCAAAGCCAAGTTCTAGAGTATAATGCACATGTGTGGAACTCACATCAGAGAAATATCATCCGTTCAAGTTTGAAACTGGTAAGTATGGCTCAAAACTCATGGGTATAGGGTGATCAAGACTCATAAAATATTAAAATGCTCAAATCATCAAAGTATAAAGCATCAAAGAATCAATAGAAAACTAGACAAGACTTGAATCAAGAGATAAGTCCACTACATCTAACATATACTATCAACTCATCCACACAATCATAAGCATATCTCATGCCACATTACTCTCAACTAGCAACATCATGGAAAAAATCAACAAGCAAAAATAAGGCACATGATAAGCATAAGGTCCAAAACATCATAGGAACACTAAGAATCAACATAAGCATAGCAATGCAATGAGATTTACGAAATGAAGACACCCCCCAAACTTTTTCGTATCAAGGATCCTAAAGGTTTGGCAAAGAATGAAGAAAAGATCACGCAATGCGCCAAATTAAAGCAAAATACAACAAGAATCAACACTTAAGCTCAAAATAGCAATCTAAAATCAAGTAAACTAAACCTAAGAATGGAAACACATATAGAGATAAGTGTATAAACATACCTTGAGTTGGGATTAAGAATAGGAAAGTGAATTGCCACTTACGCGAAATGTCCTTCTTGGAGAAGTAGGAAGATAAATCTCCTAATCACACCTTTCTAGAGCTCACACATCACATCAATTATCATTGCAAATCAACAATTTGAAGAACGAACACACCCCCGCAAACTTTTTCGGATCAAGGATCCTAAATGTTTGGCAAAGAGTGATGAAAATAGGATTTGCTATGAATCAATGAACAAACAATGTTTATATAAGCTCAAGTATACCAAGAAATCACCATATATACCAAGAGGCAACACCCCCAAACTAGGATAAATCACATACACCAACCAAGGTAAAAGAACACACTACCTCATATAAAAAAATCAAAACAATAACACTATCTAAACTACAAAGCAATTCTAATAAGCAAGAAAATTTTACAAGGATGGGTTGCCTCCCATCTAGCTCTTGGATTTAACGTCCCCTAGCCGGACGACACCAATGTTAGCTAAAGGGCCAAGGATATTTGACATTCCTTCCATCAAACTCTAACCTCAAAGCGTTATGATCAAGAAAGCATGTAGGATTTCTACCCCATACATCTAATTTTCTCCTCATTTTATATTTGTAAGCACAAGGATTTTTCTCTTCATTTCTTCTCATCATATCAATCCACCCCCATCTCCTACTAGCAAATATGTTCAAGAGGATTCGCAATTCAATCTTATTATTAATTAACTCTAGAGGTAAGACGAATTCACAATGAACAACATTATCAATGTAAGCATAAGTGGAAGAGTTTAAGGGTTTAGAAATGCTCATTTCTCCTTGAAGCTCTTCTTCCACTTCATAGTGTTGTTCCTCTCCATTTATGCTCATGTCCCATAATGGACATTCATCCACCTCTTCTTGTTCTTTCTCTTCTTCCACTCTTGAATCATCTATCTCCTTCTCCTCCACATCTTGTTCTTGATTCCTATCAATTTCAACAAGAGGAATATCATACTTAATATCATCACAAGAAAGATTAAGATCATGATCAAAAGAATCAATAAGAGGGTTATTGACACTCTTAAGATAGAAAACATTTTGAACACAAGACTCTTTAATCTCTTTAAACTCATCATTGTAAAGAACTTTCTTATCAAAATCAAAGAAATCATAAAGGTCCTTGTATTCATCATGGTCATCACAATCATCCTCTTCTTCTAGTCCATCCCTCTTTTCTTCTTGATCCCTAATCAATGTCGCATGAGGAAATGTATAAGTAAAATCATCATTTATAATAGGATTCTCACAATCAATGTAAGCATGAGAAGGTTCAATAGACATTCGAATTCCAATACAATCTAGAATAGAGAGACATTTAATTGTCTCATGATGATGATCATCTTCATTTTCCACATCCCCTTCATCTTGATTATTACCCCCATCTTCCTCCTCACACATCTCCTTCGCTTGAATGCTCAATTGCCCCAATTGGAGCTCTAAGTTCTTAATTTGATGACTTTGAGACATGAACATTTCATCTATCTTCTTGTTTATCTCCTCAAAGTACCTTTCCATTTCTATTCTCATTTCTTCTAACTTCTTGAGAATTTGAGCTAAAATATCTTCCAAATATCTTGAAGAAGTTTTCCTCTTGATGGAAGGTCATAGGAACATATGGAGTGTAGGAGCATGTATCATCATGATGAGAGTAGGAATCTTGGTATGACATTTCGCAAATCTCATGGGCTTGTTGGGTCAATTTCCCCAATTGGAGCTCTAAGCTCTTGATTTGATCCCCTTGAGATTTGAAAATTTTATCATACTTCACATTGGTCTCCTCAAAGCGCCATTCATACTCCCTTTTAATTTCTTCGAGTTGATTGAGGATGTAGGATATAGTATCATTATTGTGACTTTGAGGAGCTTCATCATGATGGTAATTATGACCCTAATCACATAGCATTTTAGGGTCAAATATGAACATAAGCTCATCAAAACCATATAGAAATGGATGAAAAAACATGCAATTATGACCCTAATTATCCATTCATCGTATTCTTTAGTAGATAACATAGAAACCTTGGACTTCACCATTTTTGGGGCCATGCAAGTATGCAGGTGCATTTTTCAAAAACAAAAGGATCTAGCTAGGTACTAATTAAAGCAGTGGCAAGCCTACTGCTCTGATACCACTTGTTGGTCCCTTGTATGTGGTAAAGGTCTAGAGGGGGGATGAAGAGACCATTATTTTAATTTTAAACTTTTTCTCAAAAGGGATACTAAAAGAGTTTTGGACCACACATGATTCAGCTATAGACTATGGAAGTTTACATCTGCAAAGTTACAAAACTTTACAAACTAAAAACTAACAACTTGTAGACAAAATCCGAGGGGTTTTCACACTTGAAAGTGTATTGAAAAACCACTAATGTACAATGGAAATAAATTGAGTGTTAATGAAAAACAGTGTGAACAATGAAACTAACAGCTGAGTGATTATAAAGTCTACACCTGTAGATTTCAATTCCTTTGTGAAAAACACAAAGTTTTAAGCAGTTTCCAAAGTAATGATGAACTTAATAGAAATTAAATATGCAGTACACAAAGAAATAAATAAATATAGCAATAAGTAAATGCAAGGTTTGTAGTGGTTCAGAGTCTAGGAATAAGACCTCCTACATCCACTGTTACACCACTCAAGTGTCAAATTCACTAAGATGTGATCACAAAGATCAATACAAGTAATTCTACCTCAGAACTAGATTCACTTAGATTTATATTCTAAGTAAGAGAATACTCTAACCTATTCTCTAAGAATACAAACTCACACAGAGTTTCAAAGTAAAAACCTCACAAAGAGATATAACTACACTAAGTAGAATACAAAAGAGATAGTATGAAGGAACAAAAACAAAGGTGTGATTCTTTCTTAGAAATCCTAACCAACTATCCTATGAATCATAAAGAAAAACGAAAAAACTCTCAGAATATTTGTTGGTTGTAGACTTGCTAAGAGTGAATGCTTGCTTGCTCAGGACGTTGTTGTTGTTGCCTCTGAGTTCTTTCTCCATTTATAATGGAACAGGTGTGTCTTATCCGATAGAAATTCAAATTTAAATTCTCGATAAGGCTCTTATCTTTCTCTATAAATTCCACATGTGTGAGGTGGTCCTCCTCCTTCACATAGAATAGTACAGATTGTATTATCTTCAGAATTTTGGTTCATCTTCGAATTTAAACTTCATTAATCTTCTAGATCTTCATGATAAAACCTTCCTTAAGTACTCTTTAGGGAGTGCATAATTGCTTCACTAATCTAAGTTATAAGGATCTTGATAAGCCTTCTTAAACTAAACTTTTTACTTTAATCTTCAAACGGTCTTCTCAGCTGTATGCTTTCTTGAACTTTATAGCTTGATTCCAGTTGTATGAACAACTTTACAGCTGCAAGGTCTTGTCTAGCTATAGGTTTAACAACTTAGCAGTCGTAGACTTTCCTTTTACACTGTAAATTCCTTAACTTTATAAATTCACAAATAAGACTAGTAACCATATCACAAAGAGTATGTTTTGCATACATCAAAATCTAATCAAACAAGGTACTAACAGTTTATATCTGTAAAGTATTATTAACTTAAATTTTGAATGTTATTTTTAGTTCTTTATCTTCTAAAAAATATATATTTGGTCTTATGAACGGTTGAGTGACCAAATATCAGTTAAATCATTTATTATAAACTTATAACTTTTTAAATTTGATCATTCTCATATTATAAGATAGTTTGATCTATCTTATATTTTGACAGTCTCCCGTACATTTTCACCTTATATTTTTATTGGAGAACATGGAAAATTTTTAGTTTGTGATGAATTGTAAAAAAATTGAGTTTTTACTTGAGAAGTGTGAATTTAATGGTATAATTTTTAAAGTGAATTTAAAATTCATCAGAGAAACAAAATTCAAATTGAGAGGTTATGGAAATTGAATTATAATTAATTTATTGTTGTTTTAGTGTGCAAGTAATAAAAAAAAAAAGACGTTGGAAAAATTTGAGGTTGATGATATTTGCTAGGATATTCTTCTTAACGGTACTCCAATTTAATTTTATGTTACTAACTTTATTTATGTTTTATGTTACTTTCTTTGTACTCTAATAAAAAATTTAAATTATATGCATATCTTAAAATTATCCCAAGCATGCATATGGAAAATTGTGTTATAATTCTTAATTTCTTATATATTTAAAGCAATTATTAAGTGAAATGTGATGTAATGTTAAACACACAGGGAGAAGAAAAGGCATTAAGGATAAAATAAATTCAGCTATGATGAAAACTGTAAAACTTGCACATAAATCCTGCATGTTTTTTGCCAAATATGTAAGAGCATGCACATAAACCATATAGTTTGTGAAGAGATATAAGATTGGCTCTAAACCATGTTAAGGTTTTTAACAAATATGATAGTTTCAAATGACATTTGGCAACTCATACAACCTCATTCAGTAATTTATGATTTTCACTATGCCATTTTTAGTGGAAAATATCGATTATTAACCGATGTTAAATTGAATATGCAACTGATGTTATACATGGTGATGTTGTAAATAGGAGCTGAAAGACATCGGTTATTAACCAATGTTAAATCTTGAAAATAACATCGGTTAATAACCGATGTTATTTCCTTTTAACTGATGTCGTATGTCCTTCATCCTAACCCGTCTTTTACCTACAACAGCGGTAAAAATAAGATATAACATCGATTTTTAACTGATTTTGTATCTTCTAAAGACATCAGTTTTTAACTGATGTTGTATATTATATAATTGATGTAATAAATTGCTTTAACATCAGTTTTAACCACTGTCTTTGTTTCTTTCTTTTTTTAAGAAAAACCTATTTTAATAAATTACATATTTAATTTTAAATAAGAAGCATATTTTCATAAAATATCAATCATTCATCAAATAATTATAAATGTCATAATACAATACTGCAACTGTAATTCACATCCATAACATGAATTCAACTAAAAGAATACATGCCCAAACAATCATGAGTCAAAATCTCCATAAATTAATCTATCTTCTGCTTATAATTCCACAAACGTACTTCAGATCATCTATTTTATCTCCGCCATATCCTCTTGCATTTTTTAAAAAACCTACAACAAAAAGAGAACAACATACAAAATCAAAAGAAATAGAATGCTTAGGGCTCATTTGGTTCGTAAGATAAAAGTATCTATCCGTCAAAAACATGCATGATTTTGACGGATAGATACTTTTATCTTACGAACCAAATGAGCCCTTAATATATTAGAAAATCTATCCAAGAGAGAATATTACCTTGATACCCCAACTACAAATTTCTACCCAAATATGTATAGTTGTACACTTGTACTCCACTCTTCTCATCAATTTCAGCTTTCGTGTAACCTTTCTCCATCAAAATTAAGTTAAATAGGATTAGGGAACTAACTAATTATACATAAAATTTAATATGTCCAAGTTAGTTAGACATCACAAAATCAAACCAATCATACGCAAGTATTTTTGAGATTATTTCAAGTAAGTAAGACCAAAAATATCTTATAATTATTTTTTCTAGTTCTTCATCCCCATTAAAATAGCAAATAGACTTTTCTAACATTTCACTTTGTCTTTTAAGAGCAAATAGGCCCATCAAACATGAACTTAATAACTTGTAGCGTGGCGGCGGTGGGGGACGGTTCTGGAGAAAGTATAAAAGGATCCAGACTTAGTAATAAATAACAGCAGCTTATCAAATTAGTTAAATCAAAATCATGTAAAGCAGAATGTACAATTCCCTGTAGAAAGGAAATCAAGAAGATAGTATAGAATGAATATTTGTTATACAACAAACAATTTAAAAGACAACTATAATAATAACGGTAAGACAATAATATCTTTAGGGGTCATTTTCATAAGTGAAAAGATTCTTGTTGTGGGATCTAGATACAACTTAGACGACTTGCAAATCCTAGAAAAAAGAGAGCTTATGTTGCTCACTGTGCATAAAGGCAAGACTAAGAAGTTCTACTAATAGCAGTTAACAACAAAACTTCACTTAAAGAAGAGCATAAAATTCATTTAACAGCTAACAACAGAACTTCACTTATGCCTACTGTTCTTTTCCATTATCTAAATTAAATTTGGTAGTTTCAAATGGAAATATATATAGTAGACACATTTCAGGGAATGAGAAACAACTTTAATAGAGTGGGTTTACAATCAAACAATCAAATGTTAACAGCTTGGTTATTTAGCAAACATATATATATATATATATATATATATATCAATGTGTCATTAAATGAAATATACACATATACATACCAATGTTTAACTTTTTGCAAAAAAAACATTACTTTTCGAAAATAATAATTCTATCACCCGTCTACTTATTCTGTCAACAAATAAATATTGACAAAATATTGATTGTAGGTGCATTTAATTTTTATAGAAATGTTTCTTTTAGAAAAAAAAAGAACGAAAAAGTTAGGACACATTTGTTAAAACCACGAAACATAGGAATATATCATATATTTAACCTTTTTTTGCAAGTATAACATCTTCTTTTTTAGGAAGACATAGAGAACTAGAGAATCAGATGCCACAAGTAATCCAGCTATGTAAATTGCTTGCGTACAAAAGTAACAGTAAGGGAAACTAGTCATATTCAACTAAATCATATCAATCCAAGCTACAAGTACAACTAATAAATTAGGAGACAAGTTCTTGGACTAGATTCTTCAGTATTCAACTAAATCGTCCCAAGCCACCATATGCGTGCCAGTATTAAAAAACTAGTCACTGGAATAGGACATACCTATTAATCCTTTCTTGCAAAATCCTAAACGAATCTAGATAATTAAATCCTACAACGGTGGCCCTATAAGCTTAAGATTCTAAATGGTATGAGATATGAATGACATCCTTCACATATACACCAAGAATAAGCAGATTCATAATAACGCTAATAATTAATTCCTTCAACAATCATGCAGGTTCAAAACGACAACTTGAAATATGTGCAGACCAATGCATAAATACACAAGAAATGAAACATGTGCATATGAATTCAAGGGAGCACGACAGGACACTATGCAAATGAGGAGGGGAGGAAGCTGGGAAAATGAGAGCAAGAGAAGCCAAAAAATGCAGGAATATCTCCCTAAGTAAGAAAATGTACGAAAAAAACAAAATATACCCTGTTATGTTGGATCTTGAATTATTACAAAAACCCTTTAAATACTTCGTGACTAAGAAAATTGCATACAAGATTGTATCTAATTGCAATAATGAAACCCAATAAAACATGCCCAACCGATTAATCCTCAAATCAATAGTGTAAGCCAGAATACTAGCTATAGGCTCTCAACAACACACCCCAATTTACCTTAAAATATAAGTTATGGGATACTTAACTTGACAATACCCAATAATTGAAACAATAACATCAACAATTAGGGTTTATTTCAAAATAAAAGTTTTACCCAAAGAGGAGACAACTAGTTGAAAACCTAATTTTGAATTGATTTAGGGATTATAAAAAATTAGGGCTTACTTGTTTGATGAAATGCAGAGGCCGTGGAAGACGGTCGGACTACGACAACGGATGGCGGCAAACCAAGCGGACATCGATGAGATCCAGAGGACGACGGATGCGATCACGAACGTCAGAAAGAAAATATGCGAACGGAGAACAGAGCGTGCTCTTCAATGGCCTCAATCAAGATTTTCTAACAATGGCGTATATAGATCAAATAGTAGGATAAATTGATGTTGAAAAATGAGTAGGATGAGCAATCGTCCAATGAATTCTGAGAGAAGGAGTTGAAGTAAGCTAGGTCGCGTTGAATGAGGAATTTTGAGAGGATGGGTAAAAAAATTCTAAGTACTCTCTTTATATTATATAATTAAATCCAAAAAAAAATATTAAGGAAAAGTCGCACTGTATATAGAATAACAGCAGTTGTTTAGCTGCGGTTTATCATAACCGACTTCTATAAGGGCCAAGTTTTTATATTTAACAGCGGTTTACTTTATAACTTTGGTTTTTTCTTTTTAACATCAGTTTTTAGAAAAACCGCTGCTATATAGATGATGTTAAAGCCTAAATTTGTCATAGTGTCTATTAGTGCTTCTTTCCTTCAACTCCCTGAAAAAATAATGGAATCAAATTAACTAATTTCAGGATTTTATTTTTTTATATTGCATCAAGTAACAATAGTTTGATCCAAAAAATGCAGGTGTAACAACATTAAAAAGGGGATACTGGGAAAGAAAGATAGAGGAGGTGTCAATGTCCATTCCATGTTGAGTTAAGAAAGTTACCATGAAAAGTATAAAAGATGACAGCTTCTAGTATGTGAAAAAGATCTCACTGTCCAATTTTGATATTCCCAAATTGTCTCATTAAAACATACTTTCGAGCAATTAAAGAAATGAATATATTCTTTTAGCAGAATTTTCTTTGAAATCCAAAAATAAAAATATCAATTAATTTGCAGAATAATTATAACCTTGATAGTGGGCCTACAAATGGAAAGAAATTCAAAATAGATTTCAGATTGGTATCTACCCATAATTTTATGTTGAGTTGTTTTATATACTTAAGGTGCACTTGGCTGTTATTTTGAATTAATATGTTTTAATTATTGTTTTTTTTTATGGATTTTGAATTTGAATCTTTATCAACTTATGCATTGTTGTGGTGATGGTGACTAATTCTGCACTAATTATTAGTACTTGAATTTTTTATTTGGTAATTAACGTTTTTATTTTCAGGCTTTAGGAAATTATATAACCAATAAAAAATTACCACATTTTGTCACAACATTAAACATATCTTATAGCCAGTGAATACTATTGGAGAATTTTGTGGATGACCAGATCTATACGGGTTATACACTAAATACAAATTTAAGTCTACAACTAATATCATAATTTAAACATAATTAAATCAAGTAGTTGACCACCCAACAACAGGATTTACATGCAAAAACATATGACAGAATAAAAGCACATAAATCCCGACACATGCGGAACTATGGGATTAAAGTGAATTATACATATTACTTTGACAAATTTATTTGAGACCTAAAGGGGTCCTTTTGAGACGCTTTAGGAAAGAGTAGTGTGTTGGTAGCAGTACAAAAGGTCCTTCTTGAGTCCCTTTTGCTTTGAAACCTTCTTATACAACCCAACATGCCTTTCTTGAGACCCTTTGCTTTGGATCACACAATCCTATGGAGGAGCCTGAGCAATCGAAAAGGCCTTTCTTGAGACCCTTGTTTTGAATCCACGTGATCATCTAGATCAACCCAACAAGCCTTCCCAAGTATTCCCTTGTCCTTACTCGTACACCTGGTGGAGGCCAAACGTATAATTTCAACATATGGAAAAAGAATATTTTTGTTGCCCTCAATACCGCAAATTTTCAAAAAAAAATTCTCAAGAATTGTGTTCTTAATGTCTTGTTTCATCTCATATTTATAATGAGAATTCAAGATCTTGAATATATTGAATATCAAATATTCCAAATATTGATTATCTTGAATATCATATATTCTAATCTTGATTTTCATGAATATCAAATATTCTATTCTTGATATTTCTATTATAATATTTTCTAAAATTTATACTACATATTTAATTCAATGAGATCTTGATTCCATAAAATTCTCTCATGAATTTAATATATATTTTTTGAAAAATATAATAATTTGGGAAAAAAAATTCTTTTTATTTTAATCACCTTATTCACTGTTGGACATTTGATTGGTCTACTAGAGGGACCTTTAGGGGAATTAAGATTGGACCCTCCAATGGGCCTTTCATTCTAACATTGAGCCCAATGTAATTCAACCCATTAACATTAATCTCAATCCACTACAGGTTTAGTGTCGCACTATCCCTCTTAACCCATATTACAATCATATGGCTCCCGGTCATTATTTTTTGTGTTTAAGATTCTCTAGTCCGTTAAATAATCAAGCCACTGACCGCTTTAATTAATTTAACATCTTAACCATGGAGTAAGGACAACTCTTCTTTGTCAGCATACCGGAAACAAATTCCACTTGCAAGATTTAGTATGATGAACGTTTAGAGCCCACCAAGGGGAATAATCATGCAAGACTCTCCAAGCACATGATCCTCTGTATTAAATCTTAGCAACTGTCAGGTTCTCAATGTTGTCGTCCAAGATGCAAAGTATTGAGTCTCATTGATTCTCTACCCACAAAAAATTAAAGCGCCACACACCGATTACACACAGTCCTATTTAAGGGACAGATGTCTAATTCTTCATTCCATAAATCTGTACGGAAGAATTACCTCTTTGTTGGTCCTCTTCAATGCATCATCATGCACTAGTTTAATCCCTTTGTCAAGATAAGCCAATCTGGGATCTACACATCAACAGTTTACCAATAGGGTGTTCAAATCCCATCTAGGTTGTGAAGTCAGTACTTGTTACAAGACACTGATAATGTGATCTTGCTGTGAGTTATCCGGGGATCACGTCATTTATCTATAGTGTAACTTGTACTATTATATTTGAACGTATTGTAATAAATAAATAAAATTCATATTATCTAAAGTACAATGACAAAAGATCTAGTTTAGATAAAGCTAAAAGATTCAGTTAAGTTATACAAAGTAAATGCATACTTTCTAGTATAACCCTAACAATCTCCCACTTATACTCAAAGTCTTCTTTTAAGTATACTACAGCATATCCATGTGCTACACATGTCCTAATAATTTCTCCCACTTATGCTCAAAGCAAATTGGCAACACACTTGACCCCCATTCCTTTCACATGTCTCTCGAACGTTGACAGAGGTAGACCCTTTATGAAAGGATCAACTAGGTTGTCTTCCGTTGCCATCTTTGCCACCTCTATGTCTCCTCTCTTCCCGATTTCTTGTATAAGAAGGTATTTCCTTACAATGTGTTTGCTGGTTTTGTGGGCTCTTGGTTCCCTTGAATTTGCAACTGCTCTGGCATTGTCACAATAGATCGTGATGGTGCCGAGAAAATTCGGAACTACGTCCAAGTCCTCTAAGAAGTTCTTGAGTCAAACCGTCTCTTTTGCCGCTTCACAAGCAACTATATATTCGGCTTGTATAGTAGAATCAGCTATGCATTTCTGCTTAATGCTTCTCCATGTTATGGTTGCACCTCCCAGACAGAACACACTACCGAGCTAGAACTTTCTGAAATCTAAGTCTAAATGGAAATCCGAGTCCGTGTAATCGATGGGGATTAGACTATCTGACTGATAAACTAACATTCTATCTCGAGTTCTCTTGAGATATTTCATAATGTTTTTAATAGTCGTCCAATGCTCTTTCCCGGGGTTACTTTGATATCGTGCTACCATGCCCATCGCAAAGCAGATATCCGGTCTCATACACAACATAACATACATGAGGCTTCCAACTTCCGTAGCATACAGGATGCCTTTCATGCAATCTATCTCTTCTTATGTCTTCGGACACATCTCTTCGGATAGATGAATTCCATGTCTGAAGGGTACAAAACCTTTCTTAGAATTCTGCATGCTGAACCGTTTCAAAACAGTGTCTATGAATGAAGCTTGCGATCTCAAGTAATCTTGATCCCTAAGACATGACCGGCTTCCCCAATGTCCTTCATATCAAACTGATTTGAAAACCATACCCTCACGTCTTATAACACAGCTAAATTGTTTCCAATGAGCAAAATGTCATCTACGTATAGTATCAAGAATACCACGACAGTTCCAACAGACTTCTTATACACACAACTCTCAAACTCATTTTTATCAAAACAATATGATTTTATTACTTAATAAAAACATTGATTCCAAGCTCGCGATGCATGCTTCTGTTCATAGATAGATCTCTTAAGCTTGCATACAAGGTGCTCTTGGCCTTTTTCAATGAAGACTTCGGGTAGACGCATATAGATTTCTTCTTCAAGACTTCCATTAAGGAAAGTTGTCTTGATATTCATTTGCTAAATCTCAAAATCAAGATGTCCAGCTATCGCCAAGGGAATACGGATGGACATAAGCATGGCTACCGGCGTAAAGGTTTCCTCATAATCGATCCCTTATTTCAGAGAATATCCTTTCGCCACAAGTGTAACTTTGAAGGTCACAACCTTCCCGTCCGATCCTCTTTTGCTCTTGTAGACCCACTTGCATCCAATGAGTTTTTATCCCATTTGGTGGATCAACAAGCTCCCACACCTCATTTTTATCCATAGAACCCATCTCGGCTTCCATTGTCGTTTGCCAAGAATCTGCATCCTTGTCTTGGAGTGCTTCATCGTATGTCCATGGGTCCAATTCATCTTCCCTGGGGATGATTAGGGTCATAATTGCATCATTTAGCATCTATTCTGGTGTTATATTGATTGGTTTATATTCACATTTGACCCTAATTTGGTATAAATTGTGCTATTGACCCTTTGTTGGCAAGAAAGTGTATT
Organism: Prunella vulgaris; assembly: GCA_026898435.1. Lineage (NCBI taxonomy): Eukaryota > Viridiplantae > Streptophyta > Magnoliopsida > Lamiales > Lamiaceae > Prunella > Prunella vulgaris. The sequence continues at coordinate 87,353 of JAPKLY010000605.1, read as the reverse complement.
TTATAGGTGAAAACGAGCAAAAATGAGGAATTCCCGATTATAGGAGGTCAAATGATGGGATCCGAGCTCATGGAGATGTTTATAATACTCAACCGGAGACCCTAGGAAGATCGGATGAGTCATGGAATCGAAAATGCAAAAGTAAAAAATCAAACGTCAAGGTTGAACTGTGGTCGAGCACATTCATGCTCATGATCGAGCCAGAGCCTTACCTTGGTCGAGCAGAATTCACCTGGTCCAGTTGAGTCAATTCCACTCAGGCACAAGAGGAGACCCACTCGAGCGCAACGTCCAAGCGCCAGCAAGCAGCCATCCGAGCACGATGTCCGATTGGCACAAATTCGAGGGCATTTTCATCCTTTCGAGCATTTAATGAGGGATATAATGGTCCAAGCATGAGGGGTACTATAAACACTTGTTACTTCAGATTTTGAAGAACATTCTTGACATCATCATTCACTCTCTAGATTCTTAGAAGTTAGGGGAAGTTGCCATTTGGGTTTATTAGATTTCTTCACACGATTTTATCGATTACTTTTGATTCACCGCATGGATCGTTGATCCATTTTTTCCTGCAGTCTCGTGACATTAAGAGTTACGTTTTGACTGATTGTGTCACGCCCCAATTTTCCTAAGTTCTAATTAGCATGCAACGGAAGACTCTTCTAATATGAAGTTAATATTTTAGGGCGCGACAAAAGAAGACGCTAAAATTTTTATTCTAATATTATCATTACCATAATTTAGGCACAAATTATTACAACATGGTATTTATATGTATCACTATATAGTAATACATGATACAAACATATTAATTTAATACCCACATTACACATATTTACCTAACAACATGCAACACCAACCCATATGCACTTACTTACTACAATATTAAGACACGTGTTTACAAATCATATATTCAAACTCACACAAATTACTTATGTCAGTCAAACAACACACCAAACACAAACTGCTACCCAACACACATCATCATCACGGACATAAGACACTTTCATTTTTACGCGCATAAAGCATAAACAATTGATACAAGCACTACATACCTACCCACCACATATAAAATAAACTATAATACTCACACACAATACCCTTAATTACAACCATTTAAAAAGTGTTATATTAATATTAACATGTTCCTTAACATATTAAACTTAGCAAATAATCATACAGACATGCACATAAATAATTTAGCAACTACAATTCCAAGGCACTTGCACTAAACATATACCAACATTTTACGAAACTTAACTAAAGTAAATTTTCGCAAAAATTCTTGCTGCAGACCTTGAACATGAACGAATTATTTGAGATACCTATTCAACTCCGAAAATTATGAATTATTTGAGATACCTATATTTCATGTAGATATTTTTTATAGAATTTAATTCATACTGAAAAATTACCAGATTTACTGTTTGTGGCAAAAACGGACAGTTTTGACACCTATTTTTAAAAAAAATCACATCTCACTCATATGTAATCCGACTTGAGCGAGACTAGATGATAGCTCCTTGAGAGTTACGTACCCAAGGGTAGGTTGATTTCAAGTAATAAAATTTCTCGGGAGACCGAGTGTCGAACCACAGGGAGGTTTGGAAGAAAAAGATATTATCTAGTTGAGAGGTTTAAATAAAGTAACAAAGTACTAGAGCTTCAGGATTCCACTTTAGATAAAAATACTAGAGTTATGATCTTGGTTATCTTTGATAACTCAATCAAAATCTAACAATCAAGTGATTTCAATCGGAAGATATAACTTTGAGCACATATAATACTTTTGAAAAGTACCTTTAGAAATTCGAACAAGTTTATAAAATCAATAGTTGATATGTAAAACTAAGCATTTGTTGTGCCAATAAGTCTACAACAAATCAAAGTAATGACACATCAAAACCTCTCTTAAAAACTCTTCAAATGACTAAAGGATTAAAACTTTGAAAATCTTTATTGAATAACCAAGAACATTACTAATACTTTACTAAAGCTTCATCCCTAACTCTAGTAAAATATTTAGCTACTCATACTAATACAATAAGAACTCATATTTCTAAGAGAGATACTAGACTAAGATAGAAGGATTACAAGGAAAATGGGATGCCTTCAAGGGTTGCTAAAGGGCTCTTTATATAGGCCTCCAAATAGTGAATCATGGAGACTTTAGCAACCAATTCACGTGGCCTGTAAACATCAGTAATTTAATTGCCCTTGCTGTCTGAATTTCATCTTTACTTCTGAATGAAAGTTGTAGGCCGTTAGATTAGGTTTCCAAGGAGTCTAATATCTCCAAAATTGGATCTCTAGATTGTGAGCTATGATCATAATAGTGGAGTTGGTAAAACTGGATTGTTTTTCTCCGCGAATTTATGGTAGTCTATTGAAAAGCAGATATCTCAGCTTGCACAAAATCAACGCCTTTAATATTTCTACTGTGTCTTGATGAATTTTTTGGCTAACCAATAGATTTGGTCTTGTGTAAATTGGACTTTTGTGTGAATTATGGTGAATTATTTCCCAACGTGTGTACTGAGATGGCGGAATTCTGAAGCCCTGCATTGATTGTCATTTTGACCATTGAAGCCGGAACTTTTGACACTTGAGCCCTGAAGACAAGTTGTAGAGCAACGAATTAGTGATCAAATACAACTGGAATTGGTTCAATTGGTTTAGTGAGGCTCCAGATATTGTGCAAATACGAAAATGTGTTTTGAGTCCAAACATTGGACAGAATTGGAGTCTTCACTTTTGAGTACAAATACAATCCAAACATGTAAAATTGGATCACTAAAGTGTCTTAAGTATTTAGTACATTGTCTTAGGTGTTCAATATCATAAAATTTGGATAAATATAACTCCACTTAAGACCTCAACAATATACAATAGACATAATGGTTAGGTTGAATTATACATATGCTTCTTATTTAAATAGAAAACATAAATACTTATAACTAATTAGAAAGTGTGAAATTATATATAAATACGCTAAACAATACATTATAGTACAGAAAATAATACACAAAATAGGTAAAATACATGCATACTTAAACGCTAATCGCACTCCCCAACCAGCTCATTACTAGTCTCTAGTGATGAAAGAGTAACATAATTTTTGTGATGATGCTTTTATTTGCATCTTACCAACTCTTTATTATAATATATCTAAATTAACAAACTATTGCATTTTAGAACTATTTTATGCTCAATACAATCTAGATAGACAGTTTGATAGTCATCCCCTGTTGTGCTCAAGTTAAGTGACCAAAAGATATGGAGTTCACGTCATAATTCTATTATCTTGATATTTTACTATGGTTAACAACTTTCATGATGAAAATATATATATATTTTTTTGTTTTTAACAAGATAGTTGTTAGAATAAACAACTTTTGCCAGTGGATTTCACACGCCTTACATCTCTCAATGTGGCTAGTGTTTACGCTCAGACTTTATATCGTGAATATTTCTATCATAAGCTTGGTTATACATCCGTCAGTCAATCAACAATGCATGCAACATAATTTTGAAGGACTTTATTTGGTTGTAATGAGGCTTAGGGTGAAGTTATGAAGAAAATCGGCTCTGGATTTTTACTCAAAGTGGTCTGCAACCAAATGTAGGAAGAATTATATTTACGCTTTGATTCGCATCTTCAAATCTCTTCAATACTGTCCTTCGTCATCCTCATCATTATTCCGATAAACATCACTTCTTCTTTTTTTCTTTTTTTTTTTCATTTTTTTTTTTGGTTTTTTTTTGGTTTTTTTTTGGTTTTTTTTTTTTTTTTTTTAAAGGATTAAAACTTTTTGGATTTTTTTAAAAAAGAACTCAACTAAAATAAAAAAAAATGTACCAAGTTTGTTAAATCGCATATATTAAAATTAAGACATCAGTAAATTTAAAAAGTCGTGGTTGTGATGCGTCTCAAAGGTATAAAGAAAAGGTTAATTTTCTTACCCCCTTTACTCTGCCATCTTTATAGTGTTTTTAATATATATTTTTTTTATTTTTTTTTGGATTTTTTTTTAAAAAATAACTCAACTAATCCCCACCCCCCAATTTAAACAACACATTGTCCTCAATGATGAATAGACAGAATTGTAAAAGAGAAGAGATTACCTGATTCCACAGAGAAATTTGTAGCAATAAACCTGAAATACGCAAATAGACATATATATATATATATGCATTTTTTTTTATTTTTTTTTTATTTTACAAATGTAAATCTAAATCATCCTGACTTATTCTGGGTCGAGTTCCTAACCAGTTTACCTGAGACGTGATTGGGCAACTTTTAATCTCACAGGCATTGAGTTTTTCTATTAATTGTTCTGGATCTGAATCTGCTGTAAAGAGTTGACGTTCTGATTCTTCAATAAAACCTTGTTGCTTCATATGATCCAAAAAAGTTAGTAACCCATCATAATAACCATTAATATTCAGTAGTCCCACAGGTTTTGTATGAATACTTAAACATGACCAACATACAATGTTAAATATTTCTTCTAAAGTAAGAATACCACCTGGAAGGGCTATGAATGCATCAGAGATTTCTATCAATTTTGGCATTCTGTCCATTAAGGATGAAATCTGTATTTCCTTACCAGTTGTAGTAGGATTAAATCTTTTTATACCTGTGTGAACGACTCCCTGAACTTCAGATCCTCCCCAAGATGCTGTCAAGGCAACATTACCTACCAGACCAAGTGTGCCTCCTCCGTGTACTAGTTTGATATTTCTCCGAGCTAGTATACCACCTAGCTTATTTGCTACTAGAGCAAATTCTTTATTAAGACTATTTCCAGCTCCCCCTAACACACAAATAGAGGTTATTTTTTTAGAAGATGAAGTTGCCATATTTGGACTTTCGAAAGGATGATACGAGTTGTGATAAGCTGAACACTGAATTATATAGACAAAGATAAATGAAAAACGTACCTGATACGATTCGAGAAATACTGTTAAATGAAACTGTTGGTCCCGAAACGAGTTAAATCAGTGTATGGGGGGGAATACACTGATTTCAGATTTTTCTGAAAGACTTAGAAAAATGCTCTAACGCACTCAGTCAGGATTCCCTGAAGTACTCAGTGTGCTGAATGTCCGCAGGGGCAGCAGGGACGGTTCAGTAATGAGTCAGATAAGCTGAGTGTGAGTAAAGTGCTCGGAGGCTCAGTAGAGATAACAAACCTACTGACTGCTCGGAAGCGAGTCAGTTGGACTACTATCTCAGTGAGTCAGAGTACGTGCGTAAAGTGAGCCCTTAGATTCTACTCGTTTTAGTTTCTGAAAACGTTTTCTCTGAGTTGCTTAGTAAATTGGTGGTTAAGGCTGAGTGCACAGTATTCAGATTCAGGATGATTGATTCAGTCCTGAAGTTAAAACCAATGCAGTATGTTCAGTTTAATATGATGACATTTATGATCCTGAACAAAATAGTAAATCAGCACACAGTGGACTTTTTAACGTGGTTCGGAGATAACCAACTCCTACGTCCATGACCTGATTTAACAGGAAGCTATCCTCAAAACCCTGAGGATAGGTACTTGGGTTTTACGTGCCAAGGGACACGAGTAGCCAACTTCCTCTCTTAGGAACTGACCCCTGGGTGTTTTACAAGTCCCAGTCCTTCTAACCAACCTATCTCACACTTTGAGAGGTTTAGTATTCTGGTTTCCAACTAAGACAGCTCTAGCAATACAAATCAATGCTAAATATTAGAGCTATCGATCTAAGCAAATACAGAGTGAATCCTACTACTTCACTAGGGAAATTTAATTGCAGAGTGTTGTTTATGATATGCTTTGTGTTCTTGGATTCTTGAGAGTTCTCTTGGAAATTTCCCGTTAACCTTGAATGGGTGCAAGGTTCTCCATATTTATAGGCGAGATTCAAAATAGATCCGTTGGAGGAGATTAAATCAAATCTTTCCTATTTTAGGTAGATTGCAGGCTAGAAACACTGTTCGACCTACCCGCCATGCTTATTCTGGCAAGTTGTCACATCACCTGCAACCTTTTGAGACGCATTAAATGCCGCATTAAATGCTACGCAGACTCCGTGCTTACGTGTCGAAAGATCATTGGCTCTCCGCTTATAACGGCTAGTTGACCTTCAGACATTTATCCTTCCTCGTACATTCAATGCTCTGAGTCTCTTGTAATAACTCAGTCTGAACGTGTGCCTTAATAGAGTCTTACTGACATTCTTTTTGTCTCTTGTCCCATAGCATAAATAACCTTTCTGCTTTGGACTGACATGATTCAGGTGATCTGAACCACAGCCTAAGTCAGGTCCTATGTGCATTCAGCACAGCCTGATAGGTCATTCAGCTCAGTATGTGTTACCTTTTTGCTTCGAACTTACAGGATTCAGGTGAACTGAACCAAGGCCTAAGTCAGGTCCTATGTGCATTCAGCACAGCCTGATAGGTAATACTTACTCTTCACTAACTGAGTTCTATCCTGAACATGCTTAGTGTATTCAGTAGACACATCAGACAATGGTACTTCAGGATTGACTTCAGGATGAATCAGCAGGCTTCGATCTTCAGCTTCAGAACAGACAATCTTCAGCGAGACTGACTGACTTCTTCAGAATGGTTTACGCTTCAGACTTCAGTAAATTGGGTCGACTCCAATATTCTTCAGTCTTCAGCATGATCCTTCTGTACTGAATTTCTAACCTAACTATCCTAAACTATTTTATCCTGAACACTATACTTAGGCAAATTCATCAGGGGTTTTGGGATCTAATCAAAATACTCAGATTGTCCCAACAGAAACAAAAGTCAAAAGAAAGTTAAGAGATTGAGGTCCCACTTGGGGACAGTAGTTGTGATTGTGGCTCACATCTTCCTCTGGTTTTACGTCTAGAAACGGCTTAAACGCCTTCTATGAGTCGAGGATATGCTTCCCATCCAATTTTCTTAGAAATTGGCAAACAGGGTCTTTTAACGTCAGATTCCCGAGACAATGTTCATATTCCTTTATTAATTCAATCCTTAAATCGACTAAAGCTCTTTGCTCTATTCCAATATAATGAGTCTCAGAGGTCCATTGGTTATCCACTGACCCCTTACTCAGTCCATTTATAATGAAATCTATTTTATTTTATCGATTATCGGAAGCCATTCCTATATTTTTACAACGTGTGTTACACGTCCATCTAGCACATTTATAGCAAACTCCCATTCTTTTAGCCCTTCATTTTTTAGAAAATGAACTTTTACCCAAACCAACCACGCGTGGAACAATTGAATTAGGTAACTCACCTCCAATTCTAACCTTT
>JAPKLY010000605.1:0-55054 GCA_026898435.1 Prunella vulgaris | reverse complement strand
AATACACAAAATAGGTAAAATACATGCATACTTAAACACTAATCACTAGATGCGTTTTAAAGCTAAGTCATCCTAGTTTTAGATTATATAAAATTATTATCGAAACTGTTAATGAAAATTTCCAGAATATTTACTAAACCTACTGCAGTAACCAAAGTTCATGCTTTCCACAACTTAAAGGACCAAATTTTGAATTTTTAACCCCTCTACATCATGCAACATTCACATCAGTTTGCAACTCACTCAACACATATTCATGGGACATGACTTAGGCAACTTACATACCACAAATCCATTTTCATTCCACCATGCATATCATAAAGATAATAAAAACTACATTTTCATAAACCATAAGTAAACCTCAAAGTTAAATAATCCCAAACATAACCTTGCATACCCAGACATTCAGTGGCTATCTCAAAACAAGTCCTATTATACTACTAATTCATAAATCCAAAGAAAATGATAAATATGCATAAGTTGCAAAAATTCATAAATACTAAATAGAATCCAATAAAAACCATAAAATTATCTTGTTTTAAATCTTCCCCTCATCTGGTCCACTCGCTCCACGAGGATCATTCCTCTTCATCTGTAATAAAATAGTGAAAGGGGTAAGTAATTTAAAATCACTTAGTGGGGAAAACGAGTTCAATAGTTAAATAAACGGACATGTAGAAATAAACATACCACTCTTCTTGTAACTCGAATACAAAGCCCACTTTCGGCTATGCACCAAAACATTCATAACTTGGATACAAGCCCACTTTCGACTATGTACCAAAACATTCATAATATAGATACGAAGCCCACTTTCGACTATGTATCAAAACATTCATTAACATGCAATCTCATACACATCATAAACGTAAATTTAAAAATTGAACTAATAAAGTTACCACTTGTTCACATGAATTCCCCCACCTTTTATTTTTAAAACTTTGATCGAGTAAGTGTTGATGGTGCAATCTACGGACAACTTCTATTCCTTTAACCTTACAAAATTATACGGCAGAAACATAAAGAGTTTAATATATATATATATATACACACATGGCTTAACTCGGTATCACAAAGAAAAAGAATAGGACTGATGCGTGTGAACGTCGGTCATGCAGAAACAAGGCTGACCGTTTAATAAATATTTTCGAAATAAATGAAAGATAAGAAATGGATATTAGGGCTGTACGTGGTGAATTGGGAAATTAAAATGAGTTTTCCTTTAAGCGTTAAAACTACCGATTGTTGCAGACTTCTTTTTATTTCTAATAACAAGAAACGAAAAGGTTGTCACATTCTTCTGAAATTTATTTTGAAAAAGAAATGAAAGAAAACGGCGGCCGAACGATCGAACACGAAGAAAAAAGAAGATAACAAACGAATTTACCTTTGATCTCCAGTAAGAAAAGGAATGATAACTGTTGTTAGTGTATCCTTGGTAATCCTTCGAATAGAGAAAAGAAATGATGAAACTCTCTCTTCTTTCTATGGTTTTCGGCAGAAGGAATGAAAGAAATTTGGTTGCTTTTGTTAATAATATCTGTCTGCTGAATAAAAGAAAATATCACTATCTCTCTTGAGGCTACTTTTAGGGTTTTTTTTTAAGGAGGAATGAGATTTAGCCATGTTTATATATATATTTATACTATGGCAAACACTCAAATAGAAATTTCTACGGGTCAAAGATTCGTAGTAATATCCATTTTAAAAAATTCGCGGGTCTAAACCGGGTCGGGCCGAATTTGAGTATTTTTTTCCAAAATTCGTGCAGATAGTGATTTTCGCTCCCAGGTATGTTACAGTCGGGGTAAATGCATGTTACTTTAAGGCAAAAAGTGTGTTACAACCAGATTAAATGTTATTTTCTACACATATTCATTTATTTTTATAGAAGTAAATATTTTTCATGCAATGTAAAATATGTATATGTTACATTGTATGTGTAACACATATTTATTCTTAATAAAAATACATTTTATCCTATAGTAACACATATATGTTCATATAATAACACAAATTGAGGAACAAATATGTATTACAATTAGAGTAAATATGTATTACTGTAAATTTATGTTACAATTGGAGTGAATTTGTGTTACTGCAAATGTGTGTTACATCTAGAGTAAATGTGTGTTACAATTAGAGTAAATGTGTGTTACTGGAAATATATGTTACAATTAGAGTAAATGTGTGTTAATGCAAATGTGTGTTACTTCAAGATCAAATGTGTGTTACTGTATGCACAAACATTTATTTATCCTTATAAAAATATATATTATATATTATATAACATATATAAGGTATTAAATGATGTATTAAGTACATTAATTACATATTATTAACATAAATCAACAAAGAGAATAAAAAATAAATTAAGTAACACATATTTATACTTGCAGAAATACATATTTTCTTTATAGGTACTTGAAAAGTACAAAAAATTAATTTTTAAGAACTTGTAACACAGATTTTGTCTAATTGTAACACGTCTTTGCCCAAATTGTAACATAACTGGGAGCGAAAAACATATTATTAACATAAATCAACAAAGAAAATAAAAAATAAATTATGTAACACATATTTATACCTGCAGAAATACATATTTTCTTTATAGTTACTTGAAAAGTACAAAAAAATAATTTTTTAAGAACTTGTAACACAGATTTTGCCTAATTGTAACACGCCTTTGCCCAAATTGTAACATACGTGGGAGCGAAAAAACCTGGAACTACAAGTTGCGCGAATTTTGGAAAAAAATGTCCAAATCTGACCCTACCCGGTTTAGATCCGCGAATTTTTCAAAAATAGATATTTCTACGGTAAAAATTTCTACACAAGTGTTGCTCTTATACTATACATAACTTCCTCAAAGAAATGGACTAAGTAAACCAGAAAATATCTGACTCCTTTCTTCATGCTATTTCGGCAGTTTCCTCAACAAAAAGGGGAGTGGTTTGACTCCTTCAATACTTAACTCCCAAGTACTAATATTTAAATCTTAATTATCCTATAATTAAACCCAAATAATTATTGTACCTAAAATTTTCCTTGGCCAAAATGTGATCGTAAAAAAAATACTAAATCATAAATTAACTAAACTTTCAAAAAGACTAATCTACCCCCAAGATAATTACCACTTAATAAAATCCATAATTAATTAATTATCTTAAATCTAATTAATCCCAAATAATTTTTAACTTTAACAACTTAGTAAGTAGTCCACAAAATACTTTTTCAGGCCCTAAAATTGAATTGACACGTGAAACACTTTTTTTAGATTCCTTTCCAATTATGGTCCTCTAACTTTCGAACACCTTAATCTATAGCCCAAAAATAAATTATTCAGATCTTAAATTAAATTCTCAAATACTCAATTCGACTTAAAACCTCAAATGGTAACTTATAAACTATAAAGTAAATTTATTTAAGCTGGGTGTTACAGATTGAATTGTAATTTCCATTGGCGGATCACTTGGTAGATTTTCAAGGTAGTGAAGATCTTTAATCTTTCTCTTGTAATAGGTAAGAAATTAAAATTTCTATTCAATTTCATTGATATGATTGTTTGTCCTAAATGGTGTCTACACGCAAGTGCACGTGATCATTATCGTCGTGGCAAGATGATCAAGTTTATTATTTATCGAACACAGGGAGAAGGGAGATTGTAAGGTATGTTGTTATTCAAATTCGAAATCACACAAAGAAATAAAGTGGGGAAGGTTTCTAATGTCTACTAGCTTGTAAAGAAAGTAAACTACTTATCACTTCTGTGCAAAGTGAGCAAGTGGAGAGGATATGTATTAGTGTACTATCCTATGTTTCACATGGTGTTGTATCATTTAGTCTTGCTATGATTGATTGGACAATCAATTAGGGAAAACCTTCTTAACATACAAAGGTCTCCCTAATTACACATCAAGCTCCAATTGTACTGCCTATTCTCTAAAATAATTTTCACTATCCTAGGAATTTCATCAAACACCTAGCATGCATTTGCCTAATAACAAGAAGATTTAGGAAAAGAGCTCAATTCTCATGTGAGACTAATTCCGTATTGGCCCAATTAATCAAAAATGCATTCCAAGCATTCATACAAATAAAAAAATATAGAGAATTGATCATACAACATCTCATAGCATTCATAAAATCAACATTAACACCACTTATTCCATAGGAATCATACACTAATACATAAAAGTATTAGCCCATGGCTAATTTGGAGAACAAAGGAGTAATTGAACTACCTACAATCATCATAATGCTGAAATTGAAATAAGAATACAAAATCTTACCTATTACAATGAAAATTGTAAAGATAGTAATTACCTCTAAAAGCTATAAAATGATTTGTCAATGGAAAACGAAATTCAAACAGTAGAAACGTAGCCCTAGTTAAGACGAGAGTGCAGGAAGAAGCGGATTGAAGATCCGAATGATAGATCGAAAGTTATCGAAGAAATCGTAAGAAGAAATCTAAGGAACCCAACTAGAAACTACCTCTAACTTCTAAAAATTTAGAGAGAGATTATGATGATATGTGTAATCTAAGAATTATGAGAGAATGTCCTTGGAAATCTGAGATGTAAGTATATATAGTACCCTTAGATCATTTACCAAGACGCCCTTCATTAAAATGCGCGAAAATACGAAAATAACCATGAAATCCAGAAATTCTGCATGGCTGCCGACCAGAGGCATACTGACTACCGACCTAGCTCGGCAGCTAGGTCGCGCGAAGTCCGCCATTGCCGAGTTGTGCTTTAGTGCCTGCTGATCTTGGTCATTACTCAATGCGTGCGCCCTCTTCTCGTGCGAGTCAGTGTGCTGGCTGCCGATTTGTGCCTTGCTAGCTGCCAATTTGTGTAGGCTTGCTGCCGATTTGAGTCCTTAGCTCGGTCGATGCTCGACTTTCCTCATTTTTTCGTATTTTGAGTTCTAGAGCTCAGATTGACTCGATTCTTCTTCTGTTACGACCCTCTCTTCGAGCTCCTCAACCTCATTCATCATTTTATTCTATTGGCTCAACTCCAGAATTTAGGACTTTTCTTGATCTTGCTCGTTTCTTCCTCATTTTGCTCGTTTTCACCTATAATCACAAATTTCTAGCCAAAATGGGTTAAATGCACAAAGTATAACATAATAGGGTCAAATATGAACATAAGCACATCAAAATCATATTGAAACGGATGCAAAAACATGCAATTATGACCCTAATCACACCCCCAACCTAGATTGTTGCTCGGCCTCGAGCAACGTAGCGATAAGATAGGGGAATAATTGTATCAATGAAGCATCCAGTACATAATGAAATGCCATAGAATCATCACTCAATATCTAGCAAATCTAAAATACAATATCATCTACTCAACTATCAAAATCAAATTGATTAACGTAATATCACGTCAATGAGTCATGATCCTCACAAGATAAGTGTTTAGCTCAACCCTCAAGTGTTTAGGCTCTCTCATACATCACACCACATACACATACTACCATAAGCTTGGTCCAAGTCTACATTCTCCACCACTCGACATGACAAATCATTCACACATCAATGAGGACTTTTAAAGGTTGTAGTGTTTGCTCTTTGGTAGGGAAGGAACATATGGATAAAAGTGACTAAGTATGATTAGTAAAGTGTAGAAGGAATTAAGTATAGATCATTCACCTCTTCATGCAATTGTGCCTACTCTTCATGCTCTTTCATGATCACACTCTCAAAGATCATTCTTCCCTTTTTGATTTGTGATCATACTCACAACACTAAAGTCAAACTTGACCATAATTTTGCAAAAAGTCAACCTTTTTCAATTCCTTGCAAGCACTTGCCTTTGAACCTTCTTTCAGTTCAATCCATGCATAGAATTTCTTGAATATCTTTCAACTAAGGCCACCAATTTCTTCATCAAATTACAAATCTTTCTTTCTTCTTTTCACTCTACTAATCATAAGGACAAGAGAGTTCCAAAAAGGAAGGAAAATGGCTTAAAGTGTGGTTAGCCAAAGGAAAGGTCTAAAGGCACAAAATGGTGAGCAATGGATAATAATATCAATGGTAGGCTCATAGGGCAAAGTAGCTCAATATAGATCAAAGAAATGCCTCAAATCATATCATGTGAAATCATCATCTAATGTAGCCTCAAATAAGACCAAAGTCAAGTTTTAGAGTAACATGTATATGTGTGGAACTCACATCAAAGAATATCACCCGTTCAAGATCGAAACGGGTATCAGAGGCTCAAAACTCACGGGTATAGGGTGATCAAGACTCATATCATATCAAAATGCTCATCTCATCGAAATCTTAAGAATCATAGAATTAAAAGTATCAAAGATAAGAGAAGAATCAATAGATAAATCCATTACACCTAATCATGACTTTCAATTCATCCACACAACAATAGGCATATCTCATGCATCCACTACTCAAAGCAACAATAATCTTAAAAATTAACAAGCAAAACAAGGCCTCATCAAAACATAAGGCGTCAAAGCATATGAATAGTACCAAAAGCAATCTAAACATATCATTGCAATGAGATTTACGAAACGAACCACCCCCTCCCTAAACTTTTTTGGACCAAGGGTCTAAAAAGTTTAGCAAAGAGTGGAGAAAAGATCATCCAATGCAAAATATAAAGCACCATACTATAACATCATCAAAATCCAAATCATCAACTAAGCAATTCAAAACACAAAACTACCTAAAAATCCCATAATCCTCAAAATAATATCAATACAAAACAAATTAAACTAGAAATTCAGGATAAGAAGCCAGATAGGGAAAAGAAATTGTTACTCTTCCTCATGACGTTTTTACACATCACCGAGGAGGATAACGTGGATGGGTGAAGTGATGCTCTCCAATATGACAATTCATCATTGCTTTTTGTGCCTCCAAGATCTCTTCCATGTTAATGGTCATGGTGTTCACATTTCTATTTATTGAATCCACTGTAGTGTTGAGGACATGATTGTTGTCGGTCAATCTCATCATATCTGAGTGTAGGAACGAGTAATCATTCCTAAGATCATCCACATCGGTCCTCAAAGACCATACCTCATGACCCCATTCATTATACGTCAAACCCTCAAACACATATCCTCTTTGCTCAAAGTGATCCTCTTGAATTGGTTCGTGCATCGGCTCTTGCTCTTCACCTTGGTCCTCTTCTTGAGCTTATGAACATGATTCACCTCTCACTCTTTAAAATGCCCTATGGTTAAATTCCTCTTTGATTTGAATGTGCACAGGCGAGTCAAGCTTCAAATTTTCATTCTTCGTCACCATGAGTAGCTCATATTCAAAGAGAGGAAAAAGATCTCTAGCATTTGTCACTATGAAGCAAGGAGTATTCACCCTCTTCTTAAAAATCCTTGTCTTGACCATGTAGGTCATATAACCTAGCTCACCGACATTACCCTCTCTAGCACGTGATGGACTTAACCTTTGAACAATCAACAAAACTAATCCACTGTACGAACAATTTATCTTCGTGACTTGTTGACAAAGATTGTTGAGGAGATATGCCCCAAAATCTACCTTCCGAGATGTCAACATTGAGTAAAGTATGAATAACTCTTCACTCCTAACCCTGCTCCCCTCTACTCTAGCATAAACAGTGTTCGCTAGAATCTTATGCACATATGCCAAAATTGGGTTAGCAATATGAGATGCTTTAGAGGTTTGAGCTACATACACACTTCCATCTTTGCTAATCCTATCCCACGTCTCTTGAGCTCTAGTGAATCTTTCCCAAGTATAAAAATTCTGTTTCGGCACATTCTGAACACAACCAAAAAATTGGTTGATTTGATCAGTGGTTAAGACATAATCTTCATTGTTGATTCAGAATTTACCCTTGATAGGTACTCCATCACTCTCCACGACTACTAGTGTGCTTAAGAATTCAATGTTTAGCTCATCGAAAGAACCGAAGTGCTGCATTGTAAGTAAACCTTCCCAACCTATTCTTGCAAACAATTCTTCCACATCATCTCCAAAGTTGCACATTGTGGTAGTCATCTTATCAAAGTATCTTCTTGTGAAGAACTCGATTTCAACCACTCTCACGAATACTTCGTAATAACTTTCTTTATTCCCGAAAAATAGTCCGTGATTGGAAGGTTTTTCTCCACACTTCCTTAAACAAACATCCTCTAAGGCAGGATCATTCCACTTCTTACTCGTGTTAGAACTTGAAGCTTTACTCTTTCCTTTCTTCGTCATCCCTACAAAATGCCACATGTGAACAAAAAACGTCGGATGAACTCGAAGATTATCAACCTAATGCACATAGAAGACTAAGTTTGAACAGATGGGGTTCTCAATATAAGGATTAAAGAAATTACCATGCCAATTCACACTTCATGCTAATGCTATAAACAATAATTCCTCATATAAGCAACACCACTAAATGAATTAAGCAATTAAATCCTTCATAATATCAATATAGCTCACAACTACAAGCATTATGCACAAAATCATGATAGAAATCAAATAATTGCACAATTTCTTCAAAATCCCGTCACTATTCATACCCCCAAAATTCAAACTTCAATTAAGCCCCAAATACTCACAATTAACATGCAAATGGGTTCCCAATGGATTACCCATCAACAAAATAGCCTAATTCAATCATCAATTACATAAAAACAATCCTAGAAAAAAAAATCCCAAAATTCATGCTCAAGAACCATAAAAATTGAATTTCTAATTCTAGACAATTTAACCATGAAATCTCTACAAAATTGCAAGAAATAGAGAGAGAGGAATAAGAGAAACATACCTATGGAAGGAATTCGTGAAAGGAGTTGTAGAAATTGAGATATAAAATTTCCCTTTTCTTCTTCTTCTTGGTTTTTAGAGAGAGAGATGCAAAAATTTTGAGTGAATGAGTGTGTGTTTATGTGTGGAATAAGTGGAATATAGGTGTAAAGATTTAGTGGGTTACCCTTGGGAAGTGTAGTCAAAGTTGGACCAAATTTTTGGTCGAATTCGGATTTTAAACCCGACGCTCGACCTTGGCCTTCTCACTGTCGATCAGACTCAGTAGCTTGATCGCGCGAAGTGCCCAGCTGCTTAGTTTCGCATTGCTTACTGCTAACCCAGCTCGACAAACTGCACGCGCGACGAGCTCGATGTCGATGAAGTATCTAGGCGCGCGACCACAGGCTCTGGTGCTGCTGATTTGGGCCTTCTTGCTGCCGAGCTAGGTCTTCAACTTTCCACTTCGAATTTTTTCATTTTACACCGTTTTTCTTGCATTTTTCCTACACAACTCAACTTAGTACTCAAAATATATCATGAATATCCATCAAATAAGAATCAAATATAGATGCAAATTGAAAATTTTAAGCACGAAACACACCCCCCCAAACTTTTTCGGATTATAAATCCTAATAAAGTTTTGAAAAGTGGTAAATTAAGATTTGCTACACATTTAAAACCAATGAATTCTCTCAACTCCTAAACCAAGTATTAATCAAGACCATATCAAAATTGCACTCCTCAAACTGTTTACATTCAAATAAGTCCATTGTCAAAAAGCAACGATCACAAGAATATATCAAAATACCAATTAGCACTCATGCTTCTATTCCAACACAAAATCATTCAAATTAAAACTGAAAATCAAAAGAAATCAAGGTTACCAAAAAGATACGGATGGGTTGCCTCCCACCTAGCCCTTGGATTTTACGTCCCCTAGCCGGACGCAATAAAACTCAAGTGAAATCAATATCAATAAGGGTTGAGTAACTTACATCACTCAACTTCCTCCTCCAAAAATTTCGTTTCTTCACAACTTTCTTCACCCCCTTATTTTCTATGTTCACTTTCTTTCTCTTTTCAAAAGGATCATCAACACTAAGCTCACTCTTGTGATCAAGATTGTTCACAATTACCTCTTCATCACTTGCCATCCCATCTAGTATGACCTTGCTCACCTCTCCTCCAATCTTCTTTGGAGAACTCTTGGAATTATCATGGATTAAAAAAGTAGCTTTCTCACCATTCATTCCTAGAGTAACCTCTCCTCGCTTGATATTAATCAAGGCATCCGACGTAGCAAGAAAAGGTCTCCAAAAAATGATAGGACTCTCAATATCTTCCTCAATATCTAACACAACAAAGTCAACATGATAAATGAAATTACCCACATGAACGACCACATCCTCTATCACTCCTCTTGGTCTCACTTTAGAACTATCGGCCAATTGCAAATTCATTGTTGTTGGCTTCAAGTCATGCAAGCCTAACCTTTTTGCAATAGATAGTGGCATCATATTTGCGCTTGCAACTAAATCACACAAGACCTTCATTTTTTTACTCTCTTTTATATGGCAACTCAGTGTGAAACTCCCCGGATCTCTAAGCTTTTGTGGTAGATGTTTTCGTATCAAATCACTACTCTCTTGAGTAAGCTTAACCATTTCTGGTTCATTGGATTTCTTCTTCCTTGCCATAGCATCGTTCAAGAACTTTGTATAATTTGGCATTTGCTCAATAGCTTCATGAAAAGGCATATTGGAATACAACTTCTTGAAAACTTCAAAGTACTTCTTGAATTGATCATCAAGTTTATCTTTCAACCCTTTTGAAATTTCCACCTTCACATCTTTTTCCACTTTCCCTTCTTCACCCTTTCTTTCCACATCCCTTAACTTTCCTACCCCCTTAACTTTCTCATCCTTTTTCTCCATTCTCTCGACTACCCCCACTCCTTTCATATCATCTTTCACAAGACATTCTACCCCCTCACTACACATAGCCTCTTCCACCAATTCATCGTGGAGACTCTCTATAGCACATCTCTTCACCACCTCACCTCTAGACTCAATACAAGTGGCAATAGCATTACAATGCTCTCTAGGTTTTATTTCGGTGGTCGAAGGGAACTTACCTTTGTTGACTTGTGGAATTAAAGAAGTAGCATGCTGCCCAATTTGAAATTCTAGGCTCTTGATTTGATTCCCTTGTGAATTGTACAAATCATCAAACTTTTTATTCGTCTCATTATTTAGCCTTCCAATTTCCACCCTCATATCCTCCATTTTCTTCAAGATTAGTGACAAGGAGTCATCCATGCTTCCCCAACCCTGATTATATGGTGGTTTTGACCCCGAATCAATCCCGGGAGGCAATTGGATTGCTCCCTTAGGATTTGAGTACGAAAAGTTGTCATGCCTCCGATTAGGGTTGTAGGGAGGATTGCTTTGATTCGGATAAGGACCTCCTTTTTGTCTAAATGGCGGAGCAATGTAGGGAGTTTGACTGCTAGGAAATGAGTTATTGTATTGGGGACGCCCCATATAACTCACCTCTTCTTGGGTAGAAGGTGTAGGAGAAGGAACACTTTCGACTACATTAACTTGCATTGGAGTGGGGGCTTGGCTTTGATTTTGTCCTCCATAGACCATGGGCATCATGTTCTCCTCAAGTAGAGAAACTCGGTCACCCGTTCCAATATTGGCTTCCCTTTGAAAAGCATCATTGGCTGCAATGTTTTCAATGATCTCATTCACTTGGCGAACCGTCCTTGTCCAAACTGACCCCCCGGCACAAGAATTCAAATAATTCTTGTCTCCTTCATGTAGTCCAATAGTAAACGTCAAAAGTATATCTTCCTCCCTCAAACCATGTTGTTGACAAGCCAAGAGTAGGGCATGACATCTCTCCCAAATACTAGATATAGTTTCTCTCGCCTTTTGTCTAAAACTATTGATTTATTCCCTTGCCTTGAGCATTTTCGACGGAGGATAGAATTTCTGCAGAAATTGAGAGCTCAACTCCTCCCATGTCGCAGCTTTGGGGTTCATAGATTGTATCCATATTTTGGCTCTCCCCTTCAAGATAAAGGTGAAAAAACGAAGCTTCTTCTCATTGTCCGACATGCCCTTATACTTTATAGTATTGCAAATTTCCATGAAGTTATTAAGATGAGCATTTGGATCTTCTCTATCATGTGATCCTTCGAAAGGAGACACTTTCAACAACTTCAAGAGATTAGTGTTTAACTCGAACTTCTCTGCATCAATCGGTGGCCTTTCAATACCATTATAGTGTTCATTCACCCTCAGCTCAAAGTAATCTCGAAGTAATGGTTCATTATTGAGGTTTTGAGGTGGGTTAACAATTTGTGGTCTAGGATTCTGAGGTAGTGGTGGATATGGATAATATGGGTAATTATGAGGTGGTGGTGGATAGTAAGGTTGATTTATAGAGTAATTGGGATAGTTAGGATATTGAGGTGGATAATGATGTAGTGGTTGGTTCTGTGGTGAATAAGGTTGGTATGAATGTGGTATAGGTTGTGGTTGGGGTTGTGGAACCTCTCTTTGAGCCAAGTGCCCATCACCATGATGCACTTGTTGTCTCAATGGCTCTTCATCTCTAACTTCATCTCTAGCTTCATTCGTGTTGTTTTCCATATTCTCTTGATTCAATCTAGCTTATCTTCTTCTCCCTCGTAGGCTATTCTCAAGATCCGATTCAAAGGGTAATAAATCTCCCCCTTGACTCCTTGTGTGCATGTACCTACAAAGAAATAAGTATCAAAACTTTCACACAAACCAAAAGAATTCGAAAATAAAGGAAACAACAAATAACCAAACAAACTAACCGTCTCCCCGGCAACGGCGCCAAAAACTTGTTTGCCCTAAATGGTGTCTACACACAAGTGCACGTGATCTTTTTTGTCGTGGCAAGATGACCAAGTTTATTATTTATCGAACACATGGAGAAGGGAGATTGTAAGGTATGTTGTTATTCAAATTCGAAATCACACAAAGCAATAAAGTAGGGAATGTTTCTAATGTCTACTAGCTTGTCAAGAAAGTAAACT
This sequence comes from Prunella vulgaris, assembly GCA_026898435.1. NCBI lineage: Eukaryota > Viridiplantae > Streptophyta > Magnoliopsida > Lamiales > Lamiaceae > Prunella > Prunella vulgaris. Next base: position 42,209 of record JAPKLY010000605.1, on the reverse strand, counting down.
ACCTACCACTTTTGTACAAAGTGAGCAAGTGGAGAGGATATGTTTTAGTGTACTATCCTATGTTTCACATTGTGTTGTATCACTTAGTCTTGCTAAGAGTGATTGGACAATCAATTAGGGAAAGCCTTCTTAACATGCAAAGGTCTCCCTAATTACACATCAAACTCCAATTGTAGTGCCTATTCTCTAGAATAATTTTCACTGTCCTAGGAATTTCATCATACACCTAGCATGCATTGGCCTAAAAACAAGAAGATTTAGGAAAAGAGCTCAATTCTCATGTGAGACTAATTCCCTAATGGCCCAATTAATCAGAGATGCATTCCAAGCATTCATACAAATCATCAATATGGAGAATTGATCATACAACATCTCATAGCATTCATAAGATCAACATTAACACCACATTACTCCATAGGAATCATACACTAACACATAAAAGTATTAGCCCATGGCTAATTTGGAGAACAAAGGAGTAATTGAACTAGCTAGAATCATCATAATGCTAAAATTGAAATAAGAATACAAAATCTTACCTATTACAATGGAAATTGTAAAGATACTAATGTTGGTCCCAAATATACAAAGACAGGTGTATGGGGGGGGAATACACCTGTAAGTTCAGATTTTTCAAAACTCAGTTTAACAGTGGACTCTTAAAGGCACAGGTCACTTATAAATATCAGTGGACTTGAAGGTCCCCGGACAAGTAGCCTGATAATTTGATCAAAGAGTGATTTATGCAGTTGATTGTTTTAAAACTCTTGAAGTAGTTAACAGACACAAAAGGCACAGGAGACACAGGGATTTATAGTGGTTCGGAGTTCAACTCTCCTACATCCACTTTTCCTGATTTAACAGGAGAATTCCTTAACCACAGGAATTCCTTGTTTTAGAGTGCCAAGGTGCACTGATCAAGAATAACCTTACTTGATCTCTAGGATTGTCACCGAGTCCTAGTCCTCTCAGATTTCAGACTGAGTCTCTTCTCAGCTTACTTTCTTCTACTCACAGCCTTGAAACTATCTCAGTTTAAGGGCTTGAGTTTCCAACTAAGGTTGAGATAACCCTTTACAATAAAGACCAATAGTTAGATAGGGTTATCTCAGTAGGCATCTAAGATATTACAATATAAGCCTAATACAAGATTAAATTCTAAACAATGTAAGTACTAGGGAAACTAGATAGATTTAGAGTGCTTGAGTGTATGAACTTTTAGAGCTTTCAGATTTGAGCTTGTTGGTTTCCCTTACTTGGCTTCTTCTTCAGCTCTTGTATTTATAGACTTGAATTTGAAATACTATCCGTTGGAGAGATAGTTTCAAATTCAAGCTATTTTGGTGACCCAACGTTCTTCTGGATTTTTCTCAGATTTTGGATGGTCAAATCTGTGAAAAAGTTGTAGTCCAACGTCCCAAAAATCTTCTTCAGATTTTGGATGGTCAGCCTCTCCAAGCATTAATGGTTGATGGCTCATTAAATGCTTGCTTAGAATTAATGCAGCCGCCTTTGGAAAAAGTGCCATCCTAGGTTATTGGTTGCTTCTGAACTTGGTACTGACAGGACAGTCTTTATGTCAGATCCGTACATAGGTGGCAGCTTCTCGTTGGCCTGTCCTAAATGTTCCTTAGCCCAGTCTAACGGTTGCATTGAAGTCCTCTGTCTTTTCATCAGATGACTTGGAACATTCTCTTTGCTGCATTGAATACTTCATTTATGTGTTGGCTGCTTCCTTATTAAATGCTGAAGGCATTTAATACATCAGGTTACTTGTCTTCAGGGGAGTCCTTTCAGGCCATTTGATCTTAGTCTTCTGAGGTGCATACTTCAGTCAGTGGGTGTATCTACTAAGCCTTCATCTGGCTAGTCTAGTATACATCAGGCTAGTTTTATCACAAGTAGCCTGTTACAAAGAAAATTTTATTCTAAGATTTGACATAGCCTCCTAACATTTTGGGCTATCTTTCTGAGTCTTAGAGAAACATCAAAACATCATGGGAGTCTTTGGGATTTTATCAAAATATTTTCTAAGTCATTTCCCAACAATTTCCCCCTTTTTGATAAGAACAAAGACTTATCTTGATTGGCCTATATCTGAAGACTTTTACTAAGTAAAAATTAAAATTTCAGAAGTTCCCCCTGACTGAGTACCTGCAGGTTAGTTAAGCAATTTATAATAATGTGCATAAGTCTAGCAGATAATGAGATATTATCTTTGGCTCGAAGAATAGTAACTTCATTAATATGGAATTGATTACAATTTTCATTGATCAAACTATAATCAAGCTACTACCCTGACCAAGGATATTTTGGGGAATTAAACGCGGATCTATTCGGGATTTACGCTAAATACAATTTTAAGCCTACAATTAATATCATGATTTAAACATAATTAAATCAAATAATTGTATACCCAACAACAGGCTTTGCATGCAAAACATATGAACATATAATATCACGTAAAGCCCTAAACATGCGGAACTAAGGGATTTAGTGAATTATACCTCTTGGAGAAAAGACAGTTTCTGAGACAAAAGGCGTTATTTGGTTGAGCTACTTTCGCAAGGCTGTTGAGATCAAAGGCGTCCTTTGAGATCCTCTATAGCCGAAGTATCAACAATGAACTTGAAGGCGTCCTTCTTGAGACCCTCAACTTGATAAACCCAAAAGCCTTCTCAAGTATTCCCTTGTCCTTATTCGTGCACCCGGTGGGAGGCCACACGAATAATAACAACACAAGGAAGAAAATATTTTGTTGCCCCAATAACTGTAATTCTCGAAAATTACAAGAAAATAATGTGTGTGTTGAAGTCTTGTATCATCTCATATTTATAGTGAGAATACAAGATCTTGATTATCTTGAATATCTAATATTTCAAATCTTAATTATCATGAATATCAAATATTCTAATCTTGATAATCTTGAATATCAAATATTCAATTCTTGACATTCTTAATCCAGGAATTTTCAGAAAAATATAGTACATATATTAATCCAATGAGATCTTGATTTTATTAGATATTCTTGTATCCAAGATACATATCTATTTTCCATAAAATCTCTCATGAAATTTATATATCATATTTTTTGAAAAAAACACTTAATGGGCCCAAAATATTTCTTTTATTTTAATCACCTTGTCAATTGTTGGACATTTAATTGGGCTACTTGAGGGCCTTTAGGAGAATTAAGATTGGACCTCCTAATGGGCCTTGAATTCTAACATTGAGCCCAATGTCATCCAACCCATTAACATTAATCTCACTCCACTATAGGATTAATGTTGCACTATCCATCTTAACCCATATTACAATCATATGACTCCCTGTCATTATTTCCCGTGTTTAAGATTCTTTTGTCCGTTAATTAATCAAGCCACTGAACGCTTTAATTAATTTAAGATCTTATCCTTGGAGTAAGGACAGCTCTTCTTTATCATCATACCGGAAATAAATTCCACTTGCAAGATTTAGTATGACGAACGTTTAGAGCCCACCAAGGGGACTAATCATGCAAGGCTCTCCAAGCACACGTTCCTCTGTATTAAATCTTAGCAACTGTCATGTTCTCAATGGCGTCACCCAAGATGCAAAGTATTGAGTCTTATTGACTCTCTACCCATAACAAATTATAGTGCCAAGCACGGATGACACACGGTCCTATTTAAGGGACAGAGGTTTAGAAATAAACGACCACTGAGGTCTAATTCGTCATCCCATAAATCAGTACTGAAGAATTACCTCTCTGTAGGTCCTCTTCAATGCATCATCATGCACTAGTGCAATCCCTTGGTCAAGATAAGCCAATCTGGGATCTACACATCAACCGTTTACCAATGGGGTGTTCAAATCTCATCTAGGTTTTGAATTTAGTACTTGTTATAAGAAACTGATAATGTGATCTTGCTGTGAGTTATCCAGGGATCACCACATTTATCTATAGTGTAACTTGTACTATTATATGAACGGATTGCAATAAATAAATAACATTCATATTTATCTAAAGCACAGTGATAAAAGATTTATTTCAGATAAAACTCAAAGATTCAGTTTAGTTATACAAAGTAAAAGCATACTTTCTAGTATAACCCTAACAATCTCCCACTTATACTCAAAGTCTGCTTTTAAGTGTACTACAGCATATCTATGTACTACACATCTCGTAATAGGATAACCAAAACATAAAATCTTCCATCTGCTCATTTCATCAGTGCACTTGTCTTCACAGGCTTCCAAAGGTTGGTTCTAGTCCATAATGGGCAAACACCCTTTTCTTCAGCTCCATCTTTTTCTCCATTACCTCCTTGTTGTGTCCCCTTAACCCAAGCTGATCACAGACCAGCAGCCACTCATTCAGGATGTCTTGCATCCTGACTTCTGGCATGAAAAGGATTGGACCAGGGGCTTTGAAAGAATCACCTCCACTGTGTTCCTCCCATGCATTCAGAAACCTGGGATACATATCAGGCCAGTTTTCCACCATTTTCTGATGAAAGACTTCATCAGCCTCCACTCCACCAAACTCTCTTGTAACATAGAAGGAGTACACAAACTCTCTCTTGGCTTCCTCCCAGGAGTCATTAATCTCCTTAGGAACCCAAGGATCTATGTGAGGATATTTTGCAATGGGCTCACTAGCCTGAGCCTGGCTTCTTTTTGCCTTCAACCTCCAGTAAGAGTTTCTGGGCTTCCTTAGTGGTGGAGGTTTTGTCAGTTGACCACTTTCCATCAGTCGCCTCTTCTCTTCAGATTTCTCCATGTTATGTTCATCAAGAGACTTCCCTGACCTTACTGCCTGAGCCAGGGGACTGAGTGATGTTGGCCTGAAAAGATCCTCAGTGGAGTGGACCTTCTTAGGTGGACTTGGTGCTAGAGATGCAATCGGATTGGGATTTTCAACTGGAAGCTCCCTAACTTCCTCTTCTCCTTGGTCAATCATAATCCTTCTCCTCTTGGTGGCCTGAGAGTCAGAGCTACTCACACTCCTCTACTCAATCCTCTGCCTTTTATCCCTCAGAATTTGATCTCTAGCCTTTGATAACTTGGTTTCCCTTCCAGTTTCCTTTCTTTTCCTTTTCTCACCAGCAGTGGCCTGCTCCCCTTCTCTTGCCAAAGTGTCAATTTCCTGCCTAGTTTCTGACACTACTTTCTTCGGATCGGCCTTCTTCCCTACAGTTGGACCACCCAGTGCTCTGACTGAACTTTCTTCCCCCTTCTTGCTAACTCTCCTAGAGAGTTCAGCAAGAGCCACTGAGTGCTTGGCTGTATCCTGCTCCACAACCCACAGGTGAGTGAGACAGTCCTCTGTTTCCTCATTCAGGGCCCTTAGATGATAGACAACATTGATTCCAAAGTCTGTGAATGGCTGCAACTTCTCTTCTATGATAAGGTTGGTGGCCGCCTGAGTGGGGAGAACTGAGAGTGCCTGTCTTACTTGATTTTCAATCTCTGCTTTTAGTGCTGCTTCCCTTTGCTGATATAGCCATCCATCTTTTCAATCAGGCCACCTGCCATTGCAGTGATGGTGGCCTGAATCAGCCTTTCTCTTTCTTCCAGATTTTCTTGCCTGAGAGACACAATAGCCTGTGTATGAGCCTGTCTCTCCTGCTCTATACTGGCCTTTAGTTTCCTTACTTCTTGTGAAAGTTTCATCTCCATTCTGTCCACATTGCTTGAAAGGTTAGTGATAAGTGTAAGATTGGTGTCCTGTACCTGATCAAGATGTTCATCCAATACAGCAGCTTCTATGGATTGTTCCTCCATCAGGATTTTAAGATTTCCCATATTATCTATCAGACTAGCCAGCGCCTTTCCCTCTGACTTGGGCTCCACAGGGGTCTGAACAATAGCCTGAATCACTCCTTCTATCTGGGCCACTGGTGTTTCATCAGGGGAGGGCACTAACTCCTTCTGAGTCTCCTGAGTTTCAGTACCCTGACTCTTACCAGCCTGAGTCATGTCCTGATCCACACTAGCCTGACCTTTACCACCCTGGGTTACCTATTTCGCAGTCTGGCCTTCATCAGCAGGGTTGACTCCCTGATCATTTCCATCTTTCCTCTGATCATCAGTGGACTTCTCCTTTGGCCCTTCTAACAAACGTGCTTCCTCCAACTTCTTGGCCACCAGCTTCCCAAACTCCCATTCTTGCAACTGTATACTGACCTTCCATACTTGAGCAAACTCAAGTATCTCTTTCTCTTCTCTTCTCCAGAACCCCTCACCTTTTCCCTTCACTGCCTCCAAAAGCTCATATAAATAGGCATCTTTGAGCTTCACAAGTAGCCTCACCCTCTCAAACATCTCCTTGATGGTGGGATGAGAGATCAAGGCAGGGTATAATTGCTCTATTTCGTAGCAGGCCTCCTCCTTTAGAGAGTCCAAGTAAGTATACTGGACCTCCTCCTCATCAGCTACTTCTAGTGAAAGCAGAGCTTCACTAGCCTGAGGGACAGTGGATTGTGTTTTGGCTTCACTTTCAGGCTTTTGAGAGCCTTCAGTGGGGGTTTCAGTTGTGGGTAAAGTGGGTGTGATATGGGCTACCTCAGTGGAATTTTGAGAGTCCTTTGAGGCTTCTCGTCCTCCTCTGTCCTCAGACTTCTCTAAGCTTTCTTCAGCATACTCCTCTGATTCTTCCTCCTCATCAGCTTCCACTTCCTCCTGCCCTTCCTCTATTCCCTTGAGGGCAGTAGTGGCAAGTAAATGGATAGGGGACTTCATCCCCTCATCCTCTTCCTCAGTAGACTTCTCTGCTGATGAGTGAGAAGGAGTCCCAGAGCTGCTGCTTAGTGCCCTGCTCTAATTGAATACTTTCTTTACCAACCTCTTTATTTTCTTCTCCAACTATTCTTCCTTGTGTGACCTCATTTTTTCACTGGGCTTTAAAACCCTCTTCTTGATGTTAGCAGGAGGACTGTCCACCCCTGACTCCTCAGGGACAGTGGCTTGCTCCCTCCTTGCTTCACCAACTGGTGTTGCTACCTTCATTTTCTCCAGAAGTTTTTCTGAGTTAAACAGGATCTTGGCTTTGTTCCAAGACCTTGTATAACGAAAGTTGTATTTCAGGTTGAGTGCCTCAATGATAAGAGACACTTTTGAGGCATAGCACAACTTGTGCTCAACCAGCATCCTCCCCTTGACTACCTTCAACTTATTCCTTTATTCCCTCAGATTTGTGATGAAGAACTGGTGCCAGTTGAACTTCACCCTATCAGTGGTGTCCACAATGGCTGCCATCAGCCTCAACTTGATCTTGCTGGCCTATTCTATGCTTCCCTGGTTTGCTAGGACACATTTCCCAACAATCTCTGCTAAAACCTCAAACTCAGGCTTTAGCAACTTCTTGTGAAAGGTGGTAACATACTGCTCCCTCTTCCTGGTTATTGTGTTTAAGAACTTCTCCTCCTCTCCTTGCTTGTAGGTTGCTGGGTCCAAACCCTCGTTTGGCAACCCAAAAATGTCATGTAGATCTTCCTGCCTTAGAGTGAACTTGTGCCTTTTCATCACAGCTTCTATGACCTCCCTCCCCTTCTTGTCTACTATTTTCTCACTTTTCTCCATCATGATGGCATATCTGATGGAAGTGACACTCTTTTCCATATCTACAAAAAATTTTAGCACCTGCCTGTCATAGCATTTTTTGGGCCCTTTGAAATAAATCTATATAACCCAGCATTTCTCACAAGATCAAGGGCTCTTCGAATATGGAATAGATCAGGGTCAGAGAGGACTTTGGGATGGCTAAAGCAAACTATTAGTTCATACCAAAAGTTTTTGCTGTTGGAAAGTTCTTTGTAATCAACATATATCTGAGACATGGTGTTTGAAGGACAAGGATTGAGGTAGGGTTATTGTTGAGGAAGAGAGGGTATGGAAGGCTTGTAGGCTGGGTAATAATGAAATCGTGTGTAAAATGGTTAAGTGTGGAGGTTATTTATATTGTAAATGGAGGGCTGAGATTGAACAAGAAGTTTTTGATCAATGGTTAAGATTGGGGTAATGATTTGGAGGATAAAGTGATTTAACTTCCCAAGTAATTTGTAATTATTAACAAATATGGAAAGGGGAAGGGATTATGATCAACGGTTGAGATTTAAGAGGATGGCGGTTAAAAGTGAGGTTTTTCATGAGATATAACTGCTCAAAATCATCTCCTAAGTTATTACTGCACACTTACTATCGCATTTAATGCGCCGCAGGTGCGGTTTCTTCAGAGGTTGTCTTAGTGGAGTAATCAGCGGACTTTTCTTCAGTCCAGTTGAAATCAAGATGGTGTACTAGTCTGATATTCAGGGTACATTAGTGGAGTATTAGTGGACATGATCAGAAGATTCCCCCTTGATTAGTAGCCTGATCATTTCTCATTCTCAGGAACAAGTAGACCTAACTCTACTGATAACTCATGAAACCTTACTTCAGCCAAGGGTTTTGTGAGTATGTCTGCCCTTTGTTTGTCAGTGTGGATCTTTACAAGGCCTACATCCTTCTTTTCTACATGGTCTCTGATGAAGTCGTGCCTTATATCCACATGTTTGCATATTGTGTGAAGCACAGGGTTTTGTGATATAGCAATGGCACTATTGTTATCACAAAAGATGGGCAGTTCACTGGCCTGAATATTGTAATCAGTCAGTTGTTGCCTTATCCATAATATTTGAGCACAGCAGCTTCCAGCAGCCATATATTCAGCTTAAGTGGTGCTTGTTGCTACTGAGCTCTGTTTCTTTGAGAACCAAGATATCAACTTGTTTCCAAGGAATTGGCAAGTCCCAGTGGTTGATTTTCTATCAATTTTGCATCCTCCATAGTCAGCATCAGAGTAGCCTGTTAATTCAAAGTTATCATCAGAGGGGTACCATAGTCCCATGTTGACAGTACCCTTGAGATATCTTAGAATCTTCTTTGTAGCTTCCAGGTGACTTTTCTTTGGATTGGCCTGATATCTTACACAGATCCCTACTGCATAAGTAATGTCAGGCCTGCTTGCAGTGAGGTATAGGAGGGACCCTATGATTCCTCTATAAGTAGTTTGATCCACTGCTTCTCCTTCTTCATCAAGTTCAAGCTTTGTGTTTGTATTCATAGGTACCATGACTACTTTGCTTGAGCTGCACCCAAATTTCTGAATCAGCTCCCTTGAATATTTGGCCTGATTTATGAATATTCCTTCAGGTGACTGCCTGACTTGCAGTCCAAGGAAGAAATTCATCTCGCCCATCAAGGACATCTCAAATTTTCGTTACATGAGACGTGAGAATCTTGTGCATAGATCCTCATTCTGTGATCCAAATATGATATCATCTACATATATATGGACCAAGAGTATATCTTCTCCATGCGAGATTCTGAAGAGTGTCCGGTCTACACTTCCTTTGCTGAAACCATGCACCAAGAGGAATTGAGACAAGGTATCATACCAAGCTCTTGGAGCTTGTTTCAGGCCATATAGAGCTTTCCTGAGCTTGTAAACTTTGTTGCCTTCCTCAAAGCAAGGGGGTTGTTCCACATAAACTTCTTCATTTAGAACCCCATTGAGAAAAGCACTCTTGACATCCATTTGGTAGACCTTGAACTTCTTATGGGTAGCATAAGAAGGAAATAGCCTGATAGCCTCTAGTCTGGCTACTGGTGCATATGTTTCGTCATAATCAAATCCTTCAACCTGAGAGTATTCTTTTGTTAGGATATCTATGTTATATGTTTTGATGATATAATAAACCAATCAGCTTGTAATAGGACCAGCTGAACATGTTAGTCAGCTGATGAGTAGTTAGGATTAGATAGGTTCGACTGAGGGGGAATTTACCTTACTGCCTAGAAGATCCGAAGCTATCATAGAAGGCAGAAGATTTAAGCAGCTGACACTGGAGCATCGAGAGCAGATTATCAGAGAAGTTAACATCAGCCGATAGCTAAAGAGCAGATCAGCTGATATCAGAAGATTAGTTGATCAGCTGAGAGCACATCACAGACAAGACAAGGACCATGGATAAAAGAAGTATTCAGACGAAGTAAAGAAGACCAGCTGAGGTGCACACCAGCAGACTTGCACATCAGCTGAGGTCCAAGTATCAGCAGACTGATACACCAGCTGAGGAGACAGATCAGCTGAGGTTTTGTGCTCGGCCCAGATTCTTCAGAATAAATTTTAAGGGTTGATTTGCGACATAAAAGGAAGATTCCCAGAATAGAAGATCAATCAATCAAGGGGACAAACTTGATTGATTGAAGATCGTGAAGATTGACGGGGATCAAGAAGGAAATTCAATCAATCATAATGATTGATTGAATACGAGATTATAGGATCTCAGATTTCTAGTCCATCCCAACGGCTAGTTATTTGACCCTATAAATTAGAGTAATAGTGATAATTTCAGTATTGGATTTACACGCATATTAAGCTAGCCAATACTCTGTCAGATTTATCACTTACGCTAAAAAATACCATTCATACTTATCCTTTGTAAAAGCTTTGTAGAAGCTGTGTGAAGTCAATTACGATTGAAGCATTGACAATTTGTAAGAGAGTAGTACTCTCAAACTGTGTAAGTGAGTAAGTGAGTAAGTTAGTGGAGAGCCCCTCAACTCCAAGTTGGATTAAGGAGAGTGGATGTAGGACAGTTGGTCCGAACCACTATAAATCCCTGCGTCTCATCTTTTTATTTCTGCTCTTATTTGTGCACATCACCTAAAAGCTGATTTTCATTAAAAACATTTCCGAACTATTCACAGCGCACTACTTTCAAATTCAGACTACCCCAAGTAGTCTGCTGGTTTTCTGAATAAGCCGAATAATTTGAAAAGGTTTTTGAATCTTTACAAGTCTATTCAACCCCCCCCTTCTGGACTTGTTCAAAGTTATCCTTTCATAAAACCTGCCTTTGGGACCAACAAGTGGTATCAGAGCTGTGTGTCCAAAAGACCACAGCCTGAGAAAGCTTTTGGTGGTCACCTGGACAGATCCCTGAAAATCTATTTTTAGAAAATTTTGTGTGCTTTTTATCTAATCACTTGCAGATATGTCTACCTACAAAAAGAGTGGATCCAAGACAAGGAAGTTGCCTGAATTCTCCGTAGAGGATTATGACTACTGGAAATTCAGAATGGAGAATCATCTTGGAGCCATTCATGATCGGATGTTAGATGTTCTGGAGGAAGGGCCAATCAAGTTCTTCTGGGAAGGAGTAAGTGATGCCAAGACTCCAGAAGCTGAAATCAGTGAAAGAAGGAAGACAGAGAAGAAGAAGAGTGAACTAAACGATGCTGAAAGGAAACTCTTCAACCTCGATCAAGTGGCCAGAACAGAAATCATTGAGACACTCTCCAAAGAATATATTGAGAAAATTAAGACGTGCAAAACCGCTAAGGAGATGTGGGAAAAACTCTCCTTGATGTGTGAAGGGACAGATCAAATCAAAGAGAACAAGCTTCAAGCTGTTCTACATACCTTTGCCATATTCAAAATGAAAGCTGATGAAACCATTGATCAGCTAGATATGAGGCTGACAAACATACTGAATAAGGCAAGCTCTTTAGGAAAGGATTATTCAGAGAAAGAGATTAATAACAAAATTTTGAGATCTCTTACTCCAAGATGGAGAGTGAAGGTGACAGTAATTAAAGAGACAAAGAATTTATCTGAGATGAGTCATCATACACTGCTATCTCATCTGAAGGCACATGAGTTCGATATCCAAGAAGAAGATCATGAAGATGAGACTCCAACTTCATCAGTCACAAAGAATGTTACTTTCTCTGCTGCAGCTGATAGTCAAGAGAAGTCCTCTGCTCCAGAGGACATGAGCTTAAAGGAGCAACTTGCTTTATTGACCAAGAAGTTTTACAAGATGTCAAACAAGTTTCAGAAGTATAGATCTCATTGGAAGAAGAATAGGAGTGATTCTTCCAGAAGATACCAGAAGTCATCTGATGCCAGAAGACCATCAGATGAACAGGAGACCAGATATAAGTCTCCAGAGAGAAGGAGGGAACCAAGTCCCAGAAGAGGAGGAGATTGTGTTTGTTTCACTTGCAACAAGCCAGGACATCTCAGTTATGATTGCCCTCAGCTTACCCCAAGGGAGAGAGAAGAGAAGATGATCAAGAGAGATCGCAGATTCGCTGATAAGAGAGCTCTGCTGGCAGAGGAGGAGAAGCAGGACATCAGCTAATCCTCATCCTCATCTGATTTTGAATCAGAGGATGATATCTGCCTCATGGCTAAGGTAGAAGAGGTAAATTCTCCTACCCCCTCTGTTAGCTCATCTTGCTCCTCTACCTATTCTATGGAGTCAGATATACACAAGTTGTTATCTGATCTCCAATCCTCCTTAAAAGTCTGTTCTAAGCTGGAAGAGGAGAACTCAAGTCTGAAAGCTGAAGTTTTAAGCTTGAGACAAGATCTGGAAAGTGCTAGACTACCAGTGATATCCTATGACTCACAAGCTAACAAGTCTGCTGACTTAATAGCAAAATGTGAGGAAACAGGAGAAGCTGATAGAAAAGTTACTTTCTGAGAACATTGTCTTAAGTGAAGAACATAGTCGGCTGATAGCTAAGTTCGATGAACTCTTCAAGCAACATGAACTGATAATCAAAAATTCACAGCAGCTTCAGCTGAAAGTGGATCAGCTGACTAAGGCAAAAAATGCCGTGTCTGAAATAGCTGAGTCCTCAAAAACTGTGAATGATAAAAGGGGTCTTGGTTATCCCAAACCCAAACCACAAAATAAGAAGAAAGGTGACAGTGGATTAATTAGGGATCCTCGAAAGGGTAAAGGGCTAGCTGAGCCTGCATCTGGATCAGAAGGGCAAAAGAGCAGAGGGATAGAAAAGGTCTCAGCTGGACAGAAGAGCTCCAGAGCTCAGAAGTCTGCTGGTGATCAAAAGGTTTCAGCAGAGCAGGAGAGTACTAAAACTCAGAAGCCTGCTGACAACCAACATAAGTCCAAAGCTCAGAAGCCTCGAGATCAGAAGAGGAATCCAAGTCATAGCTCAGCTAAGACAAGGAGACCTCAGCAGAATCAATAGAGGAATGATAAGCCTGGGTCATCTCAGCAGAGTAAACCCAAGCAAAACAGACCTCAGCCCTGGGTTACCTTTAATGTAACCAAAGTAGGCAAGCCTTCACCGGCTAAAGTTTATGAGTCATTCGGAGGATCAAGCCAAAATTATCCTTTTGAGCAACCCACCTACAAACCTGCTGTTATCACTCATCGCTCCAAAAAAGATCCTCTGAGGGAGATGATTTTTGTGGACAAATATGGTAGAAGGTTGAGATCCCCTAAACCTCATAAGGATGATCTCTACCTGTGGATCCAGAAAGTCGAAACTAACCAATCAGGACCCAAAGATAGGGTACCTAAAGCCTGAGTTTTAATTTCAGGTAAACTCTAGCCCTATAGAAAGAGGAGAAGCTAAGGGTCATGTCTGGTACATTGATAGCGGTTGCTCGAAGCACATAACCTTTGAGAAGCATCTTCTTCAGAACTTTGTAACGCTGGATGGGCCTAGAGTTGTGTTCGGTGACAACAATTTTGGAGTCAACAGAGGAGTAGGCACCCTACTGATCAAAGGAACAAGAGTTGAAGAAGTCTACTATGTAGAAGGACTCATGCACAATCTTCTGTCTGTATCCCAATTCTGTGACAAGGGATATTCAGTAAGATTCTCTAAGAACTCTTATCTTGTTATTAATGATTTAAATGAGCAGGTGCTACTAACTGGCCTCAGAAGAGGTAATATGTATCTTGCAGATTTTGCAAGCTGTCCAGCTGACTCATGTTTGATTGCTAAAAGCTAATCAGAGATCAGCTGGCTCTGGCACAAGAGGTTAGGTCATCTGAACTTCAAGACTCTAAACAAGGTTGTGAGGAAGGGTCTAGTCAGAGGTCTACCAAATGAGGTGTTTGCATCTGAGCAGAAGTGTGATGCCTGTCAGAAAGGGAAGCAGACTAAAGCCTCATTCAAAGATGTGCAGAGTACTTCAACAACTAAAGCACTCCAGCTGCTTCATATGGATTTGTTTGGACCAGTCTCACCTCTTAGCTTCAATGGAAGGAAGTACACACTGGTGATTGTTGATGATTTTACAAGATTCACCTGGGTAGTGTTCTTGTTCAAGAAGAATGAGACAATGGTCAAGATGCTGGAGTTGTTCAAGAGGATTCAGAAGGAGCTGGACCTCAGCATAGTCAGAATCAGAAGTGATAAAGGTACTGAGTTTCTTAACTCTATTGTTTCTGATTATTGCAGGGATAATGGTATTCAGCATGAGACATCAGCTGCCAGAACACCTCAGAAAAATGGGTTAGCTGAGAGGAGAAACAAAACCCTCAAGGAGGCAGCAAGGACTATGTTAGCTGAATATCAGACTCCTCAAAGATTTTGGGCAGAAGCCATCAACACTGCCTGCTTCATCCAAAATAGGTGTCTACCAGTCAAGAGACATGGGAAGACTCCTTACGAAATGTACAAAGTTAAAACTCCTAACCTTTCCTCTGTCCATACTTTTGGGTGTAGGTGTTTCATCAATGACAATGGAAAGACTAAGTTAAAGACTTTTGATGCTAAGGTTGCTGAAGGAATATTCTTAGGATATTCTGGAAGTAGCAAAGCCTATAGAGTCTTTAATAAAGTCTCTCTCTGTGTGGAGGAGACACCCCATGTTGTATTTGATGAATCTTTCCATGAGTACAGCAAGGAGAAGCTAGCAGAAGAGGTGGATCAGCTGAATCTGTCAGATAAGCCAGATCTGATTAAGGTAGTAGTACCTAGGATAGAATCAGATTCAGTTTCAGATGATGAGCCCAAATCAGCTGATAAGTCCTCATCAGCACCAGATGATGGCACTTTGACTCCTGACACTAACCAAGGGGGAATATCAGACAAGACCCAAGAGGAGCAGACTATGGCACCTCAAAGGGGCAAGAAGACATTGTCTGATTTCCCAGCTGAACAGATTCTAGGAGATCCAAGTGTAGGTGTTCAGACCAGAAGAAAGCTAAACTTGGGTGCTCAATTCAGCTGTTATGTGTCTCTGATAGAACCCAAAAATATCCATGAAGCTCTTGAAGACCCAAACTGGATTGTAGCTATGCAAGAGGAGCTAAATCAGTTTGCGAGACAAGAAGTTTGGACTCTAGTGGAGAGGCCCAAACATCAGAAGGTCATAGGCACTAAGTGGGTATTTAAGAACAAAAAGGATGAAAATGATGTAGTGGTTAGAAACAGGGCAAGGCTAGTAGCCCAGGGGTATTCACAGTCAGAGGGGATTGACTATGATGAGACATTTGCTCCTGTGGCAAGACTAGAAGCCATTAGATTGTTTCTGGCCTACGTTGTTTTAAAAGGGTTCAAGGTATATCAGATGGATGTCAAGTCAGCGTTTCTGAATGGAATCCTGGCAGAAGAAGTTTATGTGGAACAACCACCAGGATTTGAGATTGGGAACAAGGTTTATAGGTTGCAGAAAGCTTTATGTGGACTAAAGCAGGCACCTAGAGCCTGGTATGATACTTTATCACAGTTCCTACTGGATAGTGGATTCAGTAAAGGAAAGATAGACAAAACCTTGTTCAGAAAGGAAGACGGAGATGATATCCTCTTAGTGCAGATCTATGTGGATGATATCATTTTTGGCTCCCCCAACAAGCTGATGTGTGATGAGTTCAGCAAGCTGATGACCAGCAAGTTTGAAATGTCCATGATGGGGGAGATGACATATTTCCTTAGACTGCAGGTGAAGCAGATGTCCAATGGAACTTAAGCTAAGTATGCCAAGAATTTGATAGAAAAGTTTGGAATCAGTAGCAGCAGAGAAGCTAAGATTCCAATGATGGCAAACTTTAGTATGGATCCAGATGAAGCTGGTGAGAAAGTGGATCAGACACAATATAGGGGACTTATTGGTTCTCTGCTGTATCTCACTGCCAGCAGACCTGATATCAGCTTTGCAGTTGGGGTGTGTGCAAGGTTTCAGGCAAATCCTAAGAAATCTCATCTGGAAGCAGCAAAGAAGATTGTAAAGTATTTGAAGGGTACTTACAATCTAGGCCTCTGGTACCAAGCTGATGACAACTTTCAGCTGAGTGGGTACTCAGACTCTGACTATGGAGGGTGCAAGATTGATAGGAAATCAACCACTGGCACATGTCAGTTTGTGGGAAGTAAGCTGATATCTTGGTTCTCCAAGAAGCAGACTTCAGTAGCTACTTCTACAACAGAGGCAGAGTACATGGCTGCTGGTAGTTGCTGTTCTCAGCTGCTCTGGATCAGACAACAGCTGATGGACTACCATGTGATCACAGAAGAGATACCCATCTTCTGTGATAGCACAAGTGCAATTGCCATTACTCATAATCCAGTTCTCCATACTAGATGCAAGCATGTGGACATAAGACATCATTTTCTTCGGGATCATACTGAGAAGGGAGATATCAGGATGGAGAAGATTCATACGGAGAAGCAGAGAGCAGATGTGCTTACCAAACCCTTAGCAGAGGTAAGATTTAGAGAATTAGTAGCAGAGTTAGGAATGATAGATGGAGGAGCAGTTCTTTAGAAAGAAAGTTTTTGGGTAAACGGGTAGTCAGCTGGTACCCAGCTGAGGACTATTCTGCTGAAGTAATCAGCTGATCCTCACATCAGCTGATCTGGTATGTCTACTTATTCTTTCCTTTCTTTTCTCTATCTTGTTATGTCTAACTTGATACAGGGATAAGTTATGAAAGTCAGACAAGGCTACTTTGCTTCAGCTGGTCCATGTCAGCTGACATTAAAGACCCAGATGAGCAGAAAAGATTTTCATGAGGATCGCTCTTATCAGCTGACTTTGCCACGTCAGCTTCCCGATAAGTATTTCTATGATCTTTATGTCGGTTTTTAAAATTTTATTTTATTTATCAAATCTTTTCAAAAATTTAATAAATCCCTAATTTCTAAAATTATTTTAGAAAATTGGCAATCAAATCTTTTCTCTTACGATAATTCGGGGATTTATTACCTTTTTCAAAATAAGGTGTCAGTTGTAATTAATTTAACACCGCCTAAATTTTCTCAAAAAGTGCTTTCATCATTACCTTTTTCAAAAAGGCAAATCTTTTGAGGCGGTCAAAACCTTTTGAAATCCTGACACCCACGCATCACCTCCAAAATTCTCAAACGTCCATTTATTCTGGACTTTTGATTTGTGTGAGGCAAGATACAAATCTACGACCAAAACTGATCGGTTTTAATTTTGGAAAAACTGCTCATATCTATCGATACTTATATATACCCTTTTAACATCTTTCTGAAAACTTCTGCTCCTAAATCTTTCTGCCCGAAGTATTCCTGCATTCTATTCTCTCTGCACTCAATCTCTGTTTTGAAGGTATGGCATCTAAGGCAATGCAAAAACTTTTCAAGGAAAAGATGTATGCAGAGATGTGTGTCGATTTCGACACGACTAGGGTTCCTGAAATTAGAGAAATCCTAAACCTTCTCCAACATCAAAATCTCCGAACCTTCATCTCCATGACCCCCCCTGACCATAAAACCCTAAACTTCTATGCCTTCCAATTCCTTCTCAAGGCCCAGTTCAGTCCAAACTCCATCGGCTCCTTGGTTGATGAAGTAGCTGTTGTTATCTCCAAAGATGCTGTTGCTGATATCTTTGGTCTATCCTCCACTGGTGTCCAACCTCACAAATACAAAGAAGCCGACTACCTAGAAACTTTTAAGTTAATGGCCAGGAAGAGTCATAGGGACACCACCACGAATCTGAAGAAATCCATGCTGAGGAGGCGTTTCCGGTTCCTGATGGATGTGGTGACCAAGGTCATCTTGGCGGAACAAGGGAGTTTGGATGCCATTACCAAACTCCGCCTGAGCGTGGCCCGCACTATCCTTGACGGGGTGCAAGCAGACTGGGTGAGTCTGCTATGGTTCCGACTGGAACAGGAGTCCAAGAGGTGTGTTGAGAAGGAAGTGGGTGGACAACAGGTTTATGGCTTCAAATCTAAGTGCTCCATGGCCACCAAGATCACTATCCTCCTGAATCATCTGCTGCCCCAGCATGAGTGGGATGAGGAATGGGTTGTTGAGTACAACCACACCAAGTTCTTGAGGGGAAGTAACTTGAACGTTATTGGGCCAGCAGATTCAGACTCCATAGCTGATCCTGTAGCTGCTGCCCCTGGTCCTTCTGCTGGTCATGGGAAGAAGCAGAAGAGGAAGGCTTCAAAGCCTGCTGGAGGGGATAAAAAGAAGAAATCTAAGAAAGAAACCACTCCAGTTCAAAGGAAGCTCTCCTTTGATTCAGATGAGGAGGATGATACTGCTGTGCTGAGCAGTTTGAAGAAGAAGCAATCTTCAGCAGGAAGGGCTACCCTGCTGGTTGACGAGTCTTCTGATGAAGAAGAAGAGCAAGCTGTTGAAGAATCAGCTGAGAAGGCTGAATCAGATGAGGATTCTGGATCTGACTCTGATGGAGAGGAAGAGAAGTCAGAGGAGAGGGAGTCAGCTGAGCCCTCAGTTGCTGATACTGAAGTGGTACATTCCTCTGGAGATGCTCCATAAGCAGAGACACCTTTAGCTGCCTCACCTATCAGGTCAGCTTCACCTACTCCCCTCTCTGATCCTTCCCTACATTCCACCACCCCAGCTGATCCCACACCTTCACAAATTGCAATCGGCAATGAACCAGATGAGATATCTACCTCTGGTGAGCCTTCAGCTATCCCCAAACCCTCTCACCCTAAGCCTATCAACCTTGATAACCCCAACTCCCCCTCAGAAATGGCTTAACAAGCTTGCCTATCTCACCATCGTTCAAAGGGGGCTCTTGAACGAGGGATGATTATTTCTGCCCTTGCCCACCTTTCCCTCTACATTCCTGAACTCAACCCTTATCCAGCCTACCAGGACATACTTGCTGATGGGCTTGCCTGGGCGCAAGCAAGAGAAGGGTCAGTCACCTTCTTTCTGGCCCTAATAAAGGAGATGGGAGAGGCAGCATTTACAGAATGGGAGGAAATTTTGATGGAGACCTTGGAGGTTAAGGCTCCATCTCAGCTGACGTCCCCTGAAGGGCTGAGGAAGGTGGCTCGAGCTCTATTGCTCAAGGATGGGGTGGCACTGGATTGCCCTGAAACAGCAGAGACAGAATTTATTCCTCCAGCAGCAAGCTTTGAGATCTCCCCTGCTGATCAGGTAACTCCTGCACTTTTGGATCAATTAAAAGACTACTTTGATGACCACATCAGGGAGGTCAAGGCTACTCTTCTGGCTGCCAAGTCTGCTGCCCCCTCTATGATTGAAAAGCAAGTTCATCAAGTCCTGCTGGACCATCGCAACAAGCTGAAGGAAGCTATGGAGGACAGCTTGTATGCTACCTGGATTGAATTCTTCAATACTCTCCTGAACTTCAAGGCAACTGCCAGGGCTTTCAATGATGATGCATCTGCTTCACTTGCTGCTGAGTTTGAGAGATTCAGATTGGTCTCCGAAAGGTTGGAAGGACAAATTGCTGAGTGCAAACACGGTCAGGAGGACCTTAAAGCTGTTGCGGACAACCTTCCTACTTCTCTACCCTCTGCTACAGTTATTGATGATATCAAAAAGGGGGAAGAGAAGAATTCAGCTGCTAGTTGATGGACCAATTGATATGTTCTACAATCAATTGTCTGATGAGCTGGTGGATCTCAAGAAAACTATTAAAGCCAAAACCATGATCCACTTCTATGTCCTCAGAGGAGAAGATACCAGAGGAGAAAGAGAGAAAAATGTTAAGTTCAGAGACTGGTTGAAGGAGACTTTTCCTAAGTTTTTCAGAGCTATCACAGAAGAAATGCTTAAGGTAGAGGTTCAACCAGAGTTGCCTGAGATTGAGTATCTTCCAACTCCAACTGATGAGAGTGGGAAGATAGACTGGGTGGAAATCAGGAAGCATTGGCTGCAGATCACTCAACTCTTTCATCAACTTTCTGACAACTCTCTGCCTGCCTTGAAGGAGATAGAGAAGAGATTCCTGGACTGGTTGCAAGTTCCGCTTAGCAGCAGAAGATCTCTCCTCATGTAATAGTCCAGCTGAGTCAGCTGATGATTAGGTATCTTTATTTCTGATTGTTCTTTCTCTTTTGATTTTAATAAAGCTTTATGATTCCAGACAACTACTTGTTGTCAGTTGCATTTTGATTCTGTCTAAAAGATCTTACTTAAAGATCTTCTTTTCTGTCCTATGTTGATCATGATTGTGATTGAATATACTTATCTGTTGAGATCAGCTGAGTTGGTTTTGATATCATCAAAAAGGGGGAACTTGTTAGGATATCTATGTTAGATGTTTTGATGATATAATAAACCAATCAGCTTGTAATAGGACCAGCTGAACATGTTAGTCAGCTGATGAATAGTTAGGATTAGATAGGTTCGAGTGAGGGGGAATCTACCTTGCTGCCTAGAAGATCCGAAGCTATCATAGAAGAGAAGATCAGCTGAGACTTTGTGGACTTAGCCGATCTTAGAAGACAGAAGATTTAAGCAGCTGACACTGGAGGTCCAAGTATCAGCAGAGTGATACACCAGCTGAGGAGACAGATCAGCTGAGGTTTTGTGCTCGGCCCAGATTCTGCGGAATAAATTTTAAGGGTTGACTTGCGACATAAAAGGAAGATTCCCAGAATAGAAGATCAATCAATCAAGGGGACAAACTTGATTGATTGAAGATCGCGAAGATTGACGGGAATCAAGAAGGAAATTCAATCAATCACAATGATTGATTGAATACGAGATTATAGGATCTCAGATTTCTAGTCCATCCCAACGGCTAGTTATTTGACCCTATAAATTAGAGTAATAGTGATAATTTCAGTATTGGATTCACACGCATATTAAGCTAGCCAATACTCTGTCTAATTTATCACTTACGCTAAAAAACACCATTCATACTTATCCTTTGTAAAAGCTTTGTAGAAGCTGTGAGAAGTCAATTGCGATTGAAGCATTGACAATTTGTAAGAGAGTAGTACTCTCAAACTGTGTAAGTGAGTAAGTGAGTAAATTAGTGGAGAGCCCCTCAACTCCAAGTTGGATTGAGGAGAGTGGATGTAGGACAGTTGGTCCGAACCACTATAAATTCCTGCATCTCGTCTTTTTATTTCTGCTCTTATTTATGCACATCACCTAAAAGCTGATTTTCATTAAAAATGTTTCCACACTATTCATAGCGCACTACTTTCAAATTCAGACTACCCCAAGTAGTCTGCTGGTTTTCTGAATAAGCCGAATAATTTGAAAAGGTTTTTGAATCCTTACAAGTCTATTCAACCCCCCCCCCCCCCTTCTAAACTTGTTCAAAGGTATCCTTTCATAAAACCTGCCTTTGGGACCAACATGGCCACCAATCTTGCTTTGTTTCTGACTATCACATCATTCTCATCCTTCTTGTTCTAGAAGACCCATTTGCTTCCAATTATGTTGGCATGCTTTGGTCTTTTGACAAGCTTGCACACCTGATTTCTTGTGAATTGGTTGAGTTCTTCTTCCATGGCAATGATCCAGTTTGGATCCTTCAAGGCTTCTTCAATAGTCTTGGGTTCCTGTGCTGAAAGAAAATAGCAAAAGAGAGCATTCTCTCCATGAAAACTTCTAGTTTTGACTCCTAGATTAGGATCTCCTAGAATCTGATTGATTGGATGATCAACCAACCAGTTTCTTTTGGATTGTCCTCTCTCAGTGGGGTTATCCTCTGGGGATAGACTCTTAACTGGGATTGAGTCACTAGTTTGTGCAATTCTAAGTAATTCAAGAGATAGAGCAGAGGGTAAGAGTCCTGAGTCATCATTCAGGGTTGTTTCTAAGTTGTCAGCACAGTCTAATCTGGCTTCCCCCTGAATATTATGCTCAGTGTTCGTCTCATCTTGGCCATCTTCTTTATTGACAGAGGTTACATGAGGAGATGTGATTGAGTCATTCAGCTCATTTTCATCAGTGTTGGTTTCCTCAGGCTGGTTTAACCTCTGAGAGCAGTCCTCTGACTCTTTCCACCCTAGGTTGTCCCATGTTGGTATGTAAGCATCTACTTCCTTATCAGTGGACTTGTCCATAGTCAGGTTAGTTATTTTCTCAGTGATTTCTTTGGTAGCCTGATCTTTCCTGGACTCAAGAGTAGATTCATCAAAGACAACATGGGGTGTTTCTTTGACAACAAGGGTTCTATGATTATAAACCCTGAAGGCTCTACTGATTTGGGAATATCCAAGGAAAATTCCTTCATCAGCTTTGCTATCAAAGGTTTTCAGTTGACTTTTTCCATTGCTGTGAATGAAACACTTGCAACGAAAGACATGAAAGTAGGATACCTGAGGCTTCCTACCATTCCATAGCTCATAGGGGGTTTTGCCTTGAGTTTTGGTGAGCATGGATCTATTTTGTGTGTAACAGGCTGTATGGATGGCTTCAGCCCAGAACCTTTTGGGAATTTGTGCATCAGCAAGCATAGTTCTGGCAGCCTCCTTTAATTAACTGTTTCTTCTCTCAGCTACTCCATTTTGTTGAGGAGTTCTTGCAGCTGAGGTTTCATGGGATACACCTGACTTATTGCAAAAGTCAGTGATAATAGAATTTATAAACTCAA
Source organism: Prunella vulgaris (assembly GCA_026898435.1). Lineage (NCBI taxonomy): Eukaryota > Viridiplantae > Streptophyta > Magnoliopsida > Lamiales > Lamiaceae > Prunella > Prunella vulgaris. The sequence goes on along the minus strand of JAPKLY010000605.1, from coordinate 19,594 downwards.
TACCTTTATCAGATCTTATCTTGATAATAGATAAGTCCTTTTCATTTGAGATTTTCTTGAGTAACTCAGGTAGCCTGAGTTGGGTATCCTTCTTCCTGGACATGAATATCACCCAGGTAAATCTTGAAAAGTCATCCACCACCACTGGTGTATACTTGCTTCCATTTATGATGGCAGGTGTGACAGGTCTAAAGAGGTCCATGTGTAGTAATTGTAGTACCCTGTTAGTGGAGAGGAATTGTCTTGCTTTTGAATGAGGCTTTTATTTGCTTTCCTTCTTGACAGGCTTTGCAAATGTGATCCTTATTGAACACCTCATTTGGTATCCCTTCCACGAGGCTCAGTCTTGAGATTTTGTTGAGGGTCTTGAAATGCAGGTGATTGAGCCTTCTGTGCCATATCCAAGTCAGGTCACTTGAGCTTTTGGCAATGAGACAGGTCTCCTTTGGGCATGATCTCCAATCTGCAAGATAAACATTTTCTCTTCTAGACCCAGTTAGTAGTACCTGTGTATTTGATGCATCTCTTACACTGCACAGGTTACTTGAAAACTCAACATTATACCCTTTATCACAAAGTTGGCTTATAGAGAGTGGTTATGTTTCAGTCCACTGATATATAATACATTTATTACCTGGACTGACCCTATCATCAGAGTACCATAACCTTTTGTGATTCCTTTTGAGTTGTCACCAAAAGTGACCTGAGGACCTTTCTTCTCTTTTTAGTTAGTTAGGAGACTTTGGTTTCCAGTCATATGCCTTGAGCAACCACTGTCCAGGTACCAGTCATCTAGAGTATCCAAAGAGACCTGCATAAAAATTAGTTCTTAGGTACCCATTTTGTGTTGGGTCCTATTTGGTTAGCTGTACCCTTAGGGATCCAAATCTTCTTAACAGTCCTTGTTATTTTTTACTGGCTGATTCTTCTCCCATAAACATCTACATAGACAGTGGACTCCTTCAATGCCCTAGGAGTTGACTGTCTATCAGTGTTAGTCCTTTGTGGGATAGGTGACTTGATATGTCTCCTGTTCCTAAAGGGCTTTGGTGCAGCTGGCCTGAAGTGTTGTTGATAAGGGGGGATATAGTTCCTCTCATAGGGCATATATAGGAATGGTTCCCTAAAGTGAACACTATTGTCACGTCCCCTGACAGATGGATCAGGCCAGTATGTCCTCTGCCTAGATTGCCTCCTGAGGGAAGATCTAGGTTGAGGATAAGTGTATTGAACATTACCCCATTTGTTTCTGGAAGATTGGTTCTTCTTGGGTTTTGTTCTGAGAGGTGTATAAGTTGTTCTAGTCTTTTCAGTGGACCTATTTGGCCTTGTCACCTCTTCAATGGGTTCAGCAGGCCTTTTGCCTTTATCAAGGATCCTTCTGCGATTCTCAGAGGACCTTACAAACACTCTCTCATTGCTGCTGGTGGATGTAGTGTTGAGAGGGCCTTCTGATGATGTGCATGGGAAGAATCCTATCCCATGTCTGCTGTCAGAACTGTTTTGTAAGCTCAAAATTTTCTCTATTGCAAGAGAGGGTTTATTTAGAGATTCTAGTTTTTCAGCAGATGATCCTCAGATTCCTTCAGCAAATTCACATTGCTGATTAGGGTTTTGATTTCGATGGCTAGCTCACTGTTTTCACTAGCTAGCCAGACCTGATCATTAGCCAGTCCCCTGATCAGTTCATCCTTGGCACTGACCTGACTCTTGAGTGTTTCCACTTCATTTGTCAGGGCAATGGTTTGGGATGCTGAGGCAAGGTCTGCCTCAATCTCAGAATCATCTAGCTTGTTATTTTCGTTTGTTAGCATCCGATTTTCTTCCTCAAGAGTTAGGTATGCCTTTTGCAGCCTGGAGAAGTCAACCATCAATTGTTTTAATGAGAACAGAAGGTTGAGCTCCCCTGTTGACTCTGAGCTAGGCTCAAGTGAGTGTGTTATATATTGACAAAGATGGGATTGTACCTCAGGTTCATCATTGGCCACGAGACATAGGTCATCATCACTGCTATCAGTGAATATTTCTTAAGATGAGCTTGCAGCCTCCTCATCTTCTGCCACCATTGCCCTTCTTTCCAGTCGCCTGTCTCTCTTGGCTTGCCTCTCATTTCTTTCCTTGGAGCTCAGCTGGGGACAGTCATACCGGAAGTGGCCAACCTTATTGCACTGGAAGCATCTCTTCTCACCGTCTTCACCTTCTTCTCTGTCTTTCCTTTTAGATTCAGAATTTGAGGTAGATTCCTCACTCTTGTGATTTTTCTTGTATTCCTTTTCAGGTTCCTTCTCTTCCCTTGAAGTGAACCTGGGCTTCCTTTCCTTGCTATCCTGGTAGTATCTCTTGTATTTGCCAAATCTTGAGTTCAACTTCTCAAATCTTATGGCCAGAAGATTCATTTCTTCTTTCATTTCCGCCTTCCTTTGAGATTTGCAGGGCTTGCTGGCCTTCTTGCTCTTGGCTGGTTCAGCATCAGAACGGTTTGCCTTGAAGGCTACTCCTTTCTCAGATGAGGAAAGCTCTTTTGTAGCTCTTTTCCTATTGAGATCAAACTCATAGGCCTTAAGTTCTGAAAATACTTGCTGCATAGACATGTTAGATAGGTCTTTGGTGTTTTGCATCATCACTGAGTAGACATCCCACCTAGGTGAGAGTCCGCTGAGTATTTTGAGAGCAACCTCCCTCTAAGTGTAAACCTTTCCAAGGGAGTTTATCTCATTCATGATGTCAGTGAACCTGCCATCAAGTTGATCAATGGTCTCATTTGGTTCCATTGAGAACTGTTCATATTTTTGGACAGCAACTGACAATTTGTTTTCTTTTATCTTGTCAGTGCCCTCACATAAGAGAGCCAAGGTGTCCCATATCTCCTTTGCAGTTGTAAAGTGAACAACCCTTCCCATGACAGAGTCAGGGATGGTTGTATACAGTATATTCATGTCTACAGAGTTGAGATTATGTCTCTTTCTCTCATCAGCTGTGAAGTCATCTTCGTCCTTAGGCCACTCCTCTCTAGGATCATTAATTTCTGCTTGTGTGATCCTAGGATTAGCAGTCATAAAGACAAAGGGACCCTTAGTAATCACCCTCAGCATCTCATCATACACACAGGCTAGGTGAGCCCTCATTCTGATTTTCCAGAAGTCATAGCCTTCTACTGTGAACTGGGGTAGCTTATGATGTGATAGGTGGTTGAGGGGATTGGTTCCCATGTTGGAGTCTGAGCTCCCTACAACATTGGTGTTGACTGCTGGTGTGGCTGTGTTCCCTGTGTTTGTTGACCTTTCTGCTTGAGTAGACATTATATAAGAGTACTTTCAAGAGAGGTTAGTTGGATCAGTTCAAGTGACCACTAATGATAAATCAAGGGAGTGGTTCTTAGAACCCCTGCTCTGGTACTACTTGTTGGTCCCAAATAGACAAAGACAGGTGTATGGGGAGGGGGAATACACCTGTAAGTTCAGATTTTTCAATACTCAGTTTAACAGTGGACTCTTAAAGGCACAGGTCACTTATAAATATCAGTGGACTTGAAGGTCCCCTGATAAGTAGCCGGATAATTTGATCAAAGAGTGATTTGTGCAGCGGATTGTTTTAAAACTCTTGAAGTAGTTAACACACACAAAAGGCACAGGAGACACAGGGATTTATAGTGGTTTGGAGTTCAACTCTCCTATATCCACTATTCCTGATTTATCAGGAGAATTCCTTAACCACAGGAATTCCTTGTTTTAGAGTGCCAAGGTGCACTGATCAAGAATAACCTTACTTGATCTCTAGGATTGTCACTGAGTCCTAGTCCTCTAAGATTTCAGACTGAGTCTCTTCTCAGCTTACTTTCTTCTACTCACAGCCTTTAAACTATCTCAGTTTAAGGGCTTGAGTTTCCAACTATGGTTGAGATAAACCTTAACAATAAAGAGCAATAGTTAGATAGGGTTATCTCAGTAGGCTTCTAAGATATTACAATATAAGCCTAATACAAGATTGAATTCTAAACAATGTAAGCACTAGGGAAACTAGATAGATTTAGAGTGCTTGAGTGTATGAACTTTTAAAGCATTCAGATTTGAGCTTGTTGGTTTCCCTTACTTGGCTTCTTCTTCAACTATTGTATTTATAGACTTGAATTTGAAATACTATCCGTTGGAGAGATAGTTTCAAATTCAGGCTATTTTGGTGACCCAACGTTCTTCCGGATTTTTCTCAGATTTTGGATGGTCAAATCTGTGAAAAAGTTGTAGTCCAACGTCCCAAAAATCTTCTTCAGATTTTGGATGGTCAGCCTCTCCAAGCATTAATGGTTGATGCCTCATTAAATGCCTGCTTAGAATTAATGCAACCGCCTTTGGAAAAAGTGTCATCCTAGGTTGTTGGTTGCTTCTGAACTTGGTACTGACAGGACAGTCTTTATGTCAGATCCGTACATAGGTGGCAGCTTCTCATTGGCCTGTCCTAAATGTTCCTCAGCCCAGTCTAATTGGTGCATTGAAGTCCTCTGTCTTTTCATCAGGTGACTTGGAACATTCTCTTTGCTGCATTGAATACTTCATTTATGTGTTGGGTGCTTCCTTATTAAATGCTGAAGGCATTTAATACATCAGGTTACTTATCTTCAGGGGAGTCCTTTCAGGCCATTTGGTCTTAGTCTTCTGAGGTGCATACTTCAGTCAGTGGGTGTATCTACTAAGCCTTCATCAGGCTAGTCTAGTATACATCAGGCTAGTTTTATCACAAGTAGCCTGTTTCAAATAAAATTTTATTCTAAGATTTGACATAGCCTCCTAACATTTTGGACTATCTTTCTGAGTCTTAGAGAAACATCAAAACATCAGGGGATTCTTTGGGATTCTATCAAAATATTTTCTAAGTCATTTTCCAACAACTAATTACCTCTAAAAGCTATAAAACGATCCGTCAATGGAAAACAAAATTCAAACTGTGAAACGTATCCCTAGTTGAGATGAGAGTGCAGGGACAAACAGATTGAAGATCCGAATGGTAGATCGAAAGTTATCAAAGAAATCATAAGAAGAAATCTAAGGAACCCAACTAGATACTACCTCTAACTTCTAAAAATCTAGAGAGAGATTATGATGATGTGTGTAATCTAATAATTATGAGATAATGTCCTTGGAAATCTGAGATGTATGTATATATAATACCCTTAGATCATTTACCAAGACGCCCTTCATTAAAACGCGCAATAATACGAAAATAGCCCTGAAATCCGGAAATTCTGCATGGCTGCCAACCAGAGGCATAGTGACTGTCGACCTAGCTCGGCAGCTAGGTCGCGTGAAGTCCCCCTCTGCCGAGTTGTGCTTTAGTGCCTGTCGATCTTGGTCGTTACTCAAAGCACGAGCCCTCTTCTCGCGCGAGTCAGTGTGCTGGCTGCCGATTTGTGCCTTGCTAGCTGCCGATTTGTGTACGTTTGCTGCCGATTTGAGTCCTTAGCTCGGTCAAATCTCGACTTTCCTCTTTTCTTCATATTTTGAGTTCTAGAACTCCGATTGACTCGATTTTTCTTCCGTTGCGACCCTCTCTTCAAGCTCTTCAACCTCATTCATCATTTGCTTCCATTGGCTCAACTCCAGAAGTTAGGACTTTTCTTGATCTTGCTCGTTTCTTCCTCGTTTTGCTTGTTTTAACCTATAATCACAACTTTCTAGCCAAAAGGGGTTAAATGCACAAAGTATAACATAATAGGGTAAAATATGAACATGAGCTCATCAAAACCATATAGAAACGGATGCAAAAACATGCAATTATGACCCTAATCAATAATCATTGTAGCTAGCTTAATTGTACAATAGTATTCCAAATTAGCCATGGGCTAATACTCTTATGCATTGGTGTATGATTCCTATGGAGTAATATGGTGGTATTGTTGATCTTATGATTGTTATGAGATGTTGGATGATTGATTCTCTACATTGATGATATGTATGAATACTTGGTATGTTTAATTGATTGTTTGGGCCATTAGGGAAGTAGCAATACATGAGAATTCACTACAAGAAAAAATGGATACGACAACAGTGGAAACCCGTTGTCTTTCTATAAAAAAACATCGTTGTAGAAGCTCATGTTGTAGTAAGTATCAAGTTTAGACAATGGTTAATGGACCATTGTCTTTTCATTGTTACTACAACGGTTATTAACTGTTGTCTATACATATAAAATATGTTGTTGTAGCATGTGCATATCCTTATTTTTGACTATAGACAACGGTTGTAAACCGTTGTCTTTTCTTTGTTACTACAACGATTATTAACTGTTGTCTATACATATGAAATATGTTGTTGTAGCATGTTCATATCCTTATTTGTGACTATAGACAATGGTTGTGAGGCGTTGTCTTTGTGAAATAAAAAATAATAATTTCGTGAGTCAGACCCTCGGGCTGAACCTATCTGGGTCCGACCCGCACGGATAGCAGTTTCCCTTTGCGTGAGAGGGAGTTTGAACCCGTGACCTCTCGTGTATGTGAATAAGTGTCTTGCCATTTGGGCAAGTGGTATTTCTTATTCAATATTTCATTATAAATATATATATATATGATATATACTTTTTATTTTAACTAAGTGTTATATATTTATTTTATTATTATTATATTATGTAATTTATACTTATCTAAAATTATATATTTTAATTATGTAATACTTGTATATTTAGTTTTAATAAAATTATCATATATATATGTAATTATATATTTCCAAATATTAATTCAAATCATTATAAACATTAATTCCAATAATTCTATTAATTCAAAAGATTGATTCAAATTATCATTTTAATTTAAAATATTGAATAGTTTAAATCACATTAATAATTAGTAGGTGCCTAATCATTCTAATAATTCAAAATATAGTATAAAATTATAGAAATTTGCATGAAAATAATTATTTTTTAAACTAATAAGAAAATGTAATTGAATTTTGTTAAATTTCTTTTTTTGTTATTCTATTTCTAAATTATAAAAGTGTCATTTCAAAATAATATAAAGTGCTAGTTTAATTAGTTAAAAGTGTTAATTATAAAAATCATCTAGTAATATATGTTACTACAACGGTCATACACCCTATATTATAGTACATAGTTTTATACAACACCATTTGATGAAAATATAAAACATTTTACTATGCCGCTTTTATAGTGATATACAATGGTTGCATACTCGTTGTCTTTCAGTAATTTATTCCTAAAAAATATTGATATACAATGTATATATACAACGGTTCAAAAACTGTCGCAATAACATACTTTTTTGCAACACTGTATTTTGCGAATAGACAACGGTTTGATTACCGTTGTCTTTCAGTAATTTTTCTTGAAAACAAAGATATACAAGACGAATATACAACGGTTCAACAACTGTTGTACTAACATACTCTTTTACAACGCCGCCTTTGTAGTATAGACAACGGTTTGATAACCGTTGTCTTTCAACAATTTTTCTTAAAAACATAAATATACAACAGGTCAAAAACTGTTGTAGTAAAGTACCTAGCTTTTACAATGCCGCTTTTTGAGATTAGACAACGGTTCACCAAAACCGTTGTCTAACATCATATTTCATCAATAAAAGACAACTGTTATACTTTACACAACATATTTTTAACTTTAGAGAACAGTTTTTAACAAAACCGTTGTCTTTCTGGTGTTGTAAAACATCATTTTTCTTGTAGTGATTGAGCACTTTCCCTTAATCTTCTTGTAATTAGGCCATGCATGCTAGGTGTTTGATGAAAGTCCTAGGACAATGAGAATTGCTCTTAGTGAATAGGCACTAGAATTAGAGCTTTAATGTGTAATTAGGGAAACCTTTACACCTTGATGAGGCCTTGCCTAATTGATTATCCAATTGATCATTGCATTATAAGTGATATGAACACCATATGAAACATAAGACAGTACACTAATGCATGTTCTCTCAATTTACTCACTTTTGCAAAAAGGTGATATGTAGTTTGCTATTCATGACAAACTTAGTAGATAAGAAGCCATTTTCCTTTTATTGCTTATTTGAGTTTCGAATTATAGACAACAATCATACTTTGCAATCTCCCATCTCCCTGTGTTCGATAATAAACTTGGTTACCTTACTACTCCTACTACGATCACGTGCACTTGTGTGTAACACATTTTAGGCAAACGGGGGACCAAGTGAGATGACTCTCCCATGAACATGAATCTTTCGGGTTGTCTCACAACCCTCTCACTATGACGAGGCTTTGGTTGTGTCGGTGTGTCACGTGGTACATCAACTTGTACCTTTGGTATAGGATTACACCCTTTTATCAATCTCACTTTTGGGCTTTCTATTGTTCATATAGTCTTCTTCCAATAACTTAGAATGCGTACTAATTATGATTCTTTAGTCCTTGGGACTATAGAACATACCCCATTTCGTTCCTCTAGGGTATCCTACAAATAATCTCAATTCCGAATGAGAATCCAATTTTCTGGCTTCCATATCCAACACATATGTCGGACAGCCCCAAATTCTTAAGTGTCTCAAACTATGCTTTCACCCGGTCTGTAATTCAGTAGGGGTTTTAAATTTTAAATTTGTAGAGTCTTCTATCCTAATTCTAACAAAGTAAATTAGTCCCTAATTATTTAGTCGTACTTTCTAATTTTGTGTATAATTTTCACATAGTGTGTGCACTTGCTCTTTTTAATTCATTCATGGGCGGTTGTTATGAAAATCCTTCAATGGTAATGAAAGTGTGATAAAGATATATTAATAACTTTCTTTTTTGTCAATTTATTCCAAAATATAAGCACAACAATAATGATGTAACCACCATGAACATAAACTCTCATTCAATATTACCATTGAATAATTTGAAACAAGTGTCCCCTCAGTAATAAAATGAAGAATGACAAAAATTTAAAAATTTTAGAGGATTGAATGTATATTGATGGAGTGTGGTGTGGGAGTATTTAGAATAATGTACAAATTGGCAATCACAATTTTCAAAACCTATTGTGGCTCATAAAGAAAATAATGTTGTATTAAAAAAATAACGCAAATTTGTATTGTATCTAATAGGCATTAATTTAAAGGCATCAGGGGGCTCTTTTAATTGGCAAAAGATAAGTTCATTAGGATTCGATACTCTGACCTGAGAAAAAAATAATTAACGAACTAGAAAGAACTGATTTGGATGGCACCAAGTTTAGAGTGTGAGCTGTTGTTTCCAAGGCATAGCCCCTAAACAACTTGGGTAGCTCCGAATAACTTATCATGGCTCTGATCATCTCTAAAAGAGTTCTATTTCTTCATTCTACAACCCCATTTTGTTGAGGGGTATCGCGTGCGGTTAATTGGAATACAATCCCTTCTCTTGACAAGTAGGTCAAAAATTCATTGTTGAGGTATTCTCCCCCACGATCCGATCGTATGAACGTCGTAGACTTTCCCTTATGTTCCTCGACTGCAATTTTGAACTCTTTGAATTTATCAATGGTTTCCGATTTGTGCCGCATAAGGTAAACATATCCATATCTTGAGTAGTCATCCGTAAATATTACGAAATACTCAAAACCTCCTCCAACTTGAATCAACATTGGCCCACATACATCAGTGTGAAGAATTACCAACAGTTCACTAGCTCTATTACCCTTGGCCCCGAAGGCCCTCTTAGTCATCTTCTCCTCTAAACAAGATTCATACGTTGGAAACGACTCAATGTGGAGAGACTCCAACGAGTTGTCAGCCACCAACCTTTGAATTTTTTTTAAATTAATCTGACCAAGTCTTAGATGCCATAGAAGTATTTTGTTCACGCTTGAAGAAAACTTTCTTTTCTTAGAAATTGTCGATGTGTTATAAGAAGCATTTTGTGTGTGGTGTGCACTTTTAATAGTATAAAGATTATTCACTAATATTCACGAACAAATGAACTCATCGTTTCAAAAAATAACAGCCATATTCTTAAAAAAACTGAGTATCCATCAAGGAACAATTTAGAAACTGAAATTAAATTCTTCCTAAAATTTGGAACATAAAGAACATCTTTTAAAAGATAGGTTCACGTCTCCCACTGCGGCAGCCACTAACCTCGAAGCATCACCCAATGTGCTGAGGATCTCATCGCACTAAGTTGTCGGGTTTTCCGGAAGCCCTATAAAGTGAAACATACATATGATCAGTGGCTCCCGTATCCACTATCAACGAATGGGAGCATACGCTGCTAAACAAGTTTCAACAACAAGTACATCAATATTACCTTTCTTCCTGACCTTCTTAGGCTTGGGACAGGCTGTCCTCCAATGACCTTTCTCATCGTAGTTGAAACACTTCCCCTTAGTAGCTTTCTTCACACCTCCCTCTTTGGTTATCTTGCTCTTTGCTTGGTTCGGGCCTTATGTCTTTTTTTCTACTTCCCACCTTTTGGTGTGGAAGAAGTCGGACCGCTTGCCACCAAGACTTCAGTTTGGTGTCCCATGAGTGTCTCTGCCGATACTAAAGCTTGCAAGAGTTGTGCCAACGTGAACTCTTGATTATTCATCAAATAGTTCAACTGGAACTGCTCAAAACTTTTTGGTAGAGAATGGAGAACAAAATCAACTTGCATTTCTGCATCGTATTCCACTCCAAATACCTCTGACTTGTTGAGGTAGCCCATCATCTTGAGAACGTGCTCCCATTTCAGCGATATCATGTCTCGCATGGCAATTTGCTTAGCTGTATGATTCTGATGAGCGAACATTTCCTTAAGGTTATGCATCATATCAGAAGCGGATTCCATGTCCTGGTGTTGGTGTTGCAACACATCTGACATTGAAGGGAAGATAGTACACCTAGTCATTTCTTCGGATTTCATCCACTCCTTATGATATTCCTTTTCGACATTACTCGCAACATCGGTAGGCGTAAGGGCTTTGGTGTGTCAAGAACCCACTTATGTTGCTGTGCAGCAAGGACAATGTTTAAATTTCATTTCCAATCAACATAGTTTTCACCTTCCAAGTTGGTATCTTTAAGTATTGAAAATAGTTAATTAAAAAGAGACGACATGGTGATCTGAAATAAAAAATACATTGCATCAATATACATATCGATTCACAAAGATTATCAAAAATAATTAATATGCTCTATATTAAAATCTCAAAAAATATATATATAGAATAAATTGGCCGACATCTTAAAACAGTTCACATAAGCCACGATGAGTGTGGGCGTTTATGCAAACACATTTAAGCAAGTTACACACAAGAACAGTTACAAACTTTTAATTTTATAAATTACTAGTCGGCTCCCACTCTACCATATAAAATTGGTAGGGACTCCAAAGGGGAGTAATAAAGTGTCATTTTTACACCTACCTATTAACCATGATTAAATATAGGATTATTACTTCGTTTTGAATAAGTCACTCGATGGGAGGGTCAATACCGCAACTAATAATAATCCACAATCATCCTTTTGGGAATTTGTTCTGGTGAACTTATCTTTCGGCTTATTCGATATGGAGAGAGGCACTGTCACGCCCAGCATAAATAGATTTAAGTTATGGATTATAAGTCGTATTTGAGGTTTTAAAGTTAAGTTGCTAGTAGGGATAAATATTGTGCTTTAGTTCTTTAAGTTTTTCACGAGCCTTAAGTATTAATTTTCTGAAGGTTAAGTTAGTAAAGTTGATTTGAGTATTTGGGAATTAAGATTAAGTTCTTGATAATTTTGGGCTTTAGTATGTGCATGAAAAGTTAGAGAGCCAAATTAAGATATGATCCAATTAAGTATTTAATTTAAGGATTAAGATAATTTAAGTTGATTGGTTATTAAGTGTTATAATTCAAATTGGGTTGAGAAAATTAGGATTTATTAAGTACCAATTTATTAAGGGTATAGAAGTAATTTTAGTGAGTTTGTTGTTTTAGAGATAAGAATGAATTTATATGGGATCTTGACTAGGATATGTGATTAAAGATTAAGATCAAGAAATTAGGAATGAATCTTAGGACTTTAAGGTATTACTCTCAAGGGATAAATGTGCATGTTGCAAAGTTAGACTATATTTGTCGGATATGTAAGGAGTTAAGTTAAGATTTTATTGCTAGGTGTTAAATGTTACTTGCAAAAGTTGGGAATATTATTTACGGACAAGAGTGATATTATAAGTATCTAGGATATATTTATTTTGAGAGATGATATTTGATATTTATTTATTGGATATTTTGAGGTTAAATCTCTGAAATTATTTGAGGAATATTTAGTGTATCTTTGGGAATAATTGTGAAGATTTAAGTTGAGATTTAATTTGTTGGAGGATTAATTCAATTACTTAAGTTACGGTATTAATATTGGTGATTAATTAAGGATTTAGATTTGAATTTGGTTTTAATTGTGGGATTAATTTATTAAGTATAAGATTTATTTGTTGAGGTAAGTAATATTGGCAAGAATAAGGATTAGCACTTTTATTAAGGAGAAGTAGCATTAGATTTCTCTAGAAGATATTTACTTAGAGGATAATTAAGTTGATGCGGCAAGCTAAGGGTAGACTTAGTCCACTAGAAGAAGTAGTCGGTTACCTTGTGAAGAGTGCCGATTGTGCCTACATTTTTAGAGAGTTAGTTTTTAATCCTTCAAGTTCTTAAGCTTGAGTTTTATTTTCTTGCTTAGTATTAGTTGATCCGATTAATATTACTTTTGGACTTCTAAACTAGGACTTTAATATTTTAAGGAATAGGAGTAATATTTTGTGGTATAATCCATTAAGATTTTTAGTCCTTTAAGTATTAATTTTTTAAGGGTAAAATAGTAATTGAGGACTTATTATTTTTAGGATTAGATATTATTATGAGGATTAAATTTAGAGAAGGAATACTTTTAGGAGAGAGGAAATTCGAAAGTTGTTAGAAGGATGAGGGTATTTTTGGGAGATCAAGATTTAGAGTTAGTTAGTTTCCTTAATATTTTATTAAGAGAGATGAATATTATCCTTATGTATATTTTCGAAATTTAGGCCTTAGGAATTAGATATTATGAAGTCTTGAGGTTGTTAGATTGATATTGGAGATATTAGAAAGATTACCAAGATATGACCAAGATTTCCCAAGAATGTTCCAATATATGTTATGCCATATATTCCACATCTTCATATTTTCGGCCACATTCTTTATTTTCCATCCAAGATATTATTCCAAAGATTTAAACTAAGATTTTATTGTTATGGTCCTACAATTTTCGGATTTCCACACCTATTGCAAGTTAAAATATTTTATTTCCAAGATATCTTCAAGATTTGTTCATGAACCATATATCTTCCTTCCCTACACCAAGATTTCGGCCAAGATACATAAAATCCAAGCCAAATTTCGTCCATCCCCTATATCCAGTCCATAATATTCATTTATCTTCATATATTCATCAAGATATTATATTAAGCCTTATATCTTTCCATCCTATAAATATAAGACCCTTATTGGCATCAATTCTCACCAACACCTTCATAATTTTTGAGAATTTTGAGAGTGAGAGAGAGAGAAATATCCGAGAGTTTTAGAGGTTAGAGTTGAGAGAATTCGAGTTCTTGTGGAAGAAAATTTGGAGGATCATCTCAAGGATTAGAAAGCCGGACGTACACACACAAAAACCGTTTCTCTTTCAAAGAAGTCAAGGTGGGGATTCATGGTGCAAAAGTGGTATTTATTAGTTTGATTTTTAAATGTTTTGTTGATGTGTTTATATGTTTATATGCTAACGTTTAGAGGGGTACCCATGTGGTACCGATACTTGTTTGGAGTATCAAAAGAGATGGGCACCCACGTGGTGTCGATATTCTTCGGGGATATCAAAAAGAGATGGGCGCCCTTGTGGTGTCGATACAATTTAGTTGTATCATCAAGGTTTAAAGATATGTATATGGTTGGTATGTTTCATGTTTGAATGTCCATTATATTTAGATCTCGAACTAACATCCCCACGGAGTGATTATTTATGATTACTCACCCCTTTCACCAAACTATTTTTCACATTATGTCGAGTAAGGGACGAGGTGGTCAAGGTGGAGGCGTGTGGATGTGGGAAATAAGAGAAGAGATGAAAAGATAATTTCACACGAAAGTTTGATGTTTAATTTGTTTCTTTTAATTTGATTGGATTTCGGTACTTTATTTTAATTGCACGAAGGATTTAATTTGAATTTAGGAATTTATGAATATTCTGGTACTTAGACGCTTTTTAATGAAATTAGACTTTTGAAAAGATTTATTAATTTTATGACTTGATTCAATATGATAGATTATGGATTATCTTAGAGATAAATCATGTTTTAGGGTATTAAATGTTAAGAATTTAATTTGGTTAGTAAAATTACGTTTTTGGGCAGTAAGTGGACGTGTATTATGTGATTGTATGTTAGGAATTAAGTTGCATACGAAAAGATATGATTTATGGTCCCATATATTAATTAGAGTCATTAATTTTGCATGAATAGAATTTACATTTTACAACTCCATAAATTCCGAAATTTTTACAGTATATTTGCCATGAAAAATTATGCATGTAAACCAAATTTCACGATTTTATCAATTGTTGAAGTATAAGGTTTGATTTTGGTCCTTTAATTATCCTATATGTGATTTTCATGAAAAATTTAAGATTTTTGGTTAAAAATATAATTTTATCAGTATTATATGATTTATTAAGTGTTTCAGACGTGATTATTTAATTGGTAATAAGATATTTGATAAAAGAATGATTTCCTAGAAAAATAATGGACTGTTTTCGGAAAATATATGTTCTACAGCTGTACACGAATTTTTATGTGATTTTATAAGTATGATCTGATATTATGTGATATGTTAAGTTGCATGTAGATTTAATTATTTGGGAATTATTATCGTGTTTAATAATTATTATTATTCAAGGCATGTAGATTATGTTGAGATTTTATTTTGTGATTTATGTGAAAGTATTATGTCTTAATTCAAAGAGTTTTAAAGAAAAAGAAAAATTTATTTCATGATAAGTTAGATCACACCCAAAGAATTACTTTTCAAGATTTATTAAAGACTTCCGCTGTTTATGAAAATTGGGGTGTGACAGGCACTTGCCAATGCGTAGCCAAAAGACTTCACAAACAAATAAATTATGGAGGCCAAATAATTCAATTTTATTATCTAGAATAAAATTCCGAATTAAATTTAAAACATACTTAGTAAATTTCGGAGTTGAGATTTTCCACAACAACTTTCATGCATTTATGTATTTAATCAAATTAAATAAATAAAGCATCCATCAAAATAATTAAACAAATTGGCACATTATATCCAATAATAATGGTTTAATTACTCATTTTAATTATGAGATGTCGTAAGTGTTGCTCGTCTTCAAGCTTTATCGTCCGTCTCGATGAAGCTCCCACTCGACCGCAAAAAAATACAATAATTTTGTCACCCGGCTTTAAAGTCTCCGTTCTTCGTCTTCGAAATTGGTTATAATTTACATAAAATATCCTAGTCTACCCGTGGATTTTCTCACGGAAAAAATGATTCGAACGGATAGTATTTTAAAACGCATTGTCATACATGCATGGATAAATAAATACTAAAAACCATGACAATTTGATACCTACAGAAAAAATCTAGCAATTCTACTATCCAATTTTCAATTTTAATATTAAACACTTAACTTACAATTTAATGTATAGAGCCAGAAACCGGCTCTGATACCAGTTGTTTGGGAATTTCGCGGATGCCCAGATCTATTCGAGTTTTACACTAAACACAAATTTAAGTCTACAACTAATATCATGATTTGGACATAATTAAATCAAATAGTTGAACATCTAACAACAGGGTTTGCATGCAAAAATATATGACAGTATAAAAGCACATAAATCCCTACACATGTAGAACTAAGGGGTTTAAGTGAATTATACCTATTTGACAAATTTGTTTGAGACCAAAAGGGGTCCTTTTGAGATGCTTTTGGAAAGAGTAGTATGTTGGTGGCAGTCCAAAAGGTCCTTCTTGAGTCCCTTTTGCTTTGAATCCTTCTTGCACAACCCAAAAGACCTTTCTTGAGACCCTTTACTTTGTATTACACAATCCGATAGAGGAACCTGAGTAATCCAAACGGCCTTTCTTGAGACCCTTGCTTTGATTCCACATGATCAACTTGATCAACCCAACAAAACTTCTCAAGTATTCCCTTGTCCTTACCCGTACACCCGGTGGGAGACCACACGAATAATTCCAACACAAGGAAAAGAATATTTTAGATGCCCTCAATACCCCAAATTTTCCAAAATTTTGCTCTCAAGAATTGTGTTCTTGATATTTTGTTTCATCTCATATTTATAATGAGAATTCAAGATCTTGAATATCAAATATTCCAAATCTTGATTATCTTGAATATCACATATTCTAATCTTAATTTTCTTGAATATCAAATATTTTATTCTTGATATTTCTATTATAATATTTTTGAAAATTTATACTACTTATTTAATTCAATGAGATCTTGATTTTATTAGATATTCTTACATTTAAAAAACATATCTATTTTCCATAAAATTCTATCATGGATTTAATATATATTTTTCGAAAAATATAATTATTTGGGCACACAATTTTTTATTTTATTTTAATCACCTTGTTCATTGTTGGACATTTAATTGGGCTACTTGAGGGGCCTTTAGGAGAATTAAGATTGGACCTCCCAATGGGCTTTGAATTCTAACATTGATGTCAATATCATTCAACCCATTAACATTAATCTCAATCCCCTATATGATTAATGTTGCAATATCCATCTTAACCCATATTACAATCATATGACTCCCGGTCATTATTTCCCGTGTTTAAGATACTATTATCCGTTAATTAATCAAGTCACTGAACGCTTTAATTAATTTAACATCTTAACCTTGGAATAAGGCCAACTTTTCTTTGTCATTTTATCGGAAACAAATTCCACTTACAAGATTTTGTATAACGAACGTTTAGAGCCCACCACGGGGACTAATCATGCAAGACTCTCCAAACACACGTTTCTCTGCATTAAATCTTAGAAACCGCCATGTTCTCAATGGTGTCGCCGAAGATGCAAAGTATTGAGTGTCATTGACTCTCTACCCACATGAATTTAAAGTGCCACGCACCGATTACACACAATCCTATTTAAGATAAAGCTCAAAGATTTATTTCAAATAAAGTTCAAAGATTCAGTTTAGTTATACAAAGTAAAAGCATAATTTTTAGTATAACCCTGTCAAATACAGGGGTGGTACTCTTTGGAGATGAAATTGCTTTTAGTTCCAATTTTTCTTAGCAATATTAGGATTTCTCTTACCTAACACTACAGGAAATCACACATTCCGTGACGAAATTTTGTGTGACGACACAAAATTCATCACAATATGTTACCTACATGTGACAAATTTAATTTTCGTCACCAAAAAGTGAGAATTCGTGACGAATTTTCTTTTTGTCTGCACTGGTGTTTTTTTCGTCACTAATTCGAAATTTTCATGACAAACACAAAAAATTCGTCACAATAAACTTTGGTGACGATATTCATAATATTTAGTGACGATATTCAACGTCATGAAAAATAGTATTTTTGTGACAACTATACATTTTGTCATTAATTATTCAAAAGAATTGGTGACGCACTTAATTTGTCACACTATTATTTGGTGACGATTGTCATTGTAATTAGTGACGATCATAGTCGTCATATAATATATAATATTAATGACAATTTTATGTTTCGTCGCTAATTGTTCATAGTAATTAGTGACATATTCTTTCGTCACCAATATTGATATATAGTGATGATTAATAATCTTTTTTAATGAAACACTTATTTTGTCACAATATTATTCGGTGACGATCTCAATTTTAGTTGATGACGATCAATATTGGTCATATAATATAAAGTTTTAATGACAATTTTATGTTTTGTCGCTAATTGTTCATAGTAATTAGTGACATATTCTTTCGTCACCAATATTGATATATAGTGACGATTATTAATCATTTTTTTAATGACGCACTTATTTCGTCACAATATTATTCGGTAACGATTTTCATTTTAATTAGTGACGATCAATATTGGTCATATAATATTCAATTTGCATGACAGTTTTTTGTTTCGTCATTAATTGTTCATAGTAAATAGTGACATAGTATGTTGTCACCAATATTTATATATGGTGACGATTAATAAATTTTTCCATATAAAATATAGATTTTACTGAATAAAATTGTGAATATAAAATTTATTAAAAATTTTTATTTATTAAGGTTCGATCACAAAACCTTTCGATTAAGCTTGACAAATAGACAAATAACGACCAAATAGCTTGATAATTTTTATTTTTATTTGATGTTTATTATTTATTATCCTTTTGTCAAATAATCTAGATAATTTTTTATTTTAATTTGATGTTTATTATTTATTATATTTTTGCCAAATAAGCTAGAAAATGTTTTATTTTAATTTGATGTTTATTATTTATTATCTTTTTGCCATTAATTAATTTTTCAGTATAAAATATAAATTATATTAAAAAATCGAATAATATAAATTTTAATCCATCAATGTTCGAACATGGGACCCTTTTAAATAAAGAGGATAACTACACCACTGGACCAAACACTACATTTGTCTTAGGCATTTTAATAAAACTATTTGAATCAAGTTTGCACACTACTACATGTTTTCTCATAGATAACGGAGTTCTCTAAATCAATTATATATGGTTCACTTTTTAGTTATCTATGTAATGTCTGTTATCTAGTAACCAAAACTCCATGTCATGATAAATTTAGTGATTTGGTGTGTGATTATCTATTTGATTAATGATTTAGTGATTCTATTCACAAGTATTGATGTTGGGATCCTAATAGTATCACTCTTTTGTGAGGATGGTTTTAGGAACTACTCAGTCTAGTAATACATACTATTAGGTTATTTCCTAGTACCATCCTCACAAAAGAGTAATACTATTAGGTTATTTCCTTAATTTTTAGTTTTAAATTACTACAAATAATAAAATTTTTACAAGATATTATCTATTTTAGTTTTAAATAACTAGATTAGATATAAAAAACAAAATTAGTTCAAAGATATACACTTGTTGTACGAAAAGATTACTCGTTGTGTTACCTGTTAGTTGAAATTGTACTTGTGATACTTATATTAGTCATATCCACTTGTATTACTCACACATCCTCATGTTTATCAAAACTTCATATTATGATAAATTTATTGATTTGGTGTGTGATTATTAATTTGATTAATGATTTAGTGATTATATTCACAAGTATTGATGTTGGGATACTAATAGTATCACTCTTTTATGAGAATGGTATTATGAACTACTCAGTCTAGTATTACATACTATTAGGTTATTTCCTAGTACCATCCTCACAAAAGAGTAATACTATTAGGTTATTTCCTTAATTTTTAGTTTTAAATTACTACAAATAATAAAAGTTTTGCAAGATATTATCTATTTTAGTTTTAAATTACTAGATTAGATATAAAAAATAAAATTAGTTCAAAGATATACACTATTGTACGAAAAGATTACTCGTTGTGTTACCTGTTAGTTGAAATTATACT
>JAPKLY010000604.1:185154-225617 GCA_026898435.1 Prunella vulgaris | reverse complement strand
TATTTTACACAAAGGTAAATAAATTCGTATTTTAAATAGAACAATAAAAATATATGAAAAGTTTACTTAGGTAAGAAAATATAATTCTATTCTTTAAAAATTAACATACTTTTTTTTAAAATTTATTTCATAAAAGTTTACAAACTCAAAAATAAAATACTCCCACTATAAGTTGTTCATTTTATCATTTTTATCCGTCCCACTTGCTCATTTGCTTTTTTATCTTTTTTGGAAACTACTATTCATTTTTTTATTATTATTTTCAATATTTTATACACTATTTCCATTACTTTTTCACTATTCTTCATCACATCACTTATAATTTTTTCATTTTTTTCATTATATCAGTTATACCTTTTTTTTTTTACTTTAATCCCTGTATCAAAAAATAACGAGAAATTTATAAGGGGACGGAGAGAGTATATTTTTTTAAATTTTGACTCTTAAAATCTCTGCTTCATAATCTAAATCATATACATTAATGTTACTCATTATATATATATTTTTTAAAAATTATATCCTCATAATACCACAAAAGTTTCTAAAATAAAGATAGTAATATTTCAAAGGGACCATACATTTGCAAACAACACATAATAGGGGAACTTTAGTGATCCCATAGCTTCTGTGACTTTGACTGGCGTCGATGCATCGATTGTAGGTGTATTTAATACAGATGATCAAAAGATGCTTAGAAGACCTATATTAATATAGCTAATAGGGTGACTACCTAGCTACTTAATTTAGAGGTGCATGCATGATTAATTATTTCATTTTCGTTTTGTTGACAACCATTAATTCTCCTTATTGGTTTATTAAGATTTTTATATATTGATTCGGCATTATATTTGTTGTTTCACTTTTTTTTGTCAAGAAAAAAAAAAATTCATTGATCACAAAAAATTACATTATCAAAACAACGTGTGAGTTACACCTTTACACGAGAAAATTATCAAGAGGCTTCAAAAAATCTATTTCTAACATAAAACTAAAAATTGATTCATACTCCACTCAATAAAACTTGAGTTCTTCCTTCAATTACTATACCTTGACATCCAGTTTTAACAATTAACCTTGAGATCCCACGATAGCTTTCCATTTTAATATTCTTCCCTTAAAAAATGCATTCATTCCTAGTCTTCCACAACAACCATACTCAACATTCCCAAATACTAATCCACAATCTTTTCTCCATCTTTGTTCTCCCTAAACCACTGAATTGTAACAGGTTTGCTACTGGATTGGAAGAGAGAACCAAAACGGTCTCCAATCAGTTGGTGCACCTCATCCAAAAATCATGAGAAACAAAACATTCACACAATAAATGTCTCACAGACTCTCTTTCAATATTACAAAATACACAGATATTATTTACCGAATCTGGGATAATATGTCTAGTTTGTAATAGATCCAGAGTTGGGTACGCATTCCTTAATCACTTTCCAAGCGTACACACGAACCTTTAGTGGAGCCTTCGTACCCCATATTGCTTTGTACCCTTTTCTTTTCTCAAGTTCTCCATCATTTTTTCTCGACGCCAAACTCTTATAAATATCTTTAACATGATAAGTTTCATCCATCGATTGCTTCCATTTTCAGTGGTCGCGTTCGCTCTGTCTTGAACAAAACCTGTCAAGTACAATAATAAGATCATCAAGAATCTCCAAGTCTTATACAATTTTTTTACTATTGATGTCGTACAATTTTTTTTCTTAAATTTTAAGTCACAAATGTTATAAAAATTGTAGAATTGGTTTCAAATATTAGCGGTTCCGTTAAATGCAACATTTGCAACATTAGTCATGTGGAATTTACTCCCACTTAAATGTGTTTAACCATTTAATCTATAATTTCAAATTTGATCCTTTTGGTTTTTTCAATTGCACAACAAGTATCACAGAATATAAAAAAAAATGGTGGAATAATTGAATTTTGCCTAAGGATGACAACAGAGCAAACTTGTGATGGATTATTGGATTTGGTCTATCCCAGGACCCGCCCTACCTAAATTTTTAAGGACCTGAACCCGCTGTGGGACCCATCAGGTCCAACCTGTCCCATCCGATTTGATCTAATATTAATTTAAAATTAATTTTAAAAATATAAAACATAAAATTGTAATATTAAAAAAAATTGAACATACATTTGCTTATAAGATACTTCATCCGTCCCATAAATTTATTCCTACATTCCATTTTTGTCCGTCTCCCAAATTTATTCACATTCCTCTTTTAGAACATATTTTATTATCACACTCACAAACAATCACTTTGTTATCTAGTGGACCCCACAATTATTCCACTTTATCCCCACTTTATCTACTTTATCTCACTTTTCTTAAAACTCGTGCCCATACAAATGAGAATAAATTTAGAGGACGGAGGGAGTAATATTTAATATTCATCTAATATTACTAAAAAAAGAAATATTGATTTACGTGCACACTCACAAACATATACACATATTTACTCATATGTCACTATTTTATATATAAAACACATTTTCTTTAAAAAATGTGTCGTCTCGTAAGGTGCAAATTCCTGCGGGACGGGGGGAGTATTAATTTTTAATGGGCCATCGTGAGGTGGTCCTTTAAAAGCAATAATCTCTCCCGAACTGTCTCAAAGTATGAGATAAATCAAATTTATGGATAGCAACGGATCCCATCACGGGTTGTGGTTTTTATAAGACTCGTCCCCGTGAATCCGCCGGATCAAAAAAAGTATTAATATATATATATATATGCACATATATAAATTTATGTTTAAATTAATGTATTTAGATTAGTTAATATACATAGATTATATAAATAAATTTTTAGTATTAGATGAATATTGAATATTATTTTATAAGTAAATATATATTTAAATTTAATTTACTTAATATTATAATTTTATATTTTAAAATTAATTTAAAATAATGTAATGGGTTGGACCCGATGTGTCACGGGATGGGTTTGAATCCTTAAAAATTTAAGCGGGATGGGTATTAGGATAGACTAAACCTGTCTCATTATCATCCTGAGGTAAAATTTAATTTTTCCCACTAATTTTTTATTTATTTTTAATATCATGAGACTTGTTGTGCAATTTAAAAATTCAATGGGATCAAATCTACACTTATAGATTAACTGGTTAAACACAATAAAGTAAGAGTAAATCCTACAAAACTAACACTGAAAATGTTGCATTAAATGGAAATATTAATATTTGGGATCAATTCTACAAATTTTGTAATATTTGAGAGTTAAAGTGCAAAAAAAAAAAAAATCATAAAGACCATCAGTAAAATATTTGAGATTAATTCTAAAACAATACATGTTCTGTGGGACAAAAGACAAAAATCTCTTAATTTATTAATGGTTCGTCTCTAATTTCTAAAGACTAAAGTTCAAGACCTATACACTTCTTTTTGCTAATTGGATTTCTTCAATGTGTGTGAAGCTATATTACACTCTCTCTATCCCGATATTCTTTTTATATCGGGAAAAAACTTTCAGATCATATAACAAATTGCATGATCGTAAGAAAGGTATGTTATATTTTTCATTATAACATTACTTCTTACCTTTACACAAAAATTAAAAAGAGCATTTAAAGAATAAAAAATGGGTTTGAATTCCACTTAAGAAGCTAGATTCTACCTTACACTTCCCATATCTCTTCATTCAATTCCAGTAATTAGTCTTAAGCTCGCCAAGTAACTTCTCCATTCGAACTAGCTCTTCTCTGAAAATACAACAATTTATTGCCTTCCATAACCCCCATACACTGCATTTCTAAATACAAACTATTAATCTCTTCTCCATCTTACCATGTTTAGACCCCAATATTTCAATCAGACAAAAAGAAAAAACCATCGTCTACCCCATCCACTTAACACATTTTATCCAAAACTCATGAGTAACAAAACACTCAAACATGACATGTCTCATAGATTCACATTCCACATCACAAAATGCACAAATATTATTTATTTCCATAGGCACAATTCCCCTTCATTATAAAATATCCAATATCGGTAATCTTTCTTTTAAAACCTTTCATACATGTGCACGTACCTTAGGAGGTGCTCACATTCTCCAAAATCAATTTGTATTCCTTTCTTTGCCATTCATTTTCACAATTTTTCCTAGCTAACAACCACGTGCATGTTTTCTTGACATTATATACCCCATCGCTCGCCCTCTTCCACCTCTAAACATTTAATTCTCCCCGTCTTAGAATATATGTTGATGACATTCAACAATTCATTAAATGTTTTCAAATTTCTACTCGTTAACTCCCTCCTCTAATGCCACACCAACTCCTATCTTTTCCCCCTCCACTCCCCATCTCTCTCACACATGTTTCCTTATCGATATTTAACCTAAAAATTAATTTCGTAAATTTCACCTTTAACACCTCCTTCCTCGTCCACTTATCCCCCTAGAAACTCGTCTCACTATCCTCCCCTATACATCTTTCAAGATATAAAAAATCAGCTTTCGCTCTCGATATCTACACACTTCAAAACTTTTCTCTACCATTTCCCAACTACTCTCCTCCTCCTTCCATCATCCCTACAATTTACCTTCCACCTCAACTTAACTATATGTGCCCATAAACAATTCCCTTCAGAAAGAAACCTCCATGTCTATTTTTTCACTAAAGCATAATTCAAAGAGATAAGTTCTTTGACCCCTAACCACCCTCAAATTTTGATTGGAAAATAATATGTCAATTTATAAAGGTGCTATTCCGATATTACGTTGCACACTTATTTTATGGGGACGTTCCAATATTATTTAAACACGTACTTTAAAAAAATAATGAGCACACTTACAAAATATGCATATATTTATTCTAATGTCATTATTTTACTAAAAAAATTTATTTATTTAATTGTGTGTAAATACTACTGAGACATAGGAGTAATATATATGTATATATATATATACATGTGTGTGGATTAGTATGCCACGTATGATACTTTCTATTATTAGAAACTTTTGTATACAATAGTTTGACTAAAAAATATTAATTATTTTCATGAACAATATTGTTTGTTTATTCACTAATATTAATTGTTATCACCAAACGTTAATGGTTATTGTAATTGTATGATATTAATTATACACTAATTATCTATGATTAACAATATTTTTTAAATATAACATAATGTGATATTAGATTCGTACGTTCCTCCCAACAAAGAGTGTTACTCTTAAATTCGTGTATCGAATTCTCTACATAGCAAATTCACTGCGTGAATTCTACTTGTTTAACTTTAAGCATGTTATTTCAATTTGAATTTTAGTATATCATATAAGTTTACAATGTGTGATACTCATTTTGGATTAAATTCATTATTATGAATTAAATATATTGAACTAACGGAACTGAATAGGTGTTTCCCTACATAATAATAATATTAAATTATTGAATATGCTTAGCGAAGGTCCACATTCAATTGGTGCAAGATACATTCACTTAACAATTGAGGTTGCTTAAACTGAAAAATGTGGAATGGTTAAACTTAAAAGCGTGAATTGATTACATTGAAAAATTTACATTGTTACTAGTTTTTAGTGTAACCAGTCCACACTATTCAGTATAAACAATTTCAACTATTGATTAAGTGCACCGTGCACCAAGGGCGCACATGACTTATTCATATACTTAAGTTTTGGTTGAGAGAAAATATGAATTAGATATATTTAATATACAAAAATTTAACATATAAATATATGTAGATATTATATATAATAAAATATAAATATCCGGAAGAATTCTTAATAAATCACACTTTTAAAAAAATTTGTATCTCCAATCCATATCGCCTTGCACACAAGTTCGTGAGTCTTTTATTATGTGAAACTCGTATATTACTGTCAACGTTAATGTATTGTGGATTAAGAATTAAAAAGACAATGGATTATTGGAAGAAATAATTATTGGATTATGAAGATTAAAGTGCTTTTTTACCAAAAAGAAAAAGAAAAACTTAAATAGTATATAGCTTAAAACAATGTCTCATTGGCTCAAGAAGACAATGATTTAATTTTAGTTTGTGAGCTTTTATGGGGGATTAATACCAAAATTGTCCCATAACTTTTTTACTTTTTCAATTTGGTCTTATAACTATGTAATATTTCAATTTACTCCCATAATTATTTAATATTTCAATATAATCCCATAACAATTCAAATCTAACCAAAATAGTCTCAAGTCGTTAGAAATGATATAAAACAACGTCGTTTTACTCACGTGCTAGTCACGTGTTATATTTTCCGGTGGAATTGGCTCACACGGCACGTGAGTAAAACGACGCTGTTTGTGTCATTTTCGGCGATTTAGGATTAATTTTGTTAAATTTGAATTGTTATGGGACTAAATTAAAACATTAAATAGTTATGAGACTAAATTGAAATATTACATAATTATGGAACCAAATCAAAAGAGTTATGAGACGATTTTGGTATTAATCCCGCTTTTATGTATGTGTAACTAGGGTGTATTAATTTTGTTATAAGATAGCTCATGAAATTCATCGTTACTCTACCTATCGAAATTTAATGAATATCCTGAATTGGTAATGCTCAAGTGATAGTAAAATCTTATTGAGCCGAGTGAACAATTTTTAAAAAAATAACAAATTTTACAAATTTATTCGATGACTTTACAAATTTTAGAGTAGATCTCTTGTAAACACCAGTATATGAACTCGTAACATTGTTAAGTATAATTATTTTCGCTGTTATTCATACGTATTATCTCTATCAATTATAAAATATATTAAATCTTTTAATAATAATAATAATGTATATGCATAACAGTGATAGTAAATGTATAGCAGTGATAGTGTATACATATAACAGTGATAATTGACACAACCAAGTTCACCATGAACTCATATACATGCAAGTTTATGTCCAAATTTTAATGTGATGGAAAAGTGATAATAGTTTCTACTCCATGATTGCTTATTCCAACATCTTAGATGATATTTGGCTAAATTAATTTTAAATAATTTATAAACTTTTATATTTTATAAGTTATTCTGTGAGCTTATAAAGTAGTTTATAGCAATTGAAATGTTTGACTAATATAATTATAATTTTTTTTTACAATTTATCATAATTATTTTTTAAATTTAGTTTTAATAGAAACTATTTTCTTTTTTTTATGTTGATTAGGCACGGTTGGGGAGTGATGACAGGCACGGGATAGAAAGGGTGGGTGGGGTGGGGGTGATAAGAAAAATAAATTAGGATATCCCAACTTAAGTTTTTACAACTTATAAGGTGTAAGAAACTTATTTTAAGAATTTGTAAACTGACAAATTTTTTATTTTATCAAACACTTTAACGAAATTTATAAGCTTTTAGAGAGTTTATAAGTTGTTTTAAACACCCACTTAACGAGAATGTTTATATGATCATACCATGTTTATATCAAATTTTAATCCAAATTCAACCCAATGATCTTACAAAGTTTAATGCCCTAAAAATTAAGAAACATATGTAGGGTTGACATGGGACAGGTTTGACATATTTCAGGACCCGTCTCGTTAAAAATTTCCTGGATTTGGATTCATTCCACACTGCTCTGTGAACCCAAAGGGTTTTACTTGTCCCAACCTGTCTATCTGCATAGTATATATTTTATTTTATTTATATTATATACATTAAATGCATTATACGAAATGCATGTATTTGAATAATTTAACAAATAATAAATACTTAAAGTAGTCCATTATAAGTTTCAACATATTAAATCTAAATATTTAATTTGAATAAAGTATTTAATTTTGGGCACATAACATAAGTTTTTTATTCCACGTTATATATAACTAAATGTAAAGAAAATCACATTATAAATTTGGTTGTATTATAGAGGTTATTGTACTCTCTTCGTCCCAATTCTATTTTTACATCTTTAGAAAAAAAAATCACAAAATATTCATTTTATATTCAATTTATATATTAAATAAATATAACAATTCATTGTGATTAAATGAAAATATTAATATTATATATATATATATGTGCAAAATATAAATGTGAAAATAGATTTGAAATGGAAAGTGATAGTTGATAGATATGTTTGTAACGTGTGTGTGATTTTTAAACAATTGGTTGCATTTTGGGCTAGAAATATATTATATTGTAAATTTTTTAATATTTTCTTATTTCAATAAATTATTGTCAAAAATTTTAATGCAACATTGCACATGCAATATTGATTTAAAAAATGATAATCTAAAATTCGCGGATCAAAATAATAAAATTTGTGGATTTTGACCGGGTCCTGTCGCATCTAGACAATTTTTCTATTTCAGGATTTTCTCCCCCTATTTGTGCTACTATATGAGCAAATGCATGTTATTATAATGTCAAATGTGTGTTACTATAAGACTACATTTTTTTTTACATATATTCATTTATTTTTGTAGAAACAACCCTTTTCCATATAATGTAAGAGCAAAATGTGTGTTACTATAAGAAAATATATTAGCTGTTCATAAATATTAATTTATTTTTATAGAAATAATTTTTTTTCATATAATAGCATATATAAAATAGTAAAAAGTGTGTTATAACTTATAGCATGAAACAATATACCTAGATTTAAAGGGATGATGAATTAATCAAGAAACCCATATTTATTCTTATAAAAAAATATGTTTTGTCCTTACAATAATACAAATTAATCCTTACAGTAACACAACCTGGGAACAAAATGTGTGTTACCGCTAGAGCAAATGTGTGTTACTGTAAGAGCAAATGTGTGTTATTGTATGTATAAATATTTATTTTTCTTTAGGAAAATATATATTGTCACGTATTAACAACATAATTCAACAAAAAGAATGAAAATTAAATTAAGAAACACATATTTGTTCTTGTAAAAATCCATATTATTTTTATAGTTACTTTAAAAGTACAAAAAACTAATGTTTTAAGAAGTAGTAATACACGTTTTGTCTTATAATGACATATATATGTTCGTATAGTAACATATATGTTCATATAGTAACAAATTATGGGTCTGGCAGTTTGACCCGCTTAAAATCTGTGAATTTGTATATTAACCCGTGAATTTTTATATATTTTTTAAAATCATTATTTCATGTGCAATAATACATACAAGACTTTCTCTAAATAATTATATACGATCATGTTAAGCCACAATTATTTGATAATAAAGTATTGTGTAAATTAATTTAGATAAAAACTTGTATATTATTTTCTACTGTAAATTTTTTTAAAAAAAAAACTAACAAAAATTAAAACTCACGTGCACCCATCAACAGGTTTAACCCATGCATATACTACTTCCCATTCCCACCCTCACCCCCACGCCAATAGATGAAGCTGTTGGCTTAAATTTTATATTTAAAAACTAAAAAATTGTTGTGGTTTTAAAAAAAATCAAATAATATTATATCACAAATTTAAAAGTTATTTTCAAATTTTGTTATTATATGAACAAATGTATGTTATTATAAAATAAAATATATGTTACTGTCAAAACTAAATATTGTTATTTTACATATATTCATTAATTTGTATAAAATAAATATTTTTTCATAAATTATAAGAGAAATGTGTATTAATATATTAATTTTTTAAAGAAATAATTATTTTTCCATATAATAACACAAAATAGTAAAAAATGTGTTATTACATGAATCAATATACCTAAATTTAAAGGGATAATGATTAAATTGAAAACACATACTTCCTCCGTCCCACAGGAATTTGCACACTTTCCTTATTCGGACGTCCCACACAAATTTGCACATTACTAAAAAAAGAAACATTGATTTACGTGCACACTCACAAACTTATACACATATTTACACATATGCCATTACTTTATATATAAAACACATTTTCCTTAAAAAATGTGCCGTCTCATAGGGTGCAAATTCTTACTGGACGGAGGGAGTATTTATTTTTATTAAAATACATTTTGTCCTTACAATAACACACATTTTTCCATATAGCAACACGTATTTGTCAATATAGTAATACAATTTGGTGAGAAAATATGTATTACTATAAGAGCAAATGTGTGTAAATATTTTATAAAATATTATTATTTTATATATATTCATTTTTTTTATAGAATAAATAATTTTTCACATAATACATGAACAAAATGTGTGTTACTGTAAGAACAAATATTGATTTTTCAAAAATATTTATTTATTTTTATAAAAATAATTATTTTTGTCATATAATAACACATATAAAAATAGTAAAAAGTGTGTTAATACATGGAATAATATACCTAAATTTACAGGGATGATGAATAAATTAAGAAATAATATTTATTCTCATAAAAATATATTTTTTTCTTACAGTAACACACATTTGCCCATATAGTAACACTAAATGGAGGTAAATGTGTGTTACTATTAGAGCAAATGTGTGTTACTGTAAGATTAAATATGTGTTACTATATGTACAAACATTTATTTGTAACATAATATTACTTGAATTTTTTTAAATCAACACGACAATTTAAAAAAATAATAAAATAAAAGAATTTGAGTTGCACGGTATAATAGCTGGTACACAAGAGACTTACTCTTTGAAAGATCATTCATAAAATATTTTTCCCTATTTTAAAAAGATCATTCATGTTATTATTAAAAAATCATCTATTTTTATAATGTAAGGTAATTTGTTATGCAATAAAATGCAGATAGTACATACAATGCTAAAGCTTATACTATAAAAATTATGAATCAATTTCTATTAAATTATTTTTTATACGATCCACTTTTATTTGATCAACCTAGTCAATATTTTGGGAGATCTTCAATAAATTGGAATGCCCTGTTAGGATGGGAGGGTTGATAAGGCATTATTATTACTCACCTAACAAAATAATTACTTGATTCATTTTTGCCCACGTAGATCAGCTTCGTGCTTGGAAAAAATATGTATAAGCAAATGTCTCATCAAATTTATTTATTTTTACAAAATAGATATTGATTTTTTAATAATGAATAATCAATAAGTTTGATTAATTTCCAATTCTCATGAGCAAACAGAAAAAAAAAAATTACTCAAAATCAATCATGGGAAATAGAGAGTACGTTTTAGAGACAGATGCAAGAACTATTTTTTAAATTTCATTGGTGAATAAAAACCCTCTACAATAAAATGTCTTTCACCATTAAATCAATTGTCGATATCTATCTCTTTTCTATCATCATCTCTATAGGGAAGACTATGGCATTCAAGGGCATCTTGTACACCACTGGATTTGAGGGAAAGCCTCAGTTTAACCTTAAAGAAAGGTTAACCAAAATAAGAATAGATAAAAAAAACAAAAAATTGCAAGAACACAAATCCGAAAAAATTAATCTAACAAATTGATTTATTAGTCGAACACTATAGCCACAGTGTCAATGGAAATAGATCAGTTGATTAAAAGACATCACCAAGAGAAAGCTTCAAAACAACTAAATGTTGGAATATTTAATATTAAATATATTAATTGGTATTGTTTGACCAATAAATTGAAGAGAATAAAATTAATTTCTCAGAAGTTAATTGATACGAGTGCGTTCTACTCTCGGAGTAGTGTAGTATTACTCACAAAACCAATTAATGGTGAGTGAGAAATTGAGTTAACAAATCAAAGTTTGAAACTTTGAATTAGGGAGAGAATTAATTATGTAATTAATTCTCATTCCACTTTGGAAAACGAAAGTTGAATTCGTAAGAGTACAGATTCGATGAATCTAAAGTTCACGTCTTGATGACTCAGCTATGGCCAGGTTCGTTGAACCTACGCTGACTCAGCTCTGACTCGTATTAGCATATGGCAGGTCAACCAGATTAATTGAAATCAATTCCCCATTGTTGACCTTCTTAATTAAAGGGTTCCGTTTATGGGAGGTCAACCGGATTGATTGCAAATCAATTCCCCATCAGCCGACCTTCCGAAAACCCGTCCTCTGTTTATGGCAGGTCAACCTAATTGATTGCAAATCAATTCCCCATCAGCTGACCTTCCTGAAAAACCGTCTGTCAGCATTAATGTTGACACGTTTTCCCCCGTTACGAGTGGAGGTTCACCTATAAATAGGTGTCCCCATTTCATTCAGGAACACACACAACACACCAATCTATCTCTGTCCAAAGTCTCTGTATATAGTTTCTAGGTGCAGTCCAGTTCTAAACGTCCTTCTGTTCGCCGGAACTTCAAGTCCTGCGGTGCTGCACACTTGAAGGCGTAACGTCGTTTTACTTTTGGGAGCGTTATTCCAACCGACGAGCACCACCGGGGAATATTCGCTTTGCGGGAAGAGGTCTCCTCGACTCGGCGTTTGTTATTTTTATTATATTTTTGCTTTTTATTTATGTGTAATAATTTCTTCCCCCACCTGTATCCTTTTGTTTTATTTATTTTTTCAGTTGTATTATCTGGTTGACATAAAACTCATATTTTTCCAACAATCGCAAAGCGAATATTTTTTTTCAAAAATGTCGACTAGTGATAATACTTCTAATTCCCCTGTTGAACTTCCTGTTGGCGGTTCTTCAAACCCTCCCCCTGCCACCTCTGCCCCTATTCCCCTTGTAATGGTCCAAGTTGGATCACCTTCTTCTCACACAGTGGTGGCCCCCTTCCATTTTCCTGATGCTAGACCAATTTTGGTCCATAGCGAAAGACCCGATAAATTTTTGGGCAAAAACTTTAAGAGGTGGCAGCAAAAAATATTGTTTTACCTCACAACTTTGAGTTTAGCGAGATTTCTCACTGAGGATCCGCCTGCGGTCGTTGAGAACGATCCACAAAATGAAACTGTCAGAAGCCAATGATGGCATTTTGACTTTCTGTGCCGGAATTATATTCTGGGCGGCCTGGTAGATGGTTTATATAACGTCTATCAGAAGATCACCACGGCTAAGGAATTATGGAATTCCCTAGAAGCCAAGTATGTGGCTGATGATGCTGGTACTAAGAAGTACCTAGTTGGGAAGTTCCTAAACTTCAAAATGATAGACTCTAAGTCTGTTATTGAACAAGTGCAGGACTTTCAACTCATTCTGCATGACATTGCTGCATAAGGGATGTCTCTGCCATATGTCTTTCAAGCAGCTGCAGTTATTGAGAAATTACCTCCTAGTTGGAGGGATTTCCAAAGTCACTTGAAGTTTAAAAAGAAAAGTATGACTTTACAAGAAGTCATTGGAAAGCTTCAAATCCATGAAGGCGGCTTGGTAAGAACCAAAAACACCGATGAAGCCAAAGCCAACCTAATGGAAACAAAGAAGAGAAAAATGCCAAATGACAAGGGGAAGAAACCAGTTTAAACAAAATCCAAATTCAATGGTGATTGTTACAACTGCGGAAAACCAAATCACATGGCCAAAGACTGTAGAGCCCCAAAGAAAAAAAATAATAAGGGGAAAATATCAAGGGCAAATGTGGCCCAAATGGACATCACTGAAGATGATCTAGCTGCTGTGATCACTGAAGTGAATCTGGTGGACAACCCGAAGGAATGGTTCATTGATACTGGAGCCACCTGTCATGTCTGTTATGACAGGAATGCTTTCTCAACCTATAAACCTGCTGGTGGGAGAAAGCTGCACATGGGAAATCAAGCCACGTCTGAGGTGGCTGGGGTTGTCAACGTTGTTCTGAAGCTGACCACTGACAAGAACCTCACTCTTCGAGAGGTATTGCATGTCCCTGACATACGCAAGAATTTGATCTCTGAATCTTTACTTGTAAAGGATAATTTCAAACTTGTATTCGAGTCGAATAGAGTTGTTCTTAGCAAGTATTTTGTGTACTTAGGTCGTGGCTATCTCCACGATGGTTTGTTTAAGATGAGCGCTATGGTTGTACTCCCCAAGGGGAAAAACATTGATAAGAATAAAGAAGCTTCTACTTCGTCTTATATTGTTGAGTGCTCTAATTTATGGCATTGTAGATTGGGACATGTAAATCTAAAGTCCATAAAATGTTTAGTAAATTTCAATTTACTTGATATTAAAAATGTTGAAACAAACCAAAGATGCGAAATATGTGTAGAAGCTAAAATGATGAAATTACCCTTTCCGTCAATAGAAAGAAACACTGAACCTCTAGACTTAATACACACTGATGTGTGTGACTTAAAAGTTGTTCAAACTAGAGGTGGAAACAAATACTTCATCACGTTCATAGATGATTGTACTAGGTTTTGTCACGTTTATCTTTTGCATAGTAAGGATGAAGCATTGAATGCTTTTAAACTATACAAAAATAAAGTGGAAAATCAGTTAAGCAAACGAATCAAAATGGTTCGTAGTGATAGAGGTGGGAATATATAGCACCGTTTGAGAAGATATGAGCCGATTCTGGTATCATACATCAAACAACTGCTCCCTATTCACCTCAATCAAATGGTGTTGCGGAACGCAAGAACCGAACACTAAAAGAGATGATGAACGCAATGTTGATCAGCTCTGGTTTGCCGCAAAATTTGTGGGGCGAAGCCGTTCTATCGGCTAACCATATATTAAACAAAATTCCACACAAAAGTAAGGACACTACTTCTTATGAATTGTGGACAGTGCGGAAACCATAGTATAAATACCTCAAAGTGTGGGGGTGTTTAGCAAAGATAGAAGTTCCACTACCCAAACAAGTTAAGATTAAGCCAAAAATAGTGGACTGTATCTTTGTAGGTTATGCATTAAACAGTAGTGCATATAGATTCCTAATTCATAAATCAGAAGTTCTTGATATGAGTGAAGGAACGTTTATGGAATCGAGAAACATAGTGTTTTTCAAAAATATCTTTCCTCGTAAAACTAAGGAAGATATGATCTCAACTAAAAGACCTCGTTTAGAGGAGGTTGAAGATGAAGCTGGTCCTTCTACTCAAGAAAATGAGGAGTTGAGACGTAGCAAAAGAGCAAAGATAACTAAAACCTTTGGTCCTGACTTCATTACATTTGTGTTGGAGGATGAACCAAAGAATATCAAAGATGCACTTTCAAGACCAGATGCTCCATTCTGGCATGAGGCGATAAATAGTGAAATCGACTCCATTCTGCAAAACCATACAGGGGAATTGGTTGATCTCCCACAAGGTTGTAAGACCTTAGGATGCAAATGGATCCTTAAAAGGAAGTATAAATCAGATGGGTCGATTGATAAATATAAAGCACGTTTAGTCGCAAAAGGGTTCAAACAAATCGAAGGGTATGATTTCTTTGATACCTATTCACCAGTAACAAGAATTACATCTATTCGGGTGTTAATCGCGATTGCTTCTTTGTACAATCTCGAGATTCACCATATGGATGTTAAGACTGCATTTCTCAATGGTGAGATGGATGCAGAAATTTACATGGATCAACCCGAAGGCTTCATAGCACCTGGAAATGAGAAAAATGTGTGCAAGCTTGTGAAGTCATTTTATGGACTTAAACAAGCTCCGAAGCAATGGCATTTGAATTTGACAATACAATGTTGTCAAATGGCTTTCGTATAAATGAGTGTGACAAATGTGTATATGTGAAGAATACACAAAAAGGATTTGTCATATTGTGTTTTTATGTTGATGACATGCTAATCATGAGCACAAAAAACATGTTAGGACGAAACTTCGACATGAAAGACATGGGTGTAGCTGACGTGATTTTAGGAATCAAGATCAGTAGGACATCAAATGGAATATCCTTAACACAATCTCATTATGTGGAGAAAGTGTTAAAGAAATTCAACGCCTTTGATGATCCATCAGCTAAAACACCTTTAGAAGTGAATGTTCACTTGAAGAAAAACAATGGTGAAGCTGTAGCTTAACAAGAATATGCTAGAGTCATTGGGAGCATTATGTACATTTTAAATTGTACGCGTTCTGATATAGCATGTGCCGTGAATAAACTTAGTAGATTCATGAGCAACCCAAGTCACGAGCATTGGATAGCTCTAAGAAGAGTTCTGAGGTACTTAAAGTACACTCTAAACTTTGGACTACAGTACACCAGGTATCCAGCCGTACTCGAAGGGTATAGTGATGCCAATTGGATCTCAGACAGCAAAGAGTCTTTCTCAACTAGTGGATATGTCTTCACCATAGGAGGAGCTGCTGTGTCCTGGAGGTCCACAAAACAAACGTGTATAGCCCGATCCACCATGGAATCTGAGTTCATATCTTTAGATAAAGCTAGTGAAGAAGCTGAGTGGCTTCGAAACTTCCTTGAAGATATTCCATGTTGGAATAAACCAGTACCCACTATAATGGTACATTGTGACTGTCAAGCTGCAATTGGTAGGACTCAGAATGATATATATATAACGAAAAGTCTAGACACATCCGTCGATGACATAACACCGTTAGATAATTGATCTTGAGTGGTGTAATATCTATAGACTATATTAGGTCTAAGGATAATCTAGCGGATCCTCTAACAAAGAGTATAAATCGAGATCAAATGTCCAAACTGTCAGAAGGAATGTGTCTTAAATCCACCGAACAAACTGAAGCAGTGGTAACCTGACCAAGTTGACTGGAGATCCGAAGATCTTGGTTCAACGGGAAAACTAAGCTGTGGAAGTTAGACGAAATGCTTGGTAATCTGACCATTCCTTAGAAGATAGTACACCAAGTATAGAACCTGTAGGTGGTGTAGGTTAAGTCTGATGACTTTTAATGAATCCTAAATCCTAGTAAGGATGGAGTATTACGGGAGACTCAAGAGGGTTTCACCTATGTAAGTGTGAAGTGAGAGGGCGCTTCAAATATTATTGGATATTTAACACTTATGAATCCAAAGGGTGTCCATTGCCGAAACGAACAAAAATGTGAGAACAAGAAAGGACGTAGAGACTGTATTGTGTCACAGCTCGCTGTCTCGGTACACACTAAGGTGGAATGGTTCAAGGCATTGTGTCTGCTAGACCATCGGTGTATCCGGTTAGCTGGACTATGGAAGGTTTAAAGCTCCAAGCTACCTGTCCAAATACAATATCGTCTCACTTGGACTGGGCTGTGTGTCTGAATGTTTATGGGTGTAATTTCCACACATGTGGGGGATTGTTGGAATATTTAATATTAAATATATTAATTGGTATTGTTTGACCAATAAATTGAAGAGAATAAAATTAATTTCTCAGAAGTTAATTGATACGAGTGCGTTCTACTCTCAGAGTAGTGTAGTATTACTCACAAAACCAATTAATGGTGAGTGAGAAATTGAGTCAACAAATCAAAGTTTGAAACTTTGAATTAGGGAGAGAATTAATTATGTAATTAATTCTCATCCCACTTTGGAAAATGAAAGTTGAATTCGTAAGAGTACAGATTCGATGAATCTAAAGTTCACGTCTTGATGACTCAGCTATGGCCAGGTTCGTTGAACCTACGCTGACTCAGCTCTGACTCGTATCAGCATATGGCAGGTCAACTGGATTGATTGCTAATCAATTCCCCATTGTTGACCTTCCTAATTAAAGGGTTCCGTTTATGGGAGGTCAACCGGATTGATTGCAAATCAATTCCCCATCAGCTGACCTTCCGAAAACCCATCCTCTGTTTATGGCAGGTCAACCAAATTGATTGCAAATCAATTCCCCATCAGCTGACCTTCTTGTCCGTCAGCATTAATGTTGACACGTTTTTCCCCCGCTACGAGTGGAGGTTCACCTATAAATAGGTGTCCTCATTTCATTCAGGAACACACACAACACACCAATCTCTCTCTGTCAAAAGTCTCTGCATATAGTTTCTAGGTGCAGTCCAGTTCTAAAAGTTCTTCTGTTCGCCGGAACTTCAAGTCCTGCGGTGCTGCACACTTGAAGGCGTAACGTCATTTTACCTTTGGGAGCGTTATTCCAACCGACGAGCACCACCGGGGAATATTCGCTTTGCGGGAAGAGGTCTCCTCGACTCGGCGTTTGTTATTTTTATTGTATTTTTGCTTTTTATTTACGTGTAATAATTTCTTCCCCCGCTGTATCCTTTTGTTTTATTTATTTTTTGAGTTGTATTATCTGGTTGACATAAAACTCATATTTTTCCAACACTAAACTTATGGTCAATGATGGTGAATGGTTTGTGGTAGTGGTGTAGGTGGTGGGAAAACACCCCATTATGGTGAGGAGAATATCACTAAGGCACCAAAAAAAAATTTAAGAGTGACCGCAAGTGGTGGAGAAAAAAGAAGAAATAAAGCGGTGGAGAAAGATGAGGAAAGAGACGGTGGAGAAAGACGATAGTTCTTAAAGAGAGCATTTTCTCCGTATTCTACATGAGAATATTTTTTCCTCTTATTTACTACTTTAAACATGTGTCACCAAATTTATTTTGAAATTGATTAACTATACGAAGTTTAGTATTGTGGAATATATATCTTTATATCAGTAAATATTAGTTGTTAGTTGTTAGAAGTTTGTCAATCAAATACTCAAATAATCAAAAAAAATTCTTCAAATCACCTTATATCTCTCTTAATTCGTTCTCAAAGGGAATCGAACATGAGTTACTCGCTCAAGTGAGGAATCCAGTGGCCAAGTGAGTTAATTCACATAATTATTGTGGAATATTATTTTATTTTAGACAAAAACTCATATAATATTTTTTTTGGTAATATTTTGCTTAAATTGAATTTTTTTGCGGATCTTAAATGAATTAAATTGGGTTAAGCTGATTTTTTTTTAAAATAATCGTGTAAAGTGGAGATTCTCCCAGGTTATATTATTTTTGGATAAATATCAAGAGTGCAGAAGTCAGAAATTGGTAATTGTGAACGAGATATGTTTACCTCAATTGAGGATTTGGGTGATTCATTCCACTAATAAAAAGTGCGTATGTACAACAGAAAGGCAAAATACAAAGAGAATAAATTTGTAAAGATACACTAGATATATTTACAATATTTGCATATAATTGACCTAGTGTATTCTAATATCCCTCCTCTTGCGATGCGGATGGGGACCAACGTGAAGCTTGGAGCGAAAGAATTCAAATAGTGGGCATGAAAGACTCTTAGTGAAAATGTCCGCAAGTTGTAGATGAGATGGAATAAATTGAGTACATAGACGACCAACAGAAATGAGTTCACGAACAAAATGATAATAAATATCTATATGCTTAGCACATTTATGAGCAATATGATTCTGACTGAGAAACAAGACACTTTTGTTGTCGCACAACAAAGTAGGAGTTGCAGATGACAAGGCATGTAATTCACAAAGTAATTGAGAAGCCCAAATGACTTCAGAAGCAGCATTAGTCATAGCTCGATACTCGGACTCACAGCTAGAGCGTACACAGTGGGCTTCTTAGCCTCCATGAAACAAGATTAGGATAAAAAAATATGGAATATCCATATGTGGAACATCGAGTGTCCAGGGAACGGCCCCAGTCAACATCTGAGTAGCCTAGTAAAGTCAAGCGACCACGAGTGAAACCAATACCAAACTTAATTGGCCCCTTAACATAGCAAAGATTTCGCTTGACGACCTGAAAATTATCGATAGTTGGATTAGCTTGAAACTAACGTACTGTGTTCACTGCGTAGGAAAGATCAGGACAATTGATAGTCAAATATTGCAGAACACCAACAAGAGAACGGTATAAGGTTGGATAAGAGAAAGGTGTCCCGTCGACAAGAAAAACCTCACTTGGAGCTAGAGGCGTCGACACTGGTTTCGCATCAAGCAAATCAGGACGAATGAGAATATCCCGAGCATGTTTCGCCTGCCCCAAGAAGAGGCATCATCTGTATAGGTAACTTCAAGAAAAAAATAATAATTAAGCCGATCAAGATCCTTGATGGCAAACTCCTTACGTATCCGAGCTTTAAGTCGAGTGACCAAAGAATTATCACTCCCACCGATAATGATATCGTCCACATATACCAACAGAAAAAGAGAAACCCTACCTCTGTGAAAAATAAAAAGAGAATTGTCGGACTTACTCTCAACATAGCCCAAACTAAGCAGAAAATCACAGATACGTTGGAACCAGGCACGGAGAGCTTGTTTAAGCCCATAAATTACCTTGTTGAGCCGATAAACAAAAGAAGGATGGCGCAGATCAGTGTATCCTGGCGGCTGCTCCATAGACACTGGCTTAGAAAGACGACCGTGCAAAAATACATTATTTATGTCCAACTGGTGAAGAGACCAGTTGTTCATAACAGCTAGTGATAGTATGATGCGGACGGTAGATGATTTCACAACTGGACTGAATGTGTGCTCATAGTCAAAACCAGGAACCTGAGTGAAACCCTTGGCAACTAATCGCTCTTTGTAACGATAAATTGAGCTGAGCTTAGTTCAAAAAACCCATTTCGAACCAATAATATTCTCTCCTAGAAGACGAAGTACTAACTCTTATATGTGATTAGAGTGAAGAGAACGGAGCTCTTCATCCATAGCAGTAACCCACTCAGGAGACTTTGTCGCAAAGTTAAAACCCTTAGGTTCTTTGGACGAGTGAAGTGGGGAGAGAAAAGTACTGTGAGCCAAATGAGCTTGAAAAGGAGGGTGTTTAATCTTGAATATACCATCCCTAGCTAGAGTACGTATGAGATGAGATGACAGAGCTAAGTGTCGAGGTAATCTATGAGATGGAGCACGAGGGGGTCAGGTCGGAGCAGGTGGGTCAAGCTGTGGCAAGTGTGGTAGATCCTATTCAACAAGTTGCCTAATATTTGGCTACTCATGTTGGACGTGAGTAAGCTGCATAGGCTGAATATGGTGCATGGGCTCAAGCGAACAGATTGTGCATGGAGTAATATTGCTGGAATCCAAATTCAAGTTGGACGGTGGTGGAGAGCTCAACAAAGGTGGAGATGGTAGTGCGTTCATGAAAGTGGAAATGTCCAACTCACTAGTTGATGGAGATTTTGAACCAGCACTGAAAAGAAATCAACTTTCGTCAAACTGAGCATTCCTACTGATATATGTTCGAGAAGATATCGTATCAAGACAATAGAAGCCTTATGTCGCAAGCTGTATCCCATAAAATACAAGGCATACTCCGTGGAGAGAGTTATTCAATGCATAATCCCTTAGACACGGAAAACCCGACATCCAAAGACATGAAATTTTTCATTAGCAGGCATAACATAAAATAATATCTCAAAAGGTGATTTATTCTGCAGAAATGAAGACGACAACCTATTTATGATGTACACAGCAGCACCAAAATCCTCAACCCTATAAATTAACAGCACATAAGAATGAAAAAGCATGGACAACCCCATTTCAAGAAAATGTCGATGTTTTGCTCAGCCTGGCCATTCTGAGCAGGAGTATATGGACATGCCATAGTATGCAAAATTCCACAATTTTTTAACAAGTCTTGCAAATGATTATTGGTAAATTCAGTTCGCCCATCAGACTGAAATTTTTTATTTTGCAATAGAATTGATTTTCTACCAAAATTTTAAATTGCACAAACACCACATAGAAATCGGACTTCAAGCATAACGGATAAAACCAGGAAAATTTTGAGAAATCATCAATGAAAACCACATAATAAAGATAACAGTCACACGACTTAACGGGAGAAGGGCCCCATAAATCACAATGCATAACATCCAAAAACATGTGATGCACGTTTAGGATTAATAAAAAAATGGCAAATGCTTGCTCTTAGCCAACTAGCAAGAGGAACAAAATGTAGGATTTAGTAAAAATTGAAGTAATAGATAACAATCCTAATTTATTTAATAGTCTGATGGTATCAAAATTGACATGACCAAGACGGTGATGCCACAACTCAAAAGAACATGTTATTCAGCCGCACTTCAAAGATGCAACGAGAGCAGCATGACCATGCTCTAAGATATAAAGATTATCTTCCCCGAGCCAAAAACATCCCTGTGTTCCGATTCTGAATTTCAAAACTCTTATCTGTAAATATAACACTAACATGATTATCTATGGTGAGTTTATTAACAGAAATTTGATTTTTTTTGTGATATGCGGAACAACCAATACATCTAATAGAGATAAATCACGATTAATATCAATAGAGCCAGTATGAGATATTTTCAAGGATGCACTATTACCAACAACTACACGATCTGTGCCCACGTAGGAAGATGATGAATCAAGAGCAGCAAGAGAGCCAGTCGATCATATGTGCAAATGCACCAATATTGATGTACCAGTCACATATCAACCCTTGCTTAAGTGAGCATGCCGAGTGAAAAGCTTTGGTCAAATTGGCCTGAGGAGGAGCATGTTTGTAATGATCAGGGCAAGTAGTTGCATAATGACCACCACGACATATTTGACATGTAGGTGTAAAGCAACCACGACCTCTACCACCACCCGTCTGATTTCCTCGACCACCAGAGGAAGATGCACTATTGTGACCACGACCCCAGCCACATCCATGGCAAGAAGAATTTCCACCTAAACTGCGGCTGTGAATGCAACATGAATAGAATTTCCAAAATTAGTATCAAGCACCCTAGTGAAATTAAAGATCGAGTGTAGTAGCCTTCGAGAGCAAATCAGGAAAAAGTAGGCAGGGGAACAAGATTAATATGAGACGTTGAGTAAGCATGAAACTCATATCCTAGGCCACGAAGAAACCAGTGACACTTAATTATCTGTGTCATAAAAAACACAACCCATGGAGGCGAGTTGGTCACAAAGGTTCTTAAAACTCAATCCATATTCCTCCATAGTGCGTGAACCTTTCTTGATAAATTGCAACTCATACTTAAGGCATAGTTCACGGGCTTTTGATGATTGGTTAAACACTGTTGCTAACGTACTCCAAACGGCTGCCGGTGAAGTGCAACCAGTAATTATGGCCATTGCTTCCTCGGTAAGAGTAGAAACAAGGAAGACACACACAATTTGGTCATTGCCAAACTAGATTTCAAATTTAGGATTGGGGTTAGAGACACCATTGGTCTGGATTGTGCGAGGTGAGGAGGAGATGAACCATCAATGAATGGGAGAATTTTTTGAGTGACATGGAGAGGGTAAATTTGGGCATGCCACATGATAGTTCGTGGATTTGAGCTTAATGGTAACCATATGAGTCATGGCATGAAGAGTGAGGCTAGAATTGAAGACATAGGAAGAAAAGTTAGTTTCGTCTGCCATCATTGATCGGAGATGATGGAGTCTGTGTGAGGCGATTTTTGTTGATATGGTTTCAGCGTGTTAGGCTGATACCATGTGAACGAGATATGTTTACCTCAATTGAGGATTTGATTTATTCATTCCACTAATATAAAGAGTGTATGTACAACAAAAAAGACAAAATACAAGGAGAATAAAACTGTAAAGGTACATTAGATATATTTACAGTATTTGATTATAATTGACCTAGTATATTATTATAGTAATCTAACATTTTTTGGCCACCTAACGCTTAGGCCGTCTATTTTTTTTAATTTTTTTTAAAATAGGTTAAAAAAAAGATTTATAGCCGCTTAGAACCGCCTAGAGGCCGTATAGGGTCGCCTAGAGGGCGCATAGACCCATAAATGCCCAAAATTATCCATTTTGCAAAATTTAGATCAGGAGTGGCTAGGCGGCCGCCTAGCCTGATTTTTACATCATTGAATAAATACGTATTAATATTATTAGGTAAATGTGTGTTTTTATAAAAATAAATATTAATTTCACATAACAACACATGTAAAATATTAAAAAATGTGTTGCTATAACAACACAAATGTATTATTATATGGAGAAAGATGTGTTTCACCAAACATATAAAAGTTTAGTCCTATAAAAATAAATATGTGTCACGGTAAGGACAATTGCGTATAACTATTAGAACAAATATTTTATGATAGTAACACATGAAAGGTAATGGATTACTATATGAAAACTAATGTTTTACTATACTACATGGAAAAAACTAGCACAAACATGAAAGAAATTAAAGATTAAAGAGACAAATTATAGATTTATAAACACATAATATCTTTTTATAAGCTCATGTTTATTTTCATTGTTATTGTAAGGACAATTTGTTTTGTAAGGAGTAGTAACACATAATTATCCTTACGCAAAAATTTGTGTGCAGCTAGGTGCATACCATGCATCTTTATTTTAAGTTAAATTTTGACTTTAATATAATTTTTTGAAAGCACTTAGTATATGCCGCACTATGTATATTTTTGGGAATTAGGTGAGTTATTTTTTAGGTATTATTTAGACTTGTTCTTGGGGTATTAGTGAGTTGTTATTGAGATATTACTAATTTGTTCTCCAGGCATTACAAAATTATTCTTGTGGTATTGATTAGTTGTTCATGAGTATTACTTAGACTTGTTCTTAGGGTATTAGTGAATTATTCTTCGTGTACTACAGACTTGTTATTGGGGTATTGGTGAGTTGTTCTTGGGGTATTAGTGAGTTATTCTTGCTGTATTACTAACTAATTCTTCAGATATTACATGCTTGTTCTTAAGGTATAAGTGGAGTTGTCCTTGAGGTATTACTTAGGCTTATTCTTGGGGGTCTTAGTGAGTTAATTCTTGGAGTATAACTAACTTGTTTTTAGGATATTACTGACTTGTTTTTGGGGGTATTAGTAAGTTTTTATTGAGGTATTACTTAGACTTATTTTTGGGGGTATTAGTGAGTTATTTTTGGGGTATTACTGACTTTTCAGACATTTTTGAATATAGCATGAGCTATTACTTAATTATTCTTCAAGTATTACTCAATCGTTCTTCGGGTATTATAAATTATTCTTTGAGTATACTCATTTATTAATTTATATATTAAGCTTGGAGTATTGTTGAATATAACATGGAATACACAATCTCAAGAGTAATGTTGCACTCACTCCACAGTTGAGGTTATTTAAATGATTATAATGAAAAGTGTGACTTAATTATATTATAAAGCTTAAACTGATATGTAGGGATGGCAACGGGGCGGGTCTGAGAAGGGTTTGGCCTATCCCAGGACCCGCCTCGCCAATAATTTTTAGGACCCGAGACCCGCCCCGCCCCGCCTTAATTATGAGTTGGACCCGCCCCGCCCCGTCCCATGAACCCGGCAGGTTTTACCCGCCCCGACTCGCCTATCCGTCTATTTTTTATTTTATTTTATTTTTATCATACATATCAAATACTTTACACAAAATATAATAAATTTTAAAATATAACATCAATATGCATATGCATAATTCAAACAACAATAAGTATGCAAAATAATCCACTTCAAGTTTCAACTTATTAAATCTAAATATTTAAAATCACACA
Organism: Prunella vulgaris; assembly: GCA_026898435.1. Taxonomy (NCBI): domain Eukaryota; kingdom Viridiplantae; phylum Streptophyta; class Magnoliopsida; order Lamiales; family Lamiaceae; genus Prunella; species Prunella vulgaris. Next base: position 200,404 of record JAPKLY010000604.1, on the reverse strand, counting down.
TATATTGTTCATTGAAATTAAAATAATAATAAAAATTCATAGACTCTACTTTGTACAATTTTTGGTCATGACTTTATGCACATATTTAATCTAATAATTTAATGAATATGTTAATTAATAGTCTAATTTTTATATATTTAATTAATATATATATATATATATATATACGGGGCGGGTCCACCTAATACCAAGACCCGTCCCAAACCCGGCGGGTTTTTGGTCAAACGGGTCCAAACCCGCCTCGCGACCCGTTTGACCGGGTTTTTACCCGGCCCTTACGGGGCGGGTTCGTGGCGGGTCCGGGTTTGAACTCACCCCATTGCCATCCCTACTGATATTGGTTTTCAGTATAAAATTTTCAGTGTTATCAATCCATATTTTTCGGTGTAACTGCTCACACTTTATTATATAAATATTTTAATTGTTGAGTGAACGCATCCAACACTAAATGAATATGAGACTTTTCTCAATCTGATTCCTCACTATTTGAAGATCATATCTTTTCTTATACACTTCAATGGACTACGTCAGCTAGCAATTGAGAGGCACACAATATTTCTACCTAAAAAAAAGGAAAAAAAATACAATATGGTTCAACAAATTAACAAAAAATACATATTGGTCCCGTGCAAAAAAAAAAACACTTCCGTGCAAAAAAAATTATATTACCGTGCAAATTTTTTGAATCAATTTGTAAATATAGTAATTTTTCTGAACGAATATGTAAGGAAAAAAAAAAAACTGCATATATGATTATAATAATGGTTACTTTGAATAAATGAAGTTAAGTCTTTTTTTAATAGGCCTTTGGGAAATTATATTCTTTGAATTGAAGTCGCGACAGATGTTTCTGTAAGTTCCTAGCTTACTCATCTTTTTTATCCATCACAAAAAATTAATTATTTCCTGAAGTTCTAATGTTTGCGTAAGTCCACTGATTATATGTTATATTGTGATTTTATATGATATTATCTAGTTTGAATCGAGATAGTTTAAGTTTGTTTTTAGATTCATATCAACAATAATACTTATTCATCTTTATAAAACTCATGCATGTGTTGATGTGGAATATTTTAAAAATAATTTCAGATTGGTATATTTTTAAATTAATATAAATTTTTTTGTATAATTGTGTAAATATGAATTAAATAATAGAATTGTCTTTTAACATATTGCACCAATTTCAAAATAATATTTTAAAATGTACCATTTTGTAACTGCTTATGTCATTTTTTCAAAAGCATATAGAAAAAATGCAATCAATTGTATAATAAAACTAATATACATAATTTTTTTAATATTTAATAATTTTTTATACTGAAAAAATAGTGAGCACGAGATTTAATAAAAAAATAGTATTATATTGAAATGATAGATAAAATAAGAAATAACTAGGAGTATTGTGGGGCCCAAAATTTTATTGTGAGTGAGGGTTGTTTCCCAATAAGAAAATGAGAAAATTTTTTGTGGATAAACAAAAAAGGAAAGTGAGAAATAATTTGGTGTACAAAAGGTAGTATCGTGTGGGACCAGTGTCGCTTCATCTTAAATTTGATATTTTTCCAATTAAAAACCTAACCCAACCTAACCCAACCCAACCTAACCAGAAATCAGTTCACATGTTTTATTATATTTAATAAAATAATAAATGTTGTACTAAATGTTGTTTCAAAATCATGAGAGTTGCATTGCATGGTAGAAATTTGGAAACTGTGAATGGAGTAAAGTAGGAAATGAAAGATACAAAAATAATGCAGAGTGGGGCAAAAAAAAAAAGGAACCCATTATCTGTCGGCAAAGAGGGAGCGGAATCCCCTACGATCAACATACCCCACACGCACTAACACATTCAATCTCTCTATATCCCTTTACATCAAATTGTATACACTATATATAATGTATATTTTATTTCAAGACATTATTTTTTCTAGCATATAAAATTACATGCACTCTTTCTCTCCTAAAATAACACTTCTATAATTTTTTTTATATAGATAGGAAAATGAGGATGAGGGTAATTCAATGGATAGTAAGTTTATAATTTAATTAGGAAGAGAGCAATGTAGTGGATAAATTTTTATGACAAGTGAAAGTTGATTTTTTATTTTATTAGAGAAAATATATCATTCCTAAGCATAGTCTGGGGACATATCATATACTTAAAAAATTGCAATTAAAAGCAAGTAAATTCCAATAAATTATCATTGTAAATAGAAGCTGAGGACTGCATTTCTCTTTGCTCTGACTGCATCTATCGTTGCTCCGATCCATCAATCCCCTCTTCTACTTCGTTAACTGCTCTAATCTTCACCTAATTTTCTCTGACGTTTCTTGTAAATTTGCTCCTATGAATCTGCCCTTTTCACTCTCCGTTGAAATTTGAATCCCTATTATTGGAATTAATAGGAGAGAAAGACGATACTATCGTCAATCTAAACTTTGTGCGCCGTTCGATTAAGAAGAGGGTTACCATGGTCAGATGTTAGTGATGGTGAGGCGTGAGTGGTAGAGTGACTTATCTCAACAACTATTATAAAATTGTTTCAACTCCCTTGCTTTAGTTGGTAACAATAGAAAATAGAGAAAAAATTATTTTAGAACTCCCGACCCGGTAAATAATAACAGGTCAGGGAGTTCTAATATAACCTACTAAACAGTGGTAATACATGTAAAAAAAACCCTTATCTCATCCTTTCTATTTCTACCAAATTCAGCCTTAAATTAAATACTAGTTGCTAATTTTAGAAACATTGTCAAATGTACCTTAATATATATGATACTGTTGTGGCATAAATATGCCTAAGAAAGAAAGGCTCGACCTAATTCCAAGAAGGCCCAAAAAGGGGCCCAAACTCAAGTTTGAGTGTCAGGGACGACCCGTCACGAGAAGCTCCAAAGGTCGTGCATCCTCAGTCCAGACTCAGGTTTGAGTATCAAATACGGCCCGACAAGGATGTCAGCACTGAAGATCGAGTATCTCAGCCCATTTTATTGCTCGGGGACAGGAGACGAACAACGAGCAGCAGACAACCGTGGCATGTGTGCAAGAAAGTGGATGTTATGCGCCGAATACATTTTGACACCAAAGATACTACCTCAACAAAGACGTGTCATGTGATTGGTCATAACAGCTTTAGCAAGTACCCACTACCTCCATGATCTCTACAATACAAAAGAATGTGGCTGGCAAGCAAAGGGAGGCCACTGAATAAGTGTGTTCATAATAGCTCTATAAAATTAACATGTATAAATAGATCTCTTAATGACACAAGAAAAAAAAAGAATGATCTATCTCTTGTATACAATATTTCTTTGCTCTCCATTAATATAAAAACACACACATTCAAGTCCTACACCTTGCAATAGAAGGTTAGGCAAATTTCGAAGTTATTTACAGTTTTTTTTTGTAGTTATTATCGTTACTATTATTCCATAATTATATTAGGAACAAACATACACAATTATCAACTTTAGTATCTACTCCTTTTTCTAGAGGAAGTTTAATATCTACTGCTTACTTGCATTAATTTCATATTTTATCTAGTGAATTTTAACAACAAAAGATAACTTCCAATATCTTACTACTTGTAGTTAGTATTAACATTTTTGTATGTATGTGGACCTTTGTTTATAGTTATGACCAATTAATCACTTATTCAAACTCACCACAACCCAAATTTATTTGAGTAGGTTGAATTTATTTTTCGATCATTAAATATTTTATGTGTTCCAATTGTTCAGGGTAAATGGTGCGATTTTGACCAACTTTGTAAAAAGATTTCTATATATAAAAAAGAAAATAGTTTTTTGTTTATGCATGAAATTTTTTATAAGGAAAAACAGTTGAAAAATATTAATTTAATGGATAGTATTAGCTCATGTGATAAATAATTAACATGCTAATATTTTTAGGGGACATGCTATAGTCCATGAGTCAAATTTTGGTCAAAGGTTAGGGATAAAAATACTTTTCTAAACTCTGGATATTATGTGTGGACTCATGAATTGAAAAAGTAATAATATTGAAACACTTGAAAAATACTGCGTTTCTTACTTGACGTACGGTCGAATATTGGTCTTAATTTGTTCAAATTTTTGCTGGCTGAATTTCCAGTGACTTTAAATGGACGTAAAATAATCTACTTTAAATTTAGAGAAATATTTGAATATATTCAATGAAGAGATAATTCAAAACTCAATTTAGTTATTTTCGTAGGTAATGGACTTTGAATTTAGAATGTCAATTCACTTTGATTTTCATGAAATTCGGCTTAAATTTTGCCTAGGACATTCATATTTATACTGAGTAAACTCATATCTCTAAGCCAACCTTATATCTCCCTCATATTTATTCCCAAAGGAAATCGAATCTGGGTCACTCACTCAAGTGAGGAGCCCGGTGGCCAGGTGAGTTAGCTCATCTAGTTCTCTTTTCAGTTCACTCTTAATTCAACTGGTCCAAATATTCTCATCATTTTGCCACAATATTAAGTGTTTAAAACTTTACCAAACAATTATTTTTTTAATTTCAAAAACTGTGAGAGAGAACTTTTAAAAAGTTGTTCTAAAAGTTGTTTTTAGAGTTCTAAAACAGATACTTAGGAGCGCTTATTTCAAAACTTTCAAAAATAATGAAAATGCAATTTTATTTTTCCTCTTTACCCTTACATATATTAAATGGATATTTATTTTTATGATGGTTAAATTATTAGTTTTGTACTTCAATTTTTTTTAAATATTAATAAAAAATGAGGCACACTCATGTGAAATGTTGCACAGTGTGAAACATACCATATTAAAAATTCACGGATCCTTAACCGAGTCGGGTCGGATTCGGTCATTTTTTTTCAAAATTTTCGCAACTATAATTCTAGATTTTTTTGCTTCCAGACATATTACAATTTGGGCAAATGCATGTTACTAATAGACAAAATGTGTGTTACTATCAGATTAAATATTATTTTCTTTACATATATTCATTTATTTTTGTAGAAATAACATTTTTTCATACAATATTAATAAATAATGTGTGTTACTATAAAAAAATATTATTTTTTCATAAATATTTATGAGAAAACAATATATTTTCTTATAGTAACACACATTTTGCTCTTATATTATATGAAAAAATATTTATTATATTAAAATAAATGAATATATATAAAAAATAACATTTCATAAGATTGTAACACACATTTGCTCTAATAGTAACACACATTTGCTCCCCAATTTGTGTTACAATATGAGCAAATGCGTGTTACAATAAAGGCAAATACTTGTTACTGTAAGAGAAAATTTACTTTTATAAGAATAAATATTTGTTTGTTAATTTAATTATCATTTCTTTAAATCTAGGTATATTGATACATATATTAACACACTTTTTTTACTATTTCATATGTGTTATTATATAAAATAATAATTATGTTTATACAAATAAATAAATATTTATGAAAAATCAATATGTTTTCTTATAGTAACACACATGATTTTTCTCTTATATTATGTTAAAAACTATTCATTTTATAAAAATAAATGAATATATGCAAAATAACAACATTTTATAAGATTGTAACACATATTTACTGTCCAATTTGTGTTACTATATGGGCAAACACATGTTACTGTAGGATAAATGTATTTTTCTTAAGAAATTTTTTAATTTAATAATCATCCCTTAAAGCTAGATATATTGATTCATTTAATAACACACTTTTTACTATTTTATATGTGTTACTATAAAATAAAATAATTATTTATGTATAAATAAATATATATACTTATGAAAATGTAATTATTTTTCTTATAATAACACACATTTTGCTCTTACATTGTCTGAAAAAATGTTATTTCTACAAAAACAAGTGATATATATATGTAAAACACAACATTTGCTCTGATTGTAACACACAATTTGTCTTAAAGTAACATGCATTTGCCTAAAAAGTAATATATCTGGGAGCGAAAAACATGAAAATTGTGCTTGCGCGAGAATTTGAGAAAATTACCCAAATTCAACCTGATCCGGTCGTGGATCCGCAATTTTTTTTATATATATGGTATGTTTCATACCGTAAAATGTTTCATATAAGTTTTTGTCATAAAAAATTATTGATTGTGATATCGATGATTGATTGAGGAGAATGATTATAAGATGAGAGGAAAGTAATAAATTGAGGTAATATTATCTTATTTAGAAAAAAAATGCATATTTCTTTATCCTCACTAACTATTATATATAATTACTATATATCATTCATATTTTCATTTCTATTGAATTTTTTTTAATGTCAAATGTCCTCTTCATGTCAATTTTAAACCAACTCAATTAGGCTTTTGTTGAGAATGAAACACCTTTCATGAAAACATTAGCTCATCATCTTAACTAGTGTTGTAAGCCAATACTTTAGATTATCCAACTTCCAGGACTTAGGTGGTCATCCATTTTCAAAATTTATGTAATTCACCTATTTGTACGATTAAGTAGCAAGTCTGTTGAATCATTAAGGTCTAGCGATTAATTGCGAATTAGATGGAAGCACCTATATATAATAAATATAATTAATTATTTAATAAATTAATAATACGTAATACATAAAAAAAAATTAACATCATCATCTTTTAATATTAAAATCATGAGTGATAACAATCATGAAACTCAAAATTCAATAAAGCCATAATTTAAAAACAAACAAATGACACATAATAGTTCAAATCAAACTTTTAAATTCTACATATTAAAGATAACAATACAATAATTAAAAAGGTTCTTAAAAATGACAATACAATATTGAAAAAAGTTTAAGTTAGAATGACCTAATCAACACTTAGACAATCTAGTCGGCACATAATCGATCAAAAAAGAAAAAAACAGACCTAATCGGAAATGACTTAGTTGGCGCCTAAACAATCTAGGCACCGACTAGTCAGCTACTAGGCTCCAGGGCCCTACTACTATCCCAAATGATTTTTTTTTGTGTTTTGATATAAATTATTCCTAGCCAACCTTATATCTCCCATCTCCAATTCGTTTTCAAAGGGAATCAAACCCGGATCACTCACTCAAGTGAGGAGCCCGGTGGCCAGGTGAGCTAGCCCACCTGATTGAAAATGAGTGCGAATTTGATTCTTGTGAGAAATGTCTTTCATTCCTCCCAAATTGGTGAGAAATGAGGATTCCTACAAAGTGTGGAATCAAATCTATAATTTTAAATATTCTCTTCGTTCTAAAGGTATTTTCACCTCAACAAATGTATGATTTTTAAAAAAAGTTGAATGATATATAAAATTATATTGTTCAAATAATAAAATTAGTTGGTTTGAATATAAAAGTAATGACATTTTGTGTAAATTTGTGAATATTATGAGGATAAAATTAAAACAGTAACTTCTATATAAAGGATGCAAAAGTAATTATGGGACGAACAAAAATAAAAAATGTGCAAACAATTATAAGACGAAGGGAGTACATTCTATTAAACCAAGCACAAATTTTTTATTCTTTTCTATTCCAAACTTATAAATCTTCTAACCAGACACCCACGACCATTCCTTTCCTACTCTACACCAAATACTCCTTAATAAAACTTTTATAAAATTAATACTATTACTGATTAAAAATAACTATTTCCTTCGTCTATAAAATTTTTTCCTATTTCATAATTGGCACGAAATTTAATAAAAACTAGTATTATATGTTGAAATGATAAATAAAGTAAGAGAAAAATGAGAGTATTGTGGGGCACAAATATTTATTTATGAATGTGAATTGTTTCTAAATAAGAAAATTAGAAAAAAATTTGTGAACAAAGAAAAATATAAAGGAAATTTTTTTTATGAACAGAAGAAATATTATATAATAATACATTGTGCACTAAATGTACACATTCTTCAATAAAATTGTTCACAAGCTTCATATCTTAGATTTGAGCTTAATTATTTATGTTCATAAATCTTATTATATAGTTCCATACAAATATTTTTTGAGTTAGAGATAGAGGTGTATATTGAGTACCTTCACAATTCAAAACTAAAGATGTTAAACGGGTCATGGACTGACGGGCCAGCCTGTTTAGTCTTGAAAATTACAGGGTTAGATCCGAGTATGTAGTGCCCATTTAAAATTAGATTTTTTTAGATCGGACCCTTTAGCCTGCAGGCTAATCGGGATGGCCCGCCAATTTCACGGACTAGCCCATTAACACATTTCAAAATGTAAAATACAGGTTTCCTATTCAAAATGCACTTTTCCTATTTTCTACATAACAAACTTTTATTATTGAGCTTTTACTTTGACACCAGGGCTCATGCAATTCAATTATGGCCGAATTCAATTATGAATTTATGTTAATTGTTAATTATTTAAACTTTATAAACAATATTTGATATAATTTTCATAAATTTATAACAATGTTTTAATTTTAAGTTTGCATAGTATCATATTATAATTATAATTTTTTTCTATTGAAATTTACATATTTTATTTTCTTATCCGAACCCATTAGTGGCCGGTTTAGTCCATGAACCACTAGGGTTAGAATTAGGTTTCGACTAGCTATTAATGACCCACTAAGATTGAACCCCTAAGGCTCTGACAGTTTAGGCCCGCAACCTTGTATCTCTAGTTGATACCCATGTGTTTGTAACAAGTGTGCAAAAGTCGAAAGTCCATAATCGAATATTTTCTGGCCATCTAGCGTCTAGACATCGCTTATTTTATAATTTTTTTAAATATAGATAAACATACACTTTTTCCTTCATTAATCCTATAATTCATCCAAATCTAATCTTTATAGTACCTATATAATATAAGCAATTAAAATTTAGGGGTCACTTGGTTGGGGGTAATTAGGGTGAGAAATTAGAATGGATGATGATTCATTCTCATTAATAATGCTTGGTATTATTTATTATAAATGAATGAGATCATAAAAATAGGGGAAACAAAAGGAGAATCATTAACCCCATAATGATTAATCCCTTAAAAATTAAATAACAAGTAATCAAACATTGAATAAACGCATTTTGTTAAATCTCCTTTCTATAAGAAAATGAAGAATGTATTCTTTTCCTACTTGTTATGTGACCTAATTCTTTTGATTGAAATTTTGAAATACAAATTTTAAATTTTAATTTAATTAAAAAAAAGTTTGGCTGTCTAGCGCCTACAATTTTATTTGAAAAGTACATATAAGCACTATTTTTACAAAAATTAAATGGAGAAAGGGCCGCTTCTAGCCTAATTTTTGCATCAATGGTCTATAGTGAACATCTATGATCATTGAATAAAATTAGATTATCCTTTTTCCTCAAAAGGGATATTGAGGCAAAGTATCACGTGAATGATACACACATTAAATTTAATGATGAACAATAATTTATTCTAAGTATTTTAAGATTTGATTGTAATAGGTCTTTTAATGATCTTTATTATGGTTATGCCGGCGAAATAAATAATATAAAATATCGTATATGAATTAGCACCATAGGTCACATACCACAGTAAATGAAGTTAAATCACATTATATATAAACTATTACTATAAACGAAATCAAATACTACCTCATTAAATGAAATACATTGTGCATAAAATTATTACTGTAAGGGTGCGTTTGGTAAGAGAGAATATGGTGAGATAAGTGGGCTGGTTACATGTATTTCAAGCATTTGAGAGAGTTTACTAGAACTCTCCGACTCGGTGAACAATTCTGGTTCTGGAGTTCAAATACAACATTTTACAACAAATTCACTGTTATGTTTGTAGTCTGTGACACACCATGGACATAGTATTAGCTATAATTATGTAACAATGTTGAAGATTAGGGCAAAAGCTACCGTTCATTACCACCACCACCAGACCACCACGATCGGCAAAATCGCACCGCCTCCACCACCACCACCAACACACACCGTCACAAGATCGCACACCTAATTGATGGAGGAGAGAATCAAAATTGAGCAGTGAAGGCAATGAAACAGACATGAAGACAATAAGGTAAAGACTGGAGCGAGAACGGATACCACTTACCTGAGTCGATGGAGATGGTGAAGGTGAATAACAGAGACAAATTTTGACGACAATTTCAACGACTGTGGAGACTGAACAACATTCAGATCGATAGGAGGGAGAAGTGATGCAGATGGATTTTGAGTGCAAACGAAGATGTGTTTTGTTGATGCTAAATTAGGGGGTTTGATGAATTTTCACCAATGTTTGATTTCGGGGTTTGCTTATGGGGTTTTCATTTGGGTTAGATCATTAAAAAGAGTAGTTATTGTGTGAATACAATTCATGATAAACTTATTGTGAAATTGTTTTAAAATATTAAATATTTGGTCAAGTGTATCAAAATATTCTTCAGGCGTATCAAAAGTTGTGGTCAATAAAATCTATAACAATTATAACATAATATTATTGACACCAATTTTTGATACAACTGACGAAATTTTTGATACACCTGGTTAAATATTTAATACTTTAAAATTGGTTTATGATAAACTTATCATGAATTTTTTTCATACAAAACTTTGTCTAAAAATAAATATTAAATCATAACAAGACAAATTTATTAAAATAGGTATATTTTTAATATGGTTTATCAAAATAGGGTGAAATGTTTGAGTTGTTATCAATATAAAGTCAGTCTGTATTAGGGATACCGACTGGTGACATGTATAAGTATATTTGTTGACTTAATATATATAGACAAATTGATATATATATATATATATATATATATATGTATATAAATGTTGTGTTACAGACTTACTGCTGTATCCAAATCTCCCGGCGTATACATAAATATGGGATATCACTATATCTTCCTTTACTAGGAGTTTTCCGGTTTTTTTATCATGAATTGTAAGCTATTACCTAATATTATTAGGTGAACTTTTGTATAAGTTTATGGGTATTTCTTATACCCGATGAAATGAAATTTTTGCAGATAAAAAAAAAACTATATCTTCCTTTACAGAGAACATATCAATGAGAATATGTTCCTTTACACAGAGGGGGAAAAAATGAAATATTTAAAAACAAGAAGTGTATCATAATCAACAATTTCGTGCCGCTATTAGCATAACCAAAGAAAATAATCCATGGAATAACATATTCAGCAAAGTATACAAATACCTGTTCGCAAATAGTGAACCAAAAGACAAATTCATTCTGCAGTGAAGACGAGAATTTGGTAAACATCTCATCCAAAATATCTATATTTCTTAATATTTAAATTATTTCAAAATTTTCAAATTTCCTCAATTCCCCAAAAAATAGAGCCACTTCTTTTTCACCGTCAACTTCCTCTACAATTAATTCAACTTTTTAATTCCTCAAGTTTTACAAGGTCAAATTTTTTAAAAAAAAATTATTTTATAGTTAAATTAAAAAATTTAAGTACATAATATAATATGATACATATCGAAGTTCTCTCCACCGATCACACCACTCACCAACAACCGTAATCGGAAGAAATTTGACGGCGTGTACCTCAGCCATGGAAACGATCACCACTCTCAACTGGAATTCGAAGTTGTCGACACCACGAAAAAACCTAAAAGCCAAGGCTTATGCGTGTATCTATAGTATATAGGCGAGTGAATTATTTGCATTGAATCAGATTTTCAAACAAAACAATGCAAACAAACACTCACTCTGTCCCATGCGTTGACTACGCCCTAACCGAGAAGCTCATGTTTACAAGTCACCAATCGGTTTCCCTGATACTGACTGGCTTTATATTCATAACACCCTCATATTTCTCCCCATTTTGATAAACCATATTAAAAATATCCCTAGTTTAATAAATTTGTCTTATAACAACTACACTCTACCAAACAAAAATATAAAAATAATTTACTTTTAAGTATTTATTACCAAACATTAAGATTTAAAACAAATCCCTCTATGTACTTTATCAGTCCCACTATATATTGCTTATTTTGTCTGTTGATGGGCGAGCTACCTAAGGATGATTAAGAGATCATTCGGCCCAAGGCTGGGAAGGTCGCCGGTATGTTCCAGAGGACCAAGGGGCCGACCTCGGCCTTCCTACGAAGATGGGAGCTCGCCCGGGTGCCTAGCCCTCCCCGAGAGGAGAGGTGGCCGAAGGAGCTCGCCGACGTCCCGAGGTCCGTTCGCCTCCACGTAGCATTGGGGGCATGAGACATCAGACCTCGCCTTAGAGCTTGCCCCTGTCCCAAGGGGGACCTCACCAAGGTCCGTCGATGATACAATTCCCGGAAAGGACACAAGATAGCAGAGCTCGCCTGGGAGCTCGCCTAAGAGCTCGTCTCGTAGCCTGCTAGATCCCGATGGTTGCGCTCTTTTTCCCTCCGTCCGGTTTATCCACAAGGGTGGTTTACAGTGAGGTTTTTAATGAGGCTCATCTAGTCTAAGGTATAGTAGTAGGATGAGGCACGGTATAGGGAGCAGTGTGAGGGATTAAGACGAAGGTGTGGAACCTTCGTCAACACCGGAAGCTAAATAGGCTCGTAAGGTGCCACCTCACTCTCGCACACCTATAAATAAGACCTCTCTTGTAACTATTACACAATTAATACATTTCCTACACTCTACTTTCTCTCTCTAAGCTCTCACTCTCTCTCTCTCTACATTATCTCCCCCAAGAACACTAAATTCTTAGTTATTGTTTGGTAGAATTAAATGATGCAAATGGCCACATAAACAAACACGGTTAATAAATTCTATCAACATTAATTTGGCGCTAGAAGGACGGTCGAATCTGAAAAAATTAAAAAAAATTCAAGAACAAAAAGTTAGGGTTTGTTTGAAGATTTGAAGATTTGAAGGTGTTCTTGATAAAACTCAAGAACACTTGAAGACACACACACATATTCATTCCTTCGGACGAAAACCCAGATTTCTGGATGAAAATCTAAATTTCCGTATTTCCTAAATTCTACCCAGAAAAAGTTTTCAAATGCGCGCGTGTACACGAATAAACCGACTTTCGGATAATTCGTCTCACGTGAGGCTAGACGAAAACTTGAACAAAAACCAACCTGGCCGGAGATCGCGACCTCGGCGAGCTCGGCGACCTACCCCAGCTACCTCGGCGACCTGCTGCAAGTTACCCCCTCCAAAACCTAAAAATCGCTAAGGGACAGACCTCCGCAACCACCGGAAAGTCGAAGGGGGGCGACCAGGACCAAGCCGAGGTGGAGACCTCACGCCAGGTGGTGGAGACCTCGCGCCGACCTCCCTAGAAAAGCACTGCAGCTCCGCGACCTCCGCGAGTTGTGGTGACCCAGGAAGACTTGAGCCCTGCCCTGAGGGACCTGGCCAGCAACCCCGACGAGCTCCAGCGCACCATCGCAACTTTGCAGAGGTTGCAGCAGAGGCAGAACGACGAGCTCGCCCTAGTACCTAGGCGAGCTCCAGCCGAGGCCCGGGAGCAGGCGAGGCCCACTCAGTGCACCCAAACCCGGGGGGAGTACAGCGCTCTCCCCACCGAGCAGGAGACGAGCTCAGCCCAAGCCCGCCAACACCGAGAATGGACCGGAAAAGCCAAGGTGGTGGAGGAGCCCGCCCCGTACACCGGGCGAGCTTCAGCCTACACCGAGGTGTCCGGCACCCACCAATGGAAGAGGAGGGAGGTCCTCCAAGGCAGACTGGGACCCAGGTGTGGAGAAAATGAACGGATGGCCGCCCCGGTCACGTCCCACGGGGGAGACTCAGACCTGCAGCCGTGCAGGTCCGCCCACGACCGATTGAGAAGGCCCGCCACCGACAGGTTGGGCCCCCATGGCGGACGTCAATTCTAGCCCGTCACTGAGAGGTCACCCCAGAGTAAGGCACCTCGGGGACGTGCATCCACAAGACGCACGACCTTCCAGTAACCTCCGCCGGAGGTGACCCGCAATGACGAGCTAGCCTCGCTGAAAAAAGCCGTCGAAATGCTACAAGCCCAAGTAGCTGCCAAGTCTGGTGGACCTGACGCCACCACTCTCCCCACATCCCCATTAGCACCTGCCATACTCCGAGCACCGGTCCAAAAGAATATCCAATTCCCTGTGATGTCCGCATACGAGGGCGAGTCCGACCCGAAGGTCCACTTGGCCAAGTATGCGGACTTCATGATCTCGGTCTGTGCCACCGACTCCACCCAGTGCCGGAATTTCCCGCTGACCTTAGGGGACCGAGCCCATTGCTGGTCCTCGTCGCTCGCCCCGGAGTCAATTTGCTCATTTGGCCAACTCTCGTAGGAGTTCTTGGCCCACTTCTCCGGGTTCGGGTCCTACCTTACCCAGAAACACCATCTCGCCAACATCCACCAAGGCGAGAACGAGACCGACCAGCAGTACCTGGAGAGGTTCGATAAAATACTGCTGGAGGGCGAGCCAGTGAGCGAGGACACCAAGGTCATCGCAGTGATGGCCGGGCTCAAGAAGGGCACCGACCTCTGGAAAGAGATGCACCTCGCATGTCCGAACACTTACAATGAGTTCCGCCACAAGGCGGGGTGTTCGTGGCTATGCAGGAGGCACTTCTGAAAGAAGTTGGTGCCCCAGAAGAGAAGAGGCCCCATGGGAAGAAGTCCGGGGGCACATACAAGGCCCCCCGGAACTTGAAGGCCTTTGGCGACGGGGACGAGTTCAAGGAAAAGCTCAACCAGGTCCTCACCATCTCCGTCGACCACGTCTTTACCGCTGTCAAGGACAAGGCCCTGCTGGAGGAGCCGAGGCGGATCCGCCAGGACAGCACGAGGCTCAACCCCAATAAGTACTGCGCCTACCACCAGGCCATCGGCCACTTCACCAGCGAGTGTAGAGACCTCCTCAAACAACTCTGGAAATTCTACGAGGATGGGAAGCTGGCCGAGTTCGTGAAGAAGGCCCCAGCTAAGAGGCCAAGGTTCGAGAGGAGGGCTACCTCCGATGATGAGGAAGAGGAAGCGGACCAACCTGGTCCCCAGAACAGACGGAGGGCACCTCCCCAGCCTCAGCAAAACATGGAGCCCACCCGAGAACTCTTTGTTCTCGAGGAGGAGATCGGAGCTACTGGAGGTCTCCGGGATGGGGGATCCTCCATGTCCAAAAGAAAGAGGAAGGCCGAAATCCGGGCCATAAACCAGGTCCAGGAAGGCAGCTCCGGCCCCAGGTCCGTCGCGCAGCTTACTGATGAGCTGACATTTTCCTCAGCGGACCTGGAGGGGGTACTGACGCCCCACAACGACTCGTTGGTGATAACCGCCAACATCATGAACGTCCGAGTTCACAGGCTACT